>JAVMKO010000001.1:131704772-131971695 GCA_032164245.1 Sternotherus odoratus
GTGGCAGGTGGAGTGTTTAGCCCTGCACTGCTTTGGGGTTTCCCCCGCTGGCCCCTTGCCAGCCGTGGTCCTGCCGCCTGCCCCAGTCAGCTCCCGCTGTCAGCCTGGGTGTAGGGGGTGATCTTCCTTTACCCCCGCCGGGCCTCCCACCATCTAACCGCCTTTCCTCCCCCACCCCTGCCTGGCCCGGCCCACCTCACCGAACCTAAAATCCTCCTCCCCCCCCCCCCCCCCCACGCCTGACCCACCCAGCCTCCCCCCCTCCCGCACCCACGCCTCGCCCACCCCATCCAGCCTAGTCTCCTGCCCCCCTCCCCGCCCACCCAGCCTGGCCTCCCCCCCCCCCCGCCCCCTTGCCTTCCCCCCAGCCCAGCCTCCCCCACACCCCCTTGACCGTTGGCTCCCCGCGGCTCCTCCTTTCGCCGCCCGGCTAAAGGTGGCCGCGCAGCGCTGGCGGCTCCCCCAGGCGCTTCCCGGCCCCTTCGCCGAGTGCAGAGCCGCCCCCGCCTGTTAAGGGACTGTTGAGCCTAGAATGTTGAGCCCTGCTGTTCCCACTTCCCCACAGCCTCGGTTGGATGAAGGGGTGGGGGTGGGGAGGGGAAGGTCCAGGGGCAGTCAAGGGACTGGGAGTGGGGGGGGTTGTATGGAGAAGGAGTCCTGGGGTGGCCATCAGGGGACAGGGAATGGGGTGGGGAGAGTTTGGATGGAGCAGGAGTCTTGTGCATAATCTGGAATAAGAATCTCGGCCATAACTAACTTGAAGATTGCTATTGTAATATTAAACCATAAAGTATGAGACTTAACGGTGTGGAGGGGATCTTGTGATTTATAACTGGTTTGTAAAAACTCTCTCATGCACTGATCTGCTTGCCCAGCACCAACACTTTTGAAGACAATGTTTTAGTGGGGAAACAACCTACCCTCAGATGAGAGAGTGGAATAAACTGGAATTAATCCAACAGTGTACTTCCTCTCTGATACAGTGCAACCATGTCCAGGGTGAAGCATGAAACTTACCAACAAGAATAACATTCTTCAGGGTGTTTTCTGATGTGGACTAAGTATGCCTTATTCTTTCAGAAGCCTATTAGTTGGTAATAACTTTATCGTGGTTTGGAGTTGGTTTGACGCCAGTAAGCTAAAGGTTAAAAAAAATTCGTATTCAAATGCCACTTTCTGTAGACATCCAGTCATACTTCTTAAGGCTGTTCATCTGCACAAATAATATAATTGTATTGATATGGAATACTAAAATGTCTTGGCATGATAACTCTGAGTCCCAATCTACTTTCAGGCATGCAGAAGTGATGAAGAAAATAATTGAAACAGTTGCAGAAGGTGGGGGAGAGCTTGGAGTTCATATGTATCCTTTCCATGGAATGTCAGGAGACCTTGGTAGAGTATGTTATCTAATAAAGGTCTAATCCATCATCGGTCCATTCCTAAAACTTTATTTTGCAGGTTATTTGTGAGGCTTACTGCTAGAAATCACTTTTAGATCAGCAATAACATCTAAGGCATACCAAGTTGCCATTTTTTCTTATGTGCAGGAACGGGAAGTAGCATGCATGTTCTGACTGAACTCTCCAGCAAAGTTCATTAGTGATTTCATGCTAGTTCTAGAACAAATGCAACTGACCAACAGAACAGTGAAAACAATTCACATTATAGCTAGTCAGTTTCACTCTTCTGTTGGTCAGTTGTATTTGTATAATAGCACTTTCTTTGATCTCTTCGTGAGATGAGGGATCTTAAGTGATACCTGTAATAACAGTAGGTACAATAATTACACAATTAGTATATTAGTACAGCACTCTTAGAAATGTCACTTTCAAGATATCAGTGTCCCTTTTTAAATTAATCCTTCATTTGGCTTTCCTCTTCTAAAGCAGGAAGGGGTGGGGTCATGGTGCTGAAAGCCCTGAATCACCACCAGCGTCAGCTCTCATACCAGCTAGTCTTAGGCCTTGAATAAACAAGAAAGTTGTACCAGTATAGATTACAGCTAGTTTGGCTGATAAGTAAGCTAATAGTGTGGGGGTTTAACCTTTCACGTGGCTCTGTCATTCAACTATGGTTCGAGATGGACACAAACTGTAGAGCAGGGTTTCTCAAACTGGGGGTCGCCTGCCGCCGCCACTCGCGGCGGGGGCTGGGGCGCAGGGGGGTCCGTGCATTTTTTTTGTTTGTGTTTTTTTTAAAAAAAAAAATTCGGCGGCTTTTCGGCGGAGGGGTCGCGCCGCGCTGCCAGAGCACAAAAAGGTGTCGCGGTCTCGACAAGTTTGAGAACTGCTGCTGTAGAGTCTGCTTCATATCCGCTACCTGTGGATGAGACAGGTTATGTGGTGTAACATATGTCTAAAGCAAGTTAAACTGGAAGGTAACCCATAGAAAACAATTCAATGTACACACAAAGTATTTCATGGAAAACTGGCTTAGTGTTAGCAGAGTAAAGATTTTTAAAATAAGTGAATTTATTAAACTTTAAATAATACCTGATTATTCAAGTTTTGAGAAGTGCCATACTTCACTATATTAGTGTGTTGTTTTCTTTTCCCCTTTAGACTTTCTAAACTGTACTTTTCCTATTTAATGAAATACTAATAAGATTCAGGCCACTTACAAAAGGCACGATTTCACCTAGTTTTCTTAGATATAAAGTAAGTATTTAATAACTCAATTTTTACCTTAACTAGATACTCAGGTACCTTCTTATTTTCTTGAAATTTGTACAAGCGGTCATTCCAACAATAGAATATGACTACACAAGACACTTTACAATGTAACTAGAAATCACAAATGTCTATGCTAATTACTGGTTCTGATTTTTTTTTAAAAAAACCCTATACATGTGACTTGTTCAGCATTGTACACCCTTTCTGTAACATTCAACTTTTATCGAGTTTATGCATCAAAATAAAAAGTTCCACTACCAGCCTTACTTTTTAATAAAGATCTATGTGTAAAATAAACCACTTTTCATTCCTATACTTGCAGTATAGGTTTTTATTTTCACATATTAATCTAGTTAGTCCGTAAGCATCTTTTTTACTTACAACTAGTAGCTCTTTCATATCAAAGGTTAAAAATTTGCTTTCAAGTATAAGCCTAAGCTTGATTCTTTTGCCTTCAGTAATAAAATGCTTTTTATTTTTCAAGTAACTTCTAGTTCAAATGTGTTTTGTATAATCAATGGCTATCTTAGAACTACATGGTAAAGCTTGCAATGATTTGCTCTAGTGCCTTTCTGAGAAGATGCAGGAGAAAAGAAGTGATAATCAAGTATAAGGACTGGTCTACATGGTGGGGGGGGGGGGGAAGAGATCAGATTCTACGCTATGTGAATAATGTAGCTGAAGTCTACTTACTTAGATCTACTCACCTCAGTGTCTTCCCTGCAGTGAGTCGACTGCTGCCGCTCCCCCCGTCAACTGCCTGCACTGCTCGCAGCAGTGGAGTACAGGAGTTGATGGGAGAGTGCTTGTGGGTCGATTTATTGTGTCTAGACTAGATGCAATAAATCTCTCTCTGCCCACCCATCTGGACATACGCTAAGTTTTAACTCTTTGTACTGCACCACAAGCAAAAATAGTCTGTCCTAGAAACAGCAAAGATGGCTTATATAAAATGTTGTTAAAGCATAGTGTTAAGATGGTGGGCAAGGAATCCTATTTGGGAGATACATATTCTCATTCCTAACTCAGTATATTTTCTCTTGGCCTCCAAATTAATCTTGAAGGTACAAGAACAAACTCAGTGCCTTAAGATTTTGTTTTTAAAAAGCTTATTTTCCATGCTAATATTTCAAAATGTTAACTGGCTTTTTAATGTGGTTCTCTACTAACTACTAAATCAATCTACTAGGGGATAGTTGTGCCCACCAGTAGTCCATAAACTTCCACTGCTATTTGTAAGTGAATTTGGTCTGGTTGTGCTTGTTACTTTTCTGTTCTTTCCATGGATTCAAAGATTTAAGTGTTTAATTCCTAACTGCTCATGGGAAGTGATGTTCAAAGTTGCAACTGCATGAAGCTGGGCCAAACAACCTGTTGAATTCACCTATGAGTACGCATGTACTCACCCAGACATTGAAACAATACTATGACTGAGATACCCCTCGTTGCAATCGTTGAGTAAACATACCTGTTCCAGATAAATCCTAGGTGAAGGTGAGGGAAGTGCAATTAGTGGATACCCCCTGGCAGACAGAGGCTAAACTTGTCCAATGCTGTAGTCTGTATCCTCTCAAACCGCTACCATTCTGAATTCTGTTATTGCTCTTCCTGATCTTTTCAGTCCTCCCTCCCCCTTCCCTCTCTTCAAATACCACCTTAAACTGTCAAAATTCCTCCGTCCCCACTCCTTAAGCCCTGTCACCTTCCCTTCAGTCACTAGAGTTCTCTGAGAGGGTTATCCCCTGAAGCATTTCTGAGAAGATTCCTGGAAAGACTCTGCCGCTACATTTGGAAAGAAAAAGAAACATCTGTCATCTGTGCAGCAGTAGCCTTGCCTTAGTAGGGTGATACCCTAGAAGCAGCCATCTGCTGATGCTGTTTTTCTGCAGTGGCAGAATCCTTAAATGCCTTCCTCTGCAGGGAAGATGATATAATCTTCAGCAGCCTGCAATGAGGAGTTAGGAGGCAGCAAAAGGGTCACCTGCACCTTCCCTGGGTACTCTAGAGGCTGACAACGATCCCATTCTTCTGGACCTGGATGTAAGTGGCAGAATCTACACCACCAGCAAGAGCCAGGCAATGGAATTTTCACAGGTATACAGAGGGAACATGTAGTTTGAAGCCATCAGAAAAGTTGAGAAACAGTGATGCTGAAGTTAGTCAATTACTTCCATCAACACAATTACTTTGTTGCTCTTTGTATCCATTAGGATAGGTGGATGGAAGAAAGGAAATTGAGCTGCTGCCATCAGCAGATCCTAACACAGGCGTTTCAGTAGTAGCTTTCCATGCCCCTATGAGAATCAGATCTCTGGACCTCAGGCTCCAGCCCTTACCTCCTGCCTCCATCTCAGAGAGACTATGGAGAAGCCAAGTTATAGGAGCTCCCTTTGTCTATGGTTCACCTTGAACCTCCCATGAGTATACCTTTCTTTCCCAAGTCATCTGCCTCCTGCTTTTCAAAATGTCTTGATTCCTATTCTCATATCAGTTTTGCCTCACTGCATATGTGTTAAATTCCACAGGTGTAATAGCATCTGCATTGGGCATCCGATGTCTTGCCCATCTACTAAGTTCTGCATATGCTCCACAGAGAGCTAAAACTGAGGGAGATCAGTGCTGAAATCCTGACTACCTTGAAGTTAATTGGAGTTGTCCCATTCTTCAGCAGAGTGAGCATTTCACCCTAGAAATTCAGGAATGAGGTAAGGGAGCTGTCTAGCAGAAGCTGGAATGCTTAAAACCATAGAGAACTGCTATACTGGGTGGCCCAGTAGCTTTTAATGTACATCAAATACTTCCAAAATGTAAAAGGGGGGGGGGGGGAGACACGACAATTCCCAAATAAAAATCTTCATTAGCCACAGGCAAGGATAAGAGTCTATCAGTAGCTTAACTAGTACAAATAGTCTTGTAACTTTTTTTATATTTACATTTTAAATAAAAACTTTAGGAAATGATGATGAAATTCAGCTTCACAGGCAAATGTAAAACCCTGACAGGTGCAAGTATAGAAATACAGGGCTGAAGTTGGGGAGAAAGAGGCGGATGTTAACTTTTTGTTCTTATAATACTGCCTTGGGATGAAAACATTTAAAAATATCTATCTGTCCACAACAAGCAACTTAATCTAATCAATGACTGTAGAACAAAGGTGGGCAAACTATGGCCCCCGGGCCACATCTGATTTGGGGGACCATCCTGGCTGGTCTTTGAGCTCCTGGCCAGGGAGGCTAGCCCCCAGCCCCTCCCCTGTTGTCCCTCCTCTCCTGTAGCCACGCTGCTGTGTGGGCAGTGCGGCTTGCTCCAGCAGGGCTGCAACCTCCTGTTGTTCTGAGTTGCATGGTAAGGGAGTGGGGGGTGGGGTTTGGATAAGGGACAGGAGGTGCCAAGGGGCAGTCAGGTAATTGGGGGGGTGGGGGTTGAATCAGGGAGAGGGTGTGAATAGGAGTCTGGGGAGCAGGGAGGGTAGGATGAGTAGGATAGGGGGTGGGGTCCTGGGGGAGATGGTTTGGGGAATGCAGACCTCTCGTTTTTAATGCCTTTCTGTAGAAATGTTTATACCCATCTGATTGTTTCACCACTCCCAGTTTTGAAATACATCCATTGGGCCTGGTAAGTCTCTCTGTCCCTCTCTCTCATATCTATGTTCAAAATCTGGTATATGCTCCAGCTAATTAACTCCTTTGTTTGCCCAGAAAATACCCCCTTCTCCCAATTCTACAAAAACTGTTTGCTTGACGCATGTTTTAAATTTGTTTTTTCTCAATTTTTTTTGTCTCAAGGCAGTTAATAACTTTTTAGATAATGCTTTCTTAGCTCAAAAGAGCCAAGAAGCACTTCTACAGTTCTTTCTCTTCCAACCTTGCTTACCTAATTTGGTGGTGCAATGAAGGATTGTTATAATTTATTACAGGAATCTCTTCAGGTGTGGCACAAACATGGATATCCCTTTCCTGAACTATTCTCCTAAATTTTCCTTTACCTTATTTAGAATACAAACTTTTTAGGGCACAGAATTTGTCTTCTATGTTTATATGGTACTCTAATTTTACAGTGCTTCATGAATGTTGTGTAATACCCTGTTTCCCCGAAAGTAAGACATCCCCCGAAAATAAGACTTACTTCCAGTTTTGCCTCTCGCTGTAATATAAGGCATCCCCCGAAAATAAGACCTCCCTTTTTGTTCAACAATAAATGTGTACCGTATTCTTCTTCATGGAAAAATAAGACATCCCCTGAAAATAAGACCTAGCACATCTTTGGGAGCAAAAATTAATACAAGACACTGTCTTATTTTCGGGGAAACACGGTAGCATCCTATAATGCCAAATATACCATCAGACAGAAGCATTGTGAAAGGTTTCTGCTTGTTGGCACTATAATGTATACTTGAGGTAACAGAGTGTCCTGTGGCACCTTAAAGACTATCTAAAGTATTGAGGCATAAGCTTCCGTGGGCTAATACCCACTTTGTCGGATGAAAGCAGTTTACCTCTGCTATTCCAGACTAACAAGCTACCTCTCTGATTCTGTAGTGTATACTGTATCTTAAACAGATGATCCCCTGTAGGCTTGTGAACGAGGACCTCTCCAAGAGACTTTTTTTCTAGCTGGGATTATCATTCGATGATACTCAGGTTTGTGCTAAGAAGGATTTGAATTTGTGACCCTGATCTCTGAAATTCCAGGGAACTGCGAGTAAACAAGAACTTGTTTACGATGTGTAACAGATCATCTAGCAAATGCTTTCATAAGTAAGACAACATGGATTTGCTTCTACTACTCTTTTTAAAGTGACATTTTATTTTCCATTTCTATATCATTATTGTTTAATATTTATATTTCAATAGCTCCTAGTGGCCTCAGTTAGGACTGGGGTTTCATTGAACTTGGTGCTGTGCAAATTCTGTGTCCTGAGTTACACAGGTCAGATCAGATGATTCTATAATGACCCCTTCTGGCCTTGAATCTGTGAAATCCACATGAAGGCATACATGGTCCTTTCCATCTACCAAAATGGTTTTGGTTTTGTCTTTTTAATTTGTGAATCTAGGTTCTTCTCATTAGTAGAGTGTAAAATATCTGAGCTGAGATGTTGACATAAACGCTCTGAGGGACACTGTCACATACTAGGCCAAAAAGATGTTTTATTAAAAAAAAAAATGGATCTAGATTTTCATTTTTTTCCCCACTAATTCAATTAGAACTTCATTGGGTATTTAAACATTTCCCTATAGTGTTGGAAACCCAAACCTACTAGTGTGGTGCTATAGCAAAAACAAAAAAAACAAAAACACCCAGAAGAGTAAACTCATTAGACTCAGAAGGTGAAACTTAAGAGCTTTATTTCACTGTTTAAGCTGAGGGATATGCTGCACATAAACAGACAACATAAATGGGGGGGAAATAAATTAGGTTTTTCTCTTTCAGAAAGCCTTGTGTTAATCTTGGATGACAGTAGCACAAGTAAGGACTTTTTTTAAAAAAATATTGTTTTGGCAATGATCTTTTAAATATTTTTGTAATCTAAGAATAAAATTAACCATTTCTAATTTAAGTGAAGAAGGGCATTTTCTAGTAATCATGTATGGTTCAGACACAAAGCTACCTTCTCAACAAGCACCCTTGAAATGGATTTTGGTTGGTGTGGGAGCCGCAGTTTTACTAGATCTTATATGTGCGAGAAGTTCTCCTAGGATTTGTTTCCTTTCTATTTAAACATTCTACAGAACAGGGAGAGGTCTGTGGAACATGAAAGGTCAAATCTTGCCTTGAGTTGTTGTTTTGGCCCATAATGGTAGGTGAGCTCATTGATTTAAGAGGAAGAAATGATAGTGCGTCAGAAAAGCAGTGGCACGTACTTTTATCTGCTCTGTTGAAGTCAATGGGTGCCTTGCCATTGTCCAATGGGCAGGATTAGGCCCGTGGTTAAGAACTTTGGGCCCAGTTCACTGTTGCCCTGCCCTTTATGCAGTAATTTTCACTAGTGTGAGGTGGGTTTGCAACATATCAGGATGGTTGCATTTTACACCCATTTTGCACTTGTATAAATAACTTCAAAAAGGTTAGGGGTACAGCAGTGGTTCCCAAACTGGGGTTTGCAAACTGTTACAAAGGGTTCTGGGGGGGAGATTCCCTAATGGCGGACAGAGCCATCCCTAGAAACCTTGGGCCGGCAGCCTGGAGCCCTGGAGACTTCAAGAGCTAAGCAGGTCAAAGCAAGCATATCTATCACACCGCGGAGATTTAAACTTCAAAACTCCTTATAAGAAATGCAAAGGGAGGATGGGTATTTTTTGTTTTAAAATTAAATAGGCAGCTAGTATTGGTTTTAAATTATTATGAAGAACAAGTTTAAGCTTTGTTATAACGTGTGGTGTTTGCCTGGACTGCTTAAGACCTGAATGCTTGTGTAGGAGGAACTCTTTGAGTTTGGTTCTTAAATACCTTCATGCTATTTCACATCTGATACTCCTTCATGAACCATAGGAGCCTTGTCTTGTAACAGGCTTATTCCAAGTGATACAAGCTACGAAAATGAGATCTTGGAAGGGTGTCACCATTTTCATAATGTAATAATACTGTAATGATCAATAATTAATAGTAGCATGTAATAAGCATGTCATAAAACCAAATTTTATATTTCTAAGATCACTGCTTTTATAATTTATGCTCAGGTAGGGGAATGAAAGGGGTTCATGGGCTGCTCATGTTTGGGAGTCACTGGGCTACAGTGAACTGGGCCCTTAAGTTTTGTTGCGTTACACACACACACACACACACACACACACTCAAACTCATGCAAAATGGAAACCTTCACCCAGAATTTTAGGTAAGGGTATTTAAATCCCCCACCCCAACATGTGTAGGCTTTCCAATAGCTCCCATCGCTCTCTTCTCTGAGCCCTTCACAAACAATAGCTTTATCTTTAAAGTGTCCCGTGAGATATGTCACTGTCATGGTAACTGGGCTGGCGCCATCACTGTCCCCTGGGAGTCCATCCCTCACAAGTGCTTTTTATCTTTCTTGAGGTGGAATTCTTCAGTTGGCTTATTCAGATCCCATGCCCTGAGTTATTAACCCCCCTAGGTGCCAGCCAGGACTAATTCAACAAGTCCAACTGTGCTTAGCTGTGAGCCTGATGCAGCATAAGTTTGCAGTGTCACCAAAATGGCTTCTTTAAAACAAAGCATCATTTAGTCTTCCACTCAAAGGTACAAAGCCAGGATATAAAGCAAACAGAGTCTTACATGTATATTTCCTTACCTAAGTTTAACAGCTCTAGCCATAGTTCCAGTAGGTCTGGCTTGTTCCCATCTTGGAACTGGGAAGACCAGCATACACTGCTTGCAGGGTGCTCTCTGTGCATTACAGGGAGTCTTCCAGCATGTCTGCTTTTTCAGATATACCAAGTAGCTTCTCCCAGCTCACACGACCCCATTCCATCTACCATCTCTGCAAGGTTTTTTTGTCTCCTTTGATCCCAGTCTTAGCCTTGGGAAGTATAAACCATTCTAGCATAGATGGAGCCACGCAGGTGGAACCTTCCCCTATTGATAGCCCAGCCCTTGTATCTTAGCTGCTTTGAAGGTGTGTGCCAGCTATAGTGGTTCTCAATACTCAATTGAAGGGGACGAATAAGCAGGCTAGTAGCAGGGCCTGAGTGGGGGAAGACCTCAGTGTCTTAAGGCCCTAACTGGTTCCTACTAATTCCAGTGAGTGCCTGTTCTCCTCAAGTGGATTCAGGAAACAGGAAGCTCCCTGAAAAGCTGGTGTTAATGAGTCCAGGCTCCTGGGGGTACTAGAGAGGTACGCAAGAGGCGGCTCCTCCTCTCTCCTTGCAGCTCCTACTGCTTTCTGTTATTCCCTCTCACCTTTTTGCCTGCCTGTTATGTTTCTTGTGCCTTCCTTCCTCCAGCACAGCCTTCTTGTGCCTTCCTTCCTCCACCATCTCTGTGCATCTAGAGCGGAGAGAATACATATGCACCAGCAGCAGACACAATTTTCTACACGCTGGGTCCTAGCGGAGCCCCCCACAGTCTGGCACCTGAGGCATCTGCCTCCGTTTGCCTCATGGTAAGGCCAGCCCTGCCATGATACCTGCAAGCCCCTAGGACACAAGCCAAGCTGATGCTCACACAGACCAACATGGTACATTATTTGTTTGTTTATTTCAGATTACTTCTTATTCAGTTCTTCTTGTGAGCTGATTTAGCGTCAGGAAAAGATGCTGGGTTGAGACAGGTGAACGGAGTGCTGTTTTCCTGGAGAGAAGATGGCAGATGTCCTCCTAAGACTGGATAGAAGTTGGTGAGCAAGAATCCACTGGTCATAGTACATATCTGCACTAACACCACCACTTCACATGATACCTCACAGCGTAGAGAGGACTTCAGGGAACATGCTGGAGGAGAGGAATGTCCAAGCGATCTTCTCTGAAGTCCTTCCTGCCCCAGGAGCAAAGGAAGACAAAAGACACTGGAAGCGAGCTGTTGGCTGGGTAAATTAGTGGAGGGTTTTAGTTTGTGGAAAATTGGTCCCACATCTATGCAAGAAGTGGGCTGTACAATTTGGATGGCCTCCGTTTCAGTAGCAGGGGACCCAGTCTCCTCAGAAGCAGGCTGGCTACAGAAGTTAGGAGGGGATTTAAATTAATAAAAAGGGAAGATAAGAGGGAAGATATGAGCACTCAGAACAAAATGGGGATGTTGGCGGGGGGGGGGGGGGAGTAATCAAGGAACCAAGGGATATGAAGAGGAGAAATTCTGTAATTGCCTATGCTTCATTTATGAGCAATTGCTTCATTTATGAGCAAAACAAAATTGTGATCTGGTTAGGATTAACTAAACATGGTGGGGTGAGTCACACCACTGGACTATTAAAATCAATTAATCCTTCCTAAATATGTTATAATAAGTGGGGGGGGGGGGAAGGGAGGGAAGAGTGGCATTCTGTCAGAAATGGCATTACCTTTTTGAGCCACTCAGTTTGGAAGCAAATTATCTTGAATGCTTATGGATCTGAGGTTTAACGGACAAAGCTCAAGATTGGGTATTAACTGGTGTCTGCTACAGACCATCAAATCACATCAGAGAACAGGATGACCACCTATCTGCAATGTGAAGGGGAAAATGCTGTGTGCTCATGACTGACTTCAGCTTGAGTGACATACACTGGAGGCTTCATGTTTGCCCTAAATGTCTAAAAATTATGACAGTTTCATAAGTCAAAAAGTGTAGCATCCAATATTATATTAGACTTCATCTTAACCAATAGAGAGGAATTGATCACAGAACTAAAAAGAGGATTTACCCCCAAAACATACATGCTCTGACACAGGGCCCCCAGGGACAGGCCCCCAAAACCCAGGTGTGGGGACTAAGAGTACAGGGGTGCTGCATCACCCCCATGTTTTATGCAGGGGTCATTGCCACCCAGGGTCCTAGCTGCCATCCCGCTCCCAAGGCTCTGCGGGTGCTGCATCCCTGAGCCACTGATGTTAAAACATATTGCTAGGAGCACAGAACACCTGGGTTCCTGGGGAGACAGGGAGGTCCCCAAGCCCAGCCACTGGGGATTCAGTATAGCCACCGCGGCTAAGGGGGATCACAGCTGCCCGCTTTGCAAGGACCCAGCGGCCAGAGGAGGTGAGCAGAGATCAGTGCATGGAGGCAGCAGGGCACTTGGGTGTCTACTGATGGAGCTGTGTCCTTCACCATCACCACCACCATCAGGTGGGCATTCAACCCACACGGGTCTGTGCCCACTTCTCCAGGCTGGCCAGCGTGGGGCCCCGGGGTGCCTGAAGCCATGAAAATCTTGGTGTCTCGTCTCCTTTTCCAGCTCCACAGTGGCTCTGTTTTTGCGCTGCCTCCGGGCTGCCCGGGGTCCCGGCTGTTGCCCCACACCCAGGGCTCTGTTGCCCCCCCCCTCCCATGGACTGAACACCCACCTAATTGGGGGGAAGGGAGCAGAACAACCCCATCGGCGGCCACCTGAGCGTCCCACAGCGACCTGATCTCTGCTGGCTCATTGCAAACCAGGCAGCTGTGATTTCGCCACCGCAGCCGCACTATAGTCCCCCATAGCCGGACTTGGGCACCTCCCAGTCTCCCCAGGAGCCCGGGCAGTTGTAACATAAGTGGTGCTGGGCAGCAGCAGAGCCCCGCATAAAACGGGGGTGCTGCAGCACCCCCCACCCCACAGGTCCACTGGTGAGGGATGGGCAAAAGGGGCAGCTGCGCTGAGGCTGCCAGCTGCCGCTACTGAAGTGAGGGGGCAAAAATGAAGCTGTGCACAGGGCCCCACTATAAATCCACCACTGTTTGTTTAGGTGCTAGACTACGCTGGTGAGAAAACAGCCTGACTGAGAGAAAAAGTAAAAACAGCTGTGAATTTTTATATATAAATTATATTAGTTACGATCAACTTCCCCTTTTTTCCATTTGTTATAAAGACAAATGGGAAAAAGGGGAAGTTAATAGAAACTAACATAAATCACAAGTTAGCAATGGTAGAAACTTAATAAAAGAAGCACAAGGATACAAAGAGTAAATCTTATTGTCCTTATTTCTGCTTGCCATGGGAATTTTTAAATACATTATGAAGAAAAGGAAACCTACAATAGTAACTGGTCCATTACTAGAGGAAATAGTGGAGTTGTCAATAATAACTCATAAAAGACAGATGTTTGTGTGATAAATATTTGTTTTATGTTTGGGGAAGAAAGCAAGTTGGTGTTTTCATCTCCTATGATTATGATGAAATACTTTCCATTCCAACAGTAACTAAGGAAGATGTTAAACAGCTACTAAAGTTAGACACTTTTTAAATCAGCGGGTCTGGATAATTTTCATCCAAGAATCTTAAAAGCTGGCAGGGGAGCTCTCTGGCCCACTACTATTGATTTTGAATAAGTCTTGGAACACTGAGGAAGTTCCAGAAGCCGGGAAGAAAGTGAATGTTATGACCGTATTTTAAAAACCATAAATGGGATGACTAATTATAGCCTGTCCGTCGGACATGGCTTCTGAGCAAAATAATAGAATGGCTGATGTGGGACTTGATGATTAAAGACTTATGAGGAATAATATAATTAATGACAATCAACATGGGTTTATAGCAGGGGTGAGTAAACTTTTTGCCACAATGGGGACTGCAAAATTGTATGGAGGGCCGGGTAGGGAAGGCTGTGCCTCCCCAAACACCCTGGCCCTGCCCCCTATATAATTCCCTCCCACTTACTGCCCACTAATTGCCCCCCTCAGAATCCCTGACTCATCCAACCCCCCACCCTGACTCCTTGTCCCCTGACCGCCCACCCCAAGGATCACAACCCCTACCCACCCACCTCCTGCTCCCTGTCCCCTGACTGCCCGGACACCTATCCACATCCCCACCCCCTTGCATGCCCCCAGGATTCCCACGCCTATCCAATCCCTCCATTCCCCCTCCCTTTGCCCCCTCAGAACCTCCACCCCATCCAACCACCTCCTGTCCCCTGACTGCCCCCCAGTACTCTTTGCCCCTTATCTAACACCCCCCCCCCCCGCCTGCTAATAAAGGGAGCATTTAACATCAATTATCTGATTATGTGGACGCTTGTCGACTAGGAGCCCCTGGATTCGCACAGGCCCCCGCAAAGCTGTCCTGAGGTAGAATCTGTCAGTTCCTACTAACCTGGACTAGTACAAGTCTCTGGAGCCTGTCAATCCCCAGGCCCTGAACTATTTCTTGCTCTTTATCACCCAGCAGGCCAGGTTTGCAGGATGCAGGATCTTTCCCCCTCAAAACTGAAATAATCCCTGAAATCTAAGGAAATGTGGCATCCCAAGCCAGCTCCCTGCCCCCAGTGCCAGCACTGCCCCTATGCTTCATCACCCTGCAAGTCAGGAACATAAACCGTTTCTATCTGGGTCGCTGCCCCTAATACCCTACTGCCCTAGTAGGCAACAACCCAGCCAACCAACTCTACCTTATGTGATTGAGGCTGCTTGTCCTTTATGCTTGGCACACAGCAGGGAAGGTGTGGGGGAGGGAGGGAAAGGCGGCCTGAGCAGCTGTTTATCTATCTCCCCTCTGATTCCTGTCAGCAACAGGAGGTGAAGAGCAATGACCTGGGCGTCACTAACACCACCACCCCCTCTTGCATCACTAACCACAATGAACGCATTTCCCCAGCAGTAGCAGCAAAAGCAGGAGCCACTGCCTCCTTTGTCTCCCAGTGTGGCATCAGCAGGATCTTGCACTATGGGGCTCTCCTGCAGCCGCCGCCGCCTCCTCTTGATGCTGCTTGGTGTGTGGTGGCCAGGTTTGGCGTGGCATCGGGTGGGAGCCGCTCAGGTCCGGGAGCACTACATAGCCGCAGAGACCACCAACTGGAGCTACAGACCCCAGTCCAAAGAACAGTCCAGGTAAGAGTAGGAGGATGCAGAGGCAACCAGTCCCGCCCCCCGCAATTTCCCTGGGCAGAAAGGGACTTGAGTCTCCTCCTCAGGAGTTTGTGCACAGCTGAGCTTAGGGCCTGATCCAGCCTATGGAAGTTGATATGAGTCTTTGAATTGACTCCAGTTGGATGAAGCCCTTAATTCAGTTCAATGCTATCAGCTGTTTTAATCATACAAGGTGATTTATTTTTTTAGCAGTTTTTATTGATGCCATTTTGACAAAGGCAAACTTGGACTCACTCCTGCGTCCTCTGTGCCCCCAAAACCCTCACCCAGGGATCAATCCCACATTGAGAATTTTTGCTTGAGTCTTGTGAGAGTTGGTGTTTTCTCACAGCCTTCACTCCTGCGGCTAGGTGAAAACATCAGTATTTCAGCTTTCATTTCAACAATAAAAAAAAGTTTCTGGCCCTCACAGTTGTGTAGAAAAGCTCAAAAGCCACAAGGCAAATTAAAAAAAACAAAACAAAAAAACAAAAAAAAAACCTCAACATTATTATCTGTTTAAAATATCATCATTTGAGGGGAAATTTGGAGTCTTTTATTTTCTTTTTTTGTCATACTTCACATTTTCAAGTTTTCTCTGCAACCACTAGAAATGTACTGTTTTGTGGGTGCGTGGTTTTTTGTTTGTTTTAAAGCTGAAATTCTCATGCAAACTTTTGGGCTTGTCTACACTGACATTTTATAGTGCTCTAACTTGCTGGTTCATTGGGGTGTGAAAAATCAGCCCCAGAGTGCTGCAAGTCAGCACTAGTGTGGACAGGCTCCTGGTGCTGGGAGTCAGTCACCTCGTGGATGTGGATTACCAGGAGCACTGGGACCACATTCACACTTCAAAGTGCTGCGGCAGGAGCGCTTTGAAGTTTAAATGTAGCCATGCTTGATTCAAGTGACTGGGACTTTAAGAAAAAACATCAAATGTCACAATTCTAAACCCCCAAAAATTCACCAGATTTGGCAATACATCTATTTTTCAATAAGAAAAGGTCCTTACAAAAAAGGCCATACATTTAAAAAAAATGTGAATGAGTTTATTTTCTTTATGGTGCTTACTAAGTACATTTCTTCAGTTGAGGTGATGAATACGCAATAGTCAGTTTCACCATCTTCATGCTTTCCACTCAGTTTCACTTTCAGGTTCCCATGGCAGGTTGACAAATTGACAATTTTTTTGTGCTTAGTATTCTATTGATATTTTTTTTTTTGGTGGTTTAAAAAAACAAAACCAATAAAAAGTACCAACAGGTAAATGACTTACAGTTCATATATGCTGCAGAATGCTGCAGGTTTCATGGGATCTCCAACAGAATTATGCAATTTTACAATTCTTCAAAGCTGCAACACTGGACAATACAAAACAAACAATATTATATAGGCATAAAACATTAAGGTAGAGGTTACAGTAATAATATAGGAAACATATGTGAATAGGGAGAGAAGGGAAGGACCCAAGAGGGAAAAGGTTGGAGAAGTTAGGTGGAATGGAAGTCTAACATTCTTTGAGCAGTCTGAATGTTCTTTATTCTAATGTATCTAGAAAGAGGGCCCGAAACTTCTTCAAATGCATTTCATTGATCTCTGAAGTGATAACTTATTCTTTTATTGGACCAACTTCTTTTGGAGTTAGCAGCCAATAAAAGAGGTTACCTCATCCACCTTGCCTCTCTTATTCCTGGGGCCAAAACGGCTACAACACTAAACAACTCCGGTCTGAATACAGCTGATCTATTTTGGGCATAAGCTTACTCTTCCATTTTGTTTTTAAAAAATTTGTTTTTAAACAAAGTCCCATGTTTTTGAACATTTGAGGCTGGCAGTACTGTATACCATATAACCAGGTGTAATTTTTCAGTACCCCCTGCCCTCCAAACATGCACCGTTTGGGCCTTGCATTCACATGTCCATGACGTTTCTAAGCTGGTCTTTGGTTTCTTATGTGCTACGTGTATGTCTCCCCTCACCTCTGTGTATCGAAACCAAGCTGGCTGGAGGTTTGACTCTGTTTACACACACTGGTTGGTCAAACATTATTCCTGGCTGTACATTATTGCTAAGCCTGGCAGTAATGTTTGATTTTTGAAATTTCAATTAAATATTTTCATTTAAAATGTCGGTTTTTCTAATGAGTCTATTCCTTTTTGTAATCACTTCCTTCCTACACCCCAGGGTTGGTTAGGCATGTTCCTGCTAACATTACATGAGGTCATAAAAAACCTTCCTGAGGACAAACTGTCACAGGGGGAAACTGTCACAGTGAGCTCCAAAGATCAGAGCCTTCTCTTGCTGAAGTCCATGACAAATTTCCTGTTAACTCATGGGGCCCAATTCTGTTCCCCATGGAGTAGAAACCTGTGACATATCTGCTTGATTCTTTTCTTGAGGGAGAGTGATAGGGTAATCCACAGCCTTGTAAGGCAGCAGATCTGCTTTGAACTCAGAGGCTGGATCTTGAGCCATCACCATGGGCTGACCTCCCCTTCATCCAGCTGCCCTGCCTCCCTGTCTGTGTGCTGTCATCAACTTCCCCATACCAAGCCTCTGCCTTACCTTCCTTTTAGGAAGGTAGGAGACTTTGAGGGGGCGTTGTTACTCAACACTCTCCCCCACCCCCCCAGTAGCCAACAAAAAATCTACCAATCAGCTATGGATACATGATACAACATGTAGCTGCCCTCTGCCCATCCAACCTTCATTTCACCTCAACACCCATCATCCAAGAGCCAGATGCTCTCTTCCTTTTGCCTACTTGGGTTTCTTCTACAGCACATAGCATGGGATCCATTTGTGCATATGCTTTTATGTATCAAAAGGTAAAGACAGTTGCCATGTTTCCCAAGAGGCAATTTCCTGAATAGCTTTGATCCATGGGCTGCCTTCTAAGAAGCCAGTTTGCTCGTTCAAGGGGGAAACAAATCACCTTTTCTGTTTTAACTAAAAGTCTCAGCAGTTACAGAGAATTGCCCTGGTGAATGATTGTGCTGAGATCCTTGCCCATGATCTTGAAACTGAAGCTCAGGGATGGGGAAGCCGGGTTCTGCTCCCAGCTGTGCCATACGCTTCCTGTGTGACTTTGGGCAGGTCCCTTCAGTTCTCTGGGGTCCTATTTCCCCAACTGTGAAGTGAGGAAACTAATACAAACCTCGCAGTAGTGCCGAAAGAAGGCACAGCCTAGCAAAACGTGGTTTTTTACATTATTAAACTGTATCACAATAGTGTCTAGAGGCCCCAGCTGCGATCGGGGCTCCATTGTGCTAAGTGCTGAATTAATCTGTAATAAGAGAGTCCTTGTCCCAGAGAGTTCACACTCTAAATCAGGGGTGGCCAAGCTGGGGC
The DNA here is from genome assembly GCA_032164245.1 of Sternotherus odoratus. Classification (NCBI taxonomy): domain Eukaryota; kingdom Metazoa; phylum Chordata; order Testudines; family Kinosternidae; genus Sternotherus; species Sternotherus odoratus. Next base: position 131,723,234 of record JAVMKO010000001.1, read on the forward strand.
TCCGGAGCCACGTGCGGCTCTTCAGAAGTTAATATGCGGCTCCTTGTATAGGCACCGACTCCAGGGCTGGAGCTACAGATGCCAACTTTCCAATGTGCCAGGGGGTGCTCACTGCTCAACCCCTGGCTCTGCCACAGGCCCTGCTCCCACTCCACCCTTTCCTGCCCCCTCCCCTCAGCTTGCCGTGCCCACGCTCCTTCCCCATCTCCCCCCAGAGCCTCCTGAATGACACAAAACAGCTGATGGGGAGGCGCTGATCAGCGCAGCTGCCGGTGGGTGAGAGGCACAGGGAGTGGGGGTGAGGGGGAGGGGCTGCTGACATATAACTGTGGCTCTTTGGCAATGTACATTGTTAAATTCTGGCTCCTTCTCAGGCTCAGGTTGGCCACCCCTGCTCTAAATGGACACTGTGTGGGAGGGGAAACAGATAAAATGATTTACCCCGTGACAGAGCCAGGAATAGAAGCCAAGTCTCCAGAGGCCCAGTCTAGTGCCCACTCCACTGGACCACACTGCATAGTTAAGAAACTTCACATTTAATTTATTTTTTTTAATACTTCCTATTGCAGATTGGAAAATTCAGAGCCTGTGTTTAAGAAAATTGCCTATAGAGAATATGAAGCAGATTTTAAGAAAGCAAAACCAACAGATACTTTCTCAGGTAAGCAGAAAATAACTTCCAAAGCTGATGACTTTTATCTGCAGGAAAACGTGCCTGCATTTGTATACCCCTCACGAACATATACTGCAAGCCAAGCAAATATAGGGAAGTTAAGTGACTCTTCTCTATAGCATAGGAGCCAAAAGCCCAATCCCTTAAAAATATTGGCCTCCATTATCAGTATTGATTAGATTGGAGGGGGTTCAAAGAAGAGCCACAAGAATGTCTACAGGGTTAGAAAACATACTGTATAGTAATTGAGTTCTCAGTCTGTCTATTTAGTGTAACAAAGAGAAGGTGAAGGGGTCACTTAATTTCAGTTTATAAGTATCTACATGGGGTGCAAATATTTAATAATGGGCTCTTCAGTCTAGCAGAGGAAGATATAACAGGATCCAATGGTTGGAAGTTGCAGCTAGACAAATTCAGACCGGAAACAAGCTGTACATTTTTAACAGTGAGAGTAATTAACCATTGGAGCAATTTACCGAGGGTTGTGCTGAATTCTCCATCCCTGACCATTTTTAAATCAAGATTGGGTACTTTCCTAAAAGATCTGCTCTAGGAATTATTTTGGAGAAGTTCTATGCCTTGTGTTATACAGGAGGTCAGACTAGATCAGCGGTTCTCAAACTATGGGTTGGGACACCAAAGTGGGCCATGACCCCTTTGTAATGGGGTTGCCTTGGGCTGGCATTAGCCTTCCTGGGGCCCAGGGCTGAAGCCCAAACCCCGCTGCCTAGGGCTTTAGTCCTGAGTGTGTGGGGAGGCCCTCCGGTAACAATTTTTGTTGTCAGAAGGGGGCTGCAGTACAATGACGTTTGAGAACCTCTGGACTAGCTGATGACGATGGTTCCTCCTGGCCATTGCCAACCTACTAGTCAACCAAAAGTGACTAGTAATTGGAGTGTTCCCATTTGGGGGTCACTGAGTTGAGATGCCTGAAGAGGGGCTGATTTTCTGAATGGGAGGGCTCAGCACTTTTTGCAAATAAGGCCGCTTTACAGTATTTCAAACTGGGCACCCAAAATCACTAGCCACCTTTGAAAATGTAAGCCCTTGACTGTTTGCAGCTTCATAACCAGGAGGTTTCCACTGTCTTCCCTATTGCGTGTTTCCGATATACAGTTATGATCCTAGTGTTGCAGAATGATCTCTTCTGTGGGACCATTTGTGCTCCTGGAAGTCATTTGTGTGATGGGTCTGTATGTGGTGCCACTGCTGGCCAGAATACAGGCATACACTAGTGTAGCATTTGCCGACTATGTGGGCACCCGTTTTTGGAGGCCGGTTTGTGTATTTCCAGACCTTGAAAAATGTGGATGTTGCTCCCTTCACTTCCACTGCTATCGATCTCCCACATGTGTAGCGCTGTGCAAAACCGTCACACTGATCACACTCAATCCTCCAACCCTAGGCTCTGTTGGACGCCATTTGTCGTTCTCTGCCTGGGCTCATGATGGATCCGTGCACAGTTGCAGAGATTTCCCCCTTAATACTCCCCATTATGGATTCCACCACTGCTCCTGGAAGAGACTTAAGGTCACCAGGGGGACAGGTTCTGGGGAATATTAGCAGGTGGGGTGGGTTGCTGTAGAGGACTAGAAGTGGAGTAGTGGCTTGGTGGGATCATTCCCTTTGACTTGGATTTTCAAGCAAGCCTACGTGGGGGACCGAATCCCTGAACCACCACTATTGAGTTCGGACAAGTCTTGGAACACTGGGGACGTTCCAGAAGACTGGAAGAAAATTTATGCCGGTATTTAAAGAACATAAATGGGATGACCGGGTTGCTGGCATCCAGTTGCTGTGATCCAAGCTGCAGGATCGAGTTTGTGATTAGATCCCTCCTGGGTTGACCCTGTAGTCTCTCTGGGAACTCATCCTCCCTTCTCCTTGGAGCCATTGACTCATTTCCTCTCTCTCAATAACACAGCACAAAAGGAAGTGAGTAATTAGCTGGTTGCTGGTTAGACAGGGCCAGTCGTTACCAAGTGGGGAGCAACGCACTCCCTGTAAATCAATTTGTAACATGACAGGAAGAATGTCACAGCTCTGGTTGGGCACCTCCTGCTGGCCACCGACTAGACTACTGTGAGGGGAATCCAAGCCTCTGGATCCCAGGGTATGTTAAGGCTCTGGGACCTGAAACAGCCTAGCCCCTGCCCTGATCTTGGATTCCCTAGACATGCAGTCAGGACACAGACTTTCTATCTGGCATCTCCCTTTGAGAGCTGGAACCCACGCTTGAGCTGCCGAGCCCCTGGGCACAAATGTGACTCTTCAGACTCCCCTGTACTCAGACTCACTCTCTCCCAACACTCCACTCCAAGGGGAAAAGCTTCTGGTTTATAGTTTAACAGGATGCCTGTGGTGATTGTGAAGCAGATAACACACTCACTCTTTGCACAGAGCCTAACACAATTGCTCTTTGCTTTAATCACATAAATCACAAGACAATACAGTTCATGTAGAACTCAAGAACCATCCTAATCGCAATGCTCCTCACTAGCTCGCTCTTCCCTTGGGAGTCCTTGGAGGGACGCCTGTGTCCAGGAAGGTAGACAGGCAGGGTTTTCATGCAGGCTGCCGCATGCTGGGAAGCTTATCCCACATGGAGTTTCCTTCCACCAGCCCATGCCTTTGCTCTCTCTTGCATAGTGCTTCCCCTTCCCGTGTGGCTCTCTTCGTTGATATGTCCCCTTCCAATGCTTGGCTCCCTTTTTTCTATCTTTTGGTACCTTTTCATTGTTCCATAAAAGCCCTCCCCTCAGAGAGGATAGGTAAGACTGGCTTTTCCCTAGGATGCAGTCGCTGGCTGGAGTGAGGTGTTACTCATTTACAGGTGCTACGGATTTACAGGTAAATGTCTAATTAAATAAAAAGAAACCACCTTGGATCCATTTTTGCATTAATGTCAATGGGAAAAAAATCCTTTTGACTTCAGCGGAAGATGCCCCAGGCCATCACTACAACACCTTTCTTGCCATCCCCATTTCCACAGCCTGCACTCTGTGACTGAAGGACCTTTTCTTCCCTTATTGTGGGTATGTCTTCACTGCACTGGGAAGTGTGATACCAGCTCAGGTAGGCACACACATCCCAGCTTAAATCTAGCTAATGTGGCTAAAAGTAGAAAAGAGGCTGCAGGAGCACGGACTGCAGTGTCGGCGGCTCCTAGCTATGTGCTTACATGGTTAGCCTGCTCTTGGGTCTGCGCTAGTGCGTCTTTTCTGCTATTCTTAGCCGTGCTCTCTAGATTAAAGCTAGCATGGGAATGTCTTGCCGAGCTGCAACTGCATCTGCAGTGGGGACATACCTTGTGTTGTGAAGACTGTTGCTCTGGATGTCACATTAAACACTCCCTGAGATGCCTGTCTTCTTTCCTAAAACTATGCTAGTACTGGTGACTAATTTGTAAGAGGAGTAATCCCCACCTGTAAGATGTCTGTTTGCTAAACTTTCCATAGCCGGAAAACAGCGTTCTCTCTTTCTGTGCAGAATTTTCCTCTGATTTTCAGTGTCCTTTGCTGGATATCTAATTCACAACCGTATTTACATTGGACCACATCTGTTAGATCCTGGTGTGCCTTTCCACCATCTTCACAGCTAAATCTCTGGATAGCATCAATCCTCATTGCACTGGCATTAAATCCTATGCCTTTATTTTGTTCTACTTGTCCTTTAACAGAAGTTCACTCTCCCATTCAGGAGAAGGTGACTCTCTCCCTTTCACTAAGATGCACTAATTGATACTCATTATCTTTCTTTTATTTTAATACTGAATTTCTGCAGGACTTCTGGGACCAACTCTGCGTGCTGAAGTGGGAGACACTTTAGTAGTTCACTTTAAGAACATGGCCAACAAACGGCTGAGCATTCACCCACAAGGCGTAGCTTACAACAAACTGTCAGAAGGTATGTGCTGTAAAATGCCATCTATTCTTTTTTTTTTTTACTCCAGACTATATAATCGTAGATAGAGAAGGGCCTCAAACCAAGTCCAGGGTATAGACACCATCGACCTTTGCTGTTTTGGATCTGAATCTACATTTTGTGGCCCAACCTCATCTGTTATAACATCAGCCATGTGACAGCGCTGTGGTCTGAGATGTGTGTATACTGCTGATTGACTCTTCACGTAGGCTGGTGACATAGCTGTTTTGCCAAAGCTAAGAACCTGGAGAACAACAGTAACCAGCTAAAATACCCACCCTGAAGAAAGGGAGAAGGGAAGTTGTCAGCTGCTGCATGATGACACAGACTGACTGTGGCCTGGGTCTACTCCTAACATGTAGTATGAGCTAGCTACATCACTCAGGGCTGTGAAAAATTTCACACTCTGCACAGCAGGTAGGTCAGCCTAATCCCCACTGTAGATGCAGCTAGGTCAATGGAAGAATTAATCCGTCGACCTGGTTACTGCCTCTCAGAAGGGTGGACTAACTGTATTAATGGAAATCCCCTGGTGTCAATTAGGAAGTGTTTACACTTCAGTGGTACAGCAGTAGCAGCACTGTCACTGTGCTGCTGCAATGCAGACACACCCAGAAGAGAGTCGGGGGGCAGAAAGCAGGATGTAATTTGGTCCCCAAGAAACCATGGGCTCCAAAGCTACCTAGGGGCTTGAGGGGAATGACTAGTGTAGGTAAGATAGTCTGTGTATAGATCTCTTATTTTCAACCCATCTCTCTGAGTGTGGTGCACCTTTCGGCAAACAAATCATACTTTTGTTTTGAAGAGGCTGCTTCTGTGTCGCTGTGAACTGCCACTGTCCACAGGCCCCCAAGGAGAGACTCTTGCACGAGCCAAGCCATTGGGCCTACTAGATATCATCATGGTTGAAGGGGTGACCCAGAGACCAAGTCAGGGAGTGGTTGAATCAGGGGATCTCACCCCAAAAAGAAGTGGAGGCACTTGAAGAGGTGCAGTTAGGAGGACTGGAACAGGGTCTCAGAAGGGGTGGCCTACCCAGGGACTATGAAAAAGGGTACTTGGTATCTCCCAGTGGGAGCTCAGCTTCTTATATGATCCGGCGTTTGGCTGTCAGTTCTTAGAGGCACGGTGCTAATTTCCTAGAATGCCATAGAGACCAAATCAATCTTGAGTAAAGCTAGCAGTTTAAAACAGGGCCACTCTATCCTGCCAAATGACTTACCAACATCAATTAATAAAATTAAAGATGGAATCCAATTTGATGTTAATTTCTAACTGGCATTCAATCAGCTAGACTGCATAGAGCTGCAAGTGCAACAAGGGGGTAGCAAATATAGTGGTGAGGGAGGAAATGCTCAGAAAATCTGCCAAAGACTGACACTCTATGACCTTTGAATCCAGTCTGTGGCTGTTTATTTACTAAATCAACTGCATGACATTGTCCTGCCTCCTCACACTTTGTTTACTCCGAACAGCTACAGTGTTTTCAGAAAGAACCTTATCTTAAAGTTTAGGAACTGTCCTCCCACACAGTAAATGTTTAAATGTGTGTGTTAAAGAAAATGTATTTATATTCTTTCAGTTCTCATGTCGCAGTGTAGACATCAAGGCTTTAGAGTTTAAGGCATTTGCCACCATCGGTAATGTTATTTATTACTTAATATGTGCCCAATTTGCACGTTGTGTCTCATTTTCACCAGTGTGAAGTGAATGTAAAACACTTCCACATCACAATCGTAGCATTTTACACTCCCTATGCACTGGTGTCAATGGCTGCACATGGGCTTTCAGCTTGCAAATATGTCATTGTATTAGGGTTGATTATGTCATAGGTGGTTGAAATGTTTTGAATCTTGAAGCAATATCTGGAAAAATGTTCTTCCTTTTCAGCAACTCTCAAAGGGGCTTTCCAGATTTGAAATCACAAGTTGTGTGAATAATTTTTTTGCAACATCAGAGATTTCACACACACACACACACACACACACACACACACACACACACACACACACACACTTCTCTCTCTCTTTCTCCCCTTCCCCCCCATTGTGTTCCATGCTATTAATCAGTTTGTCAGAAGAGCTTTCTGAGGTTTTGTTTAATGCCTTGTTCATATTGTGGGTCAAGAGGAGTTTTGCTCTCAGCTGCGTGGGAGCAGAGTTGAGCTCTGTGTTGAGGAACTATCACGTCACTGAATCTCCAATTTCATATGATGATGGTTCAGGTTGATATTTCACTGATTTCTCATCTTATTTTCAGCTAGAATTTTGATAAGCTCCATGAAGCCTTCTTGTTAAGTCAAAATTTTATTGGATGTAGACACTGCGAACAAATTAAATACATACATGCAATGTTATCACCATTCAGATTTGTAATGCACAAAAGTCGGAAGGCTGCAGTAGCTGCTACTGGGCCAGTATTATGGAGGGGGGGCTGGACCAGGATTAGTGGAGAGCTGGCGAATTGTGCAACTTGTACCTTCTAGAATCTAGATGGCTCCCAAATCCAGCCATGGAGAGGCTGAGCAATTGTACTAGGCTCCCACATCACATCAGCCTGGGTAAATGAACTGGTCTTGATTCTGCTCTCCAGAACACCAGTGAGGATCAGGAGTAACTCTGCTGAAGTTAACGGAGTTACACCATTGTAAAGCTGGTGCAGGTGAGAGAAGACTCAAGCTCCCTGTGTATGGACGACAATGGTAGTAAACCCCTGTGCCCACGTTCATCAATCCCTCCCTCAATGCCACCTCTACCTCCCTCTCTTGACTTCTACCTACACAGGTTCACTGTATGCTGACAGAACATCTTCTTTTGAAAAACTGGATGATGCTGTGCCTCCTGGCCTGGTATATAAATACACGTGGGAGATCACTGCAGAAATTGGGCCTAAAGAAGCCGACCCTCCCTGTCTCACCTATATCTATTACTCACATGAGGACATGGTGATGGACTTTAACTCCGGTCTGATTGGAGCATTGCTTATATGTAAAGAAGGTAACCAAAATGCTTTGGGTAGACAAAAGCTATAAAATATCAGCTGGTCTACTGTTTCAGTGGCCTAGCACATTCTGATCATGTTTCTTACTGTTACGGTAATGATAAAAATAAAAAAAAACCCATAAAGATCAAGCTTTTGATTGTATCGGAATGTGAGAAGGGGCATTTCATTTTCCTCTTCCCTTCTCGTGTTCCTGAGCAGGCAGTTTAGAGGAAATGAATTTTTGTTTCCTCTGTCTTCATTTTAGGCCTTAGGGTTACAGTGTTCTGGACTAACTGTAATGCACACTAAGTCTCTTGAATAATTCTAATTGTAGGCAGGGCTGGTAATACCACATTATATTAGTCACCTGACATTTCCCATTTTGAGACCTCCAATCTTCAGTTACTTATAACATTGTCAACCTTTAACTGTTCAGGCTGGAATTTACCTTTCCAGGTGCCTTCCTCAGACTGAATTCTTTTAGAAAGTCGTAGCCAAAATGGTTCAACTGTTTCCAAGAATGAGGCTAGGAAAAAAACACTTTGTTTTGCCCATATTAAAAATGCTCCCTTTGCTGAACCTGTTCTGTGGATGCCAGAGGCCTTCAGTGGCCAAAGCTGCCAATCCAGCACCTTTCCCCAGAACTAAATTCACCTCAAACACATTTTGAAAAGACGCCCTATGTGGCCAGGTGCAGGTGGCACATGCAGCAAGCTCAGGGAATAGATCTGGGTGCCTTTTAATTGATGCGAGCTGCTTTTATTTTTGCCTTCATCTGATACCTCTTCTTTCCTCCCACAGGAAGCCTGAAGGAAGATGGGACACAGAAGCTGTTTGACAGAGAATATGTGCTGATGTTCGCTGTGTTTGATGAAAGCAAAAGCTGGCAAAAATCAGCCTCTCTCCTGTACACCATTAATGGTTACGCTAATGGGACATTGCCAGGTACTGTACGTACTCGTGGCGTCAAGCCAGAGTCCACAGACTGTGTATTACTCCTCACTGCAGCAGACACTACTGAGCTGGAGCCTGTGGTCTACACTAGAGGGCAGGGGAGGAATTGACCTAAGATACGCAACTTCAGCTACACGAATAGCATAGCTGAAGTCAACATATTTAGGTTGACTTACCATGGCATCTTCACGGTGCTGAATTGACTGCTGCCACTCCCCCGTCGACTCCCCCTGCACCTCTCACGGTGGTGGAGTACTGGTGTCGACGGGAGAGTGCTCAGGGATTGATTTATCACGCCGATCCGGAGGGTAGTGTAGAGTTGGCCATGGAAAGTGAACAGCAGGAGTAGAGTGGCACAGCCTCGTGTATAACCTTACCATGAGCATCTGGTTGCACAAGGGAGCATGTGTGCACTCCTAACCACCACCGCTTTCCCCTGCAGTCTGCCCTTGGTGCCAAGAGCACATGGCTTCCAAGGGCGTGACTGTTCATGCAGAGAGAGAATTAAATCTCTTCCTGCCACCTGCTGGATGAGGTTTTTCAAAAGTACCTAAGTGAGTTAGGCACTCATCTTCCATTGACTTTCAATGGGATTTAGACTCCTAATTCATTTAGGTACTTTTGAAAATCCCACCCATAGCCTATACAGCATCCATCCTAGACATGGCCATCGAGATTTCAGAAAGACTTCATTAAAAGTTCAGAGTGAGTATTCATTTTTGACCTACCAGTGGGAATTAATTAACCATTCTGTGATCCTGGGATGATTCACCTGTGTTCTGAACCCTGCTGTTCTGTTTCAGACCTAGAAGCTTGCACGTACGATAACATTAGCTGGCATTTGATAGGAATGAGCTCCAAACCAGAGATTTTCTCCATCCATTTCAATGGGCAAGTCCTGGAACAAAATCGTCGCAAGGTCTCAACCGTCGGCCTTGTGGGAGGTGCATCGACCACAGCAAACATGACTGTGAGCCAGAAGGGAAGGTGGCTGATATCTTCTCTTGTCCAGAAGCATCTGCAAGGCAAGAAAACATTTCTTCAGGAGGCAGTTGTGCAGCTACAGAGAGTGTCATTCTGGTCTCTTCCTCCTTATCTCCTAAACCCCTGCTAACTTTGTCAAATGTGGCGGCTAACGCCCCTGGGATCATCCTAGGAAATCAGTGGAAACAGGGCGTTTTTGTTTGAATTCAGGTTGCAAGATGGGGCTCATTAGGACTACTGCTGCAAAGGGGCTACAGGGCAACAATGAATCTAACTCTTAATTTTTAACTCTTTGGGAAGTGCTCAGATGAGCCTTATTTTAAAAACCTGGAGACTGGCCATTTCGTTCAGGAGAAACGGAGAACTTTTGCAGTTGAGGGGGCAAAAAATCCTCTCTGCTCATCTTTAACAGTGGATGTTCGTTTCCCTCTAGAATGAATCGAGCTCTGTTGGAATGGATCAGCGGGTTTCCTCTTGTGAAAGGTTGGAGAGCTCATTTAACAGAAAAGCGGAAGTTCTTGCTGTCCGTTAGGCTGGTATTTTCAAAGGAGGCTACTGTGCGAGTGAGTTGCTGAGCCCTCATGGACTCCCACAAGTCCCTTTGAAAGTACCACCCTCAATGCCTGCTCTCTTCTTTGTTCTAAACCTGACTAGACTCAGGTCAATGAGTGACTGTTTTCATGCATCCTGAGCTGTAGGTATGCAGTGTTCATAGGACTAACAGTAACCATTCTACTGTCTCTCTCTTCAACCAGCTGGAATGTATGGTTACCTCAGCGTAAAAGAATGTGCGGGGAAAGATGTGCTCAAGAGGAAATTATCCTTTAAGGAACTTCGTATGATTAAGGACTGGGAATATTTCATTGCTGCGGAAGAAATCACCTGGGATTATGCTCCAGAAATTCCAGAGACCATTGACAGGTAAAATGGTGAACTGTACCTTTGTTGATGAAATGTTAACTTGAGGCGGCTTAGGAAATGCGCTATATAATGTAAAGTCCTAGCCCTTAAGAACAACTTCTGCATATTTTTCACAGGAATTCCATCTTGTAGAACAGGAGGAATAGGAGAGGCAGGGTTGCATGGTATTTATGGACTGCACTAGATAGAAGTCCTAGTAAATGGATTCTGAAAGGCTCTACCAGGCTGAAACTAAGGTCCGGGGACGGGCGGTGGGTCCGAACCAAGGTCCGAGTCCACAGACGAGCCCAGTCAGGATCACAGTCAGATACCAGAAGCAGGCCAAAGGTTGAAGCCAGGTTGGAGTCAGTTCAAGGGTTGGGGGGTCAGGAGGTGGGTACAGGGTTAGAGCGGGTCAGCAGCATGTCTGGAGCAGTCAGACTAGGGCACAGAGAAGACTGGAGCAGGCTGGAACAAAGCCCGGGCAAGGCTGCGGCCAGAATAACGACAGGATCAAGGGCAGGCAGGAAGCCTAGGGAGTCTGACACCGCAAGGCAGCAGGAAGTTTCCTAGGCGAGTGGTGCTGTTGCGCAGACTAAGACCATGTCTATGCAACCAAAGTATGTCAACCTAAGTTAGATCAGCATACAACCGCTGCAGTAATTATATTTTTACATGTCCGCACTAGGCTCTTTTTATTGGCAGTGTGCGTTCACACTAGCAGCGCTTGTATCAATGCAAAATGAGTCACGCAGGAGTGACTAGAAACGTTATTTCAACGTCCCATAATGCAGTGTTGTCCATCCCATAATTTCATCTGAAGTCCATAATGTTCCACGCCTCTTTTTTTTCAAAATCCCCACAAACCCGTGCATGCCTCCTGGCTGTCCATTATCTGTGTGAAATCCTGCACAGCTCTGCACAGTTGTGATGACTGTTGTGAGAATGGCGTGCCTGATCCGGCAGTTTGTGCGGAGACACCAGAGAAGCTGCAGGGAACAACTGAGTTGTTGATGGCATTCATGATAGAGCTGGAACTGGGCCGGAGAAAGAAGCACTGACGGGTGGGATCCCATCAGGTTTGGGAAGAGGAGCAGTGGCTGCAGAACTTTTGGCTGTTCTTGGATCTGTGTGCTGAACTCACCCCAGCCCTCCTGTGCAGCAACACCAAAATGAGATCTGCGCTGACTATGAGAAGTGTGTGGTAATTGCTCTGTGGAAACTTGCAATGCCTGAAGGCTACCGATCAGTTGGGGCTCAGTTTGGCGTTGGGAAATCCACCAAGTTGCCAAAAATAGATGTTTATTCCATATCCATGCAAATAGAAACAAATTATAATTGAATAAAACTTAGAGAGAACTTTTGAAGGGGAAAGAGCCGTCATTTCCATTTCAGAAACACACACACCAGCCGTGTCTCTCACAGGTCGGTGTATGTGCAGCTGTGAGGTTCCAGGGTGGTGTGGTAGGGATAGTGCGATGGCCCCAGAGTCCCAGAATGCAGTTCTCTATGGGCTGCAGAAGGAGGTGAACACAAGATGGCTGAACCTGAAGTCCAGCAAACAGACATGCTGCACTCTCTTGTTGCTGGAGAAACGCTAGCATCTTCTGCTGCATGTCTCTTTCCTTTTCTTGCACCTTTCTCCTCTCCGCCCTATCCCTGGCCTGCTGTCTGTGAGGGTGAACATCCAAGCCCTGTGCTTGGTATCAAAGAAACAGAAGCCTTCAGGATCTCTTGGAACATTCCATCCCTCCTCTTCCTTCTCCTCCTCATCTGGCTGAGCCGCTCCACTGGTGTAGATGGAGAGACCTCCCCCTGCACACCCCTCCCCCCAAGGCCACACTTCCAACCTCAGAGTACAATGCACAGCTTGATGATGTTGTGTTGGTGTAGACGTTGCATTCCTTACATCAACTTAGTGGCCTCCGGGATGTGTCCCTTTGACCTCTCACCACTTTGAACTCCACTGCAGGTATGCAAGAAGTAGGATGACCAGATGTCCCGATTTTATAGGGACAGTCCTGATTTTTGGGCCTTTTTCTTGTATAGGTTCCTATTACCCCCCCAACCCCATCCCAATTTTTCACATTTGCTGTCTGGTCACCCTAGCAAGAAGCTGCCCCTCCCCTTAAAATCCCCATGAATTTTTGGAATTCCATTTCCTGGTTGCCTGGAGAGCTCACCTAGCAACTTCACTGCTGGCTCCATGTTGCATATACACTCCTGCCTGTCCTACACAGGAGGTGTTGGATCTCCTGGATCATGTGGAGAAGAGGCTGGCCAGGAACAGCTCCGATCCATCTGTAGATATTTTAGATATCTACAAGCAGATCACGTTGGGCATAGGAATCAGACTTTCCAGAAATTTTCACAGATACTGCAGGTGTTTAAAAAAGTTCAGACACAAGATCCAGCTACAATATAATGTGGTGACCGTACAACATAAAATGCAAAACATACCAGCTGCAGTGAGACAACCACTCAAGGAGGAGATTATGAAATGACACAAAGCAGATATAATTGAACCAGTTGATTCATCATAATGGGTTTCTCCTATCATTCTCACCAGAAAGCCCGATGGTGTTATCCACGTGTATGTGAACTTGAGAGGCCTGGCTCAGTGGTGTGATCATTGGCCTGCTAAACCCAGGGTTGTGAGTTCAATCCTTGAGGGGACCATTTAGGGATCTGGGGCAAAAAATCTGTTGGATGATTTAGGTGGGGTCCTGAGGTCTCTTCCAACCCTGATATTCTATGATTCACTTCCATACCTCTTAGCCCATCCCATTCCTCTAGGTTTGCCAGTCTTTTCATTCCCTCCTCCCAGAGAGTAACCATAGGCCACCTACCTCTGTAGCCCCAGCCATATCTCCTTTCTTCTGAGAAGTGACTGCAGATATCTCCCTGCTGATTTCCTCTCTTTTATAGAAGCCCCGCAATTCTCTCACAAGTAAGCTTCTCTCTGATTAGCTGCATGCAACCCAAAGCTCCCTTGGTTGCAACTTAATTAGCTGATTGGGACCACCTGACCTAATGCAACTCTTGCAGTTTGTGTGGGGTGCACACACCATCACAAGGACCTAAAGACTTAAATAGTCAATGGATGGTCTTACATGACAATGACACCAGAACACTTTGAACCATATAGACATTATCACATGAGCTGTCCTTTATAAAGGAATGGGTTTTGAGAATTGACCATCTTGTTATGCCTACACTTCTGAGACAATGATTAATTCACCTGGCACATGGAGGACATGTGGTGATGAGTCTAACCAAAAGACAACTGCGATGAAACTTCTGCTGGCCAGAAATGGACAAGCAAGTTGAGGAAATAATCAAGAATTACATGGCTTGTGCTAGAAGTGATAAGTCACCAAAAAAAACCTTCGGCCTCCTTCTCACACCAGTTCATTATCCCAACTGTCTATGGGAGAAACTGGCTCCTGACCTAACGGGAGCATTTGAAGATCAGCCTGTTACACAGAGGTTTGTCATAGTAATGGTAAGCTATTGTTCAGATTGGCCAGAAGTTACATTCACTGGAAAGGTTACTGCTGCAATAGTAAATAAGTTCATGTCCTCAGTTTTTGCCTGAAGGATTTCCCCAAGGAATTGGTAACTGACAATGGAATGCAAGTAACTTCTACTGAAATGCAACACTCCCTCATTATCCTTTGCAGATAACAGAAATCTGAGAAGATTCTGCTAGATTAATAGATCAAAAGAAATAAAACGCTTCAAGATTGTCCACAGCTCATCAGCCAGCAGCTGAAGAAGAGAATGCTATTTTCTACCTTGGAGCAGAGAATGTTGAGGACACCAATAATAATGATGGACAATTTATAGTATAGGAATTGCTCCACTACCCGGTCTTGTTCCTGCCTCTCCGGGTATTAAGAGAAGTGTGAGACAAAAGAGATTGCCTAAAAGATTGGAAGACTTTGTTACTGGACTCAAGTGATGGTCTGGAAGTGATGGAAGTTTTACAATGGTTATTCTAAACCAGTGTGTTGTATTTAGTTGAGTGCAGATAGCCATCCCAGTGTGTGTGTAAATTTGTTCCTAGCTGGCTCCTGTAGCTTTGAGTTCAGGAATTACAATTCCCAGGATGCACGAGGAGAGAGGAGGATTGAGAGGAGAAGGAAAGGAAGAGAGTGAGGGGAATAAATCTTTCTTTTGCTATTATGTTTCCACACCCCTTTCTCAAAAGGGTTGAGGTACAAAACTGCCACAAACACATGGCTAAAACACATCTCATCTTACTTCATAAACCCTACCTATTCTCAGCCATCATTGGGAATTCCACTCTCTTTGAAACCTTGATGTAACATTCATTAAGTCAAGTCTCTTGATTTGGATTCATGGTATCAGAGTTCAATTCCTGGCTCTGACACAGACTGTGACATCTTGAGCAAGTCACCTGGTCCCTCTGTGCCTCCTTTTCCTATTTGTCAAATGGGAGGAGTAACACTTCCTCTCTCCCCTCCTTTGTCTTGAAAATGTAGACTGGAAGCTCTCTGAGGCAGAAGCTATTTCATACTATGTGTTTGTACAGTGTCTAGCACAATGAGACCCTTGACCTTGGTTGGGCCTCTAGTTGCTACTGTAGCATAAATCATCATCATCTATTTTATAGAGCTGTCTCTAATCTGGATCTGTTTTTCCCTTGCAATGGGGTGTCTGCCATTTCCTGTGGGAGAGTATTCTACCATCTAGTGGATCTCACCATTAAGAAGATGTGATTGATACTTTTTGCTTTTTTTTAAGGCAATATAAAACTCAGCACCTGGACAACTTCTCAAATCTCATTGGGAAGAAGTATAAAAAGGCTGTTTTCAGGCAGTATGAAGATGCCAACTTCAATAAGCGTGTGGAGACCTCCCGGCCCAAGGAAATGGGAATTCTGGGCCCTGTTATCAGAGCTCAGGTTGGAGACACAATCAAGGTAAATGGCGAGGGCCAAATACAAAGACTGTATGTACAATGGTGTAACTTACTGTAAATAGGAAAGAGATTGTGTTGTATTTGTCGTCCGATAATGTGTAATGCTATAAAGAGTGGCCATATTTGAAGGTATGAGCACAAGGGGACAGAGTTAAGTTTAAGTTTGCAGTCTTATCTCTGCCATCCCTGACTTTTGAGTGCAAAGTTAAGACTGATAAACCTAGCATCGACACTTACTTTTTGTAAAGAATATTTAGAATAGTTGGTCCAAAACCCTAACTCCAAACACACCTGATCTTTGGGGGAGTTTGGATCTGTGTCTGAACTTTGAGCCCATAATCTCTACCTCTTACTCTACAGCTCTCTGACAGGTGTACTCACCCTTAAAAGCTGAAGAGCCACTTTGATGGCAGTCATAAAATGAAGCTAGAGAGCCACACAGTACCTGACAGCATGATGTTGAGATGTTATGTTGTATCATAGTGGCATGTCCCCTGGACTCACCACCATCGCAGATTGATACATCCCAAAGCCGTACAATCCCTAAATGCCATGATGATTTTGTGGCTCTGCAATTGAGTTCAGTGCAATGTTTCTCCTCTCTCCATCGGGCTCTATCCTAGAGGCAGGACCGCAAAGCATTTCTCTTCCCGCTCCCTCCTCCTGGGCTCCTAGAAGCTGGGAAAGGGATGTGTGTTATCCTCTCTCCCCAGTTTTCACTGCTGGGAGAAATGTCAAGGGATCCCAGGTTTTAGAGGGGTAGCCGTGTTAGCCTGTATCAGTAAAAACCAATGAGGAGTCCTCGTGGCACCTTCCAGACTAACACATGTACTTGGGCATAAGCTTTCGTGGGATATCACCCACTTCATCAGATGCACGGAATGGAAAATATAGTAAGCAGGTATAAATATACAGCACATGAAAAGATGGGAGTTGCCTTATCAAGTGTGGTAATCTTTCATGTGCTGTATACTGCTTACCGTATTTTCCATTCCATTCATCTGATGAAGTGGGTTATATCCCACGAAAGCTTATGCCCAAATATATTTGTTAAGCTCTAAGGTGCCATGAGGACTCCTCGTTGTTTTTAAGGGATCCCAGTGATTCCAATCCATGGCTTTATGTGCTGGCGGTGTGGGAAGTTCTCCTGAGAATGGCATTCTCATCGGACTCCTGAGACCAAGCAGAACAAGAGGAACCCCAATCAGTGGGCTCCACAAACTTTCATATTGCAGTAGAGCTTCTGATTTCATATCTCCAGATTTTTCTTTTTAAGGAGCGTTTCTTCCCCTGAGCACTTTCAGTGCTGAAATCATGCAAGTTTCGCTCTCACTGGGATTTGTAGCAATGTGCCCAGACCGGGATTTGCTGAACTCATAGTTTCTTCATCTCCATATCTACGTAGATTGTGTTCAAAAATATGGCCAGTCGTCCCTATAGCATTTACCTCCATGGAGTGACGCTTTCAAAGGATGCAGAAGGAGCCACTGACCCCCTGGATTCCACAGGTCAGAAACTGTTCACATTTGCACAATATCAAAAGTGTTATTTTGTGTAGGGTCTCTCTTTGCCTTTAGGAGGTCATGTAATTGATTAGGGCCCAGGAGTGGGAGACCTGGGTTCTGTTCCCAGCTCTGCCACTGACCTGCTGTATGATTTTGGGGAAGTTGCATCTCTTCTCCGTGCCTCAGGTTCCCCATCTGTAAAATGGGGATTATGACAAATGTCTACTTTTGTAAAGTGCTTTTGAGATCTAGAGATGAAAAATAAAATGTAAATATGCTAAGCGGTGCTATTTAAAAAAAAACAAACCCTGTGTGGACATGGTCCTCGACTTCAATGAGCTAATGTCAGTTTACACCAGTCAAGGAGCTCTCCCGACATAACAGAAGAATGGCCATACTGGGTCAGACCAATGGTCCATCTAGCTTCGTATCCTGTCTGACAGTGGCCGGTACCAGATGCTTCAGAGGGAATGAACAGAATAGGGCAATCTCCAGTGATCCATCCCCTGTCGTACAGTCCCAGCTTCTGGTAGTTGGAGCATGGGGCTGGGTCCCTGACCTTTTTTGGCTAATAGCTATCGATGGACCTGTCCTCCATATTCTTATCTAATTATTTTTTGAGCCCAGTTATACTTCTGGCATTTGCAACATCCCTTGACAATGAGTTCCACAGATTGACTGTGGCTTGAGCAAAGAAGTACTACCTTACTTTTGTTTTAAACCTGCTGCCTATTAATTTCATTGGGTGACCATTAGTTCTTGTGTTACGTGAAGGGGTAAATAACACTTCCCTATTCATGTTCTCCACACCAGTCATGATTTATAGGCCTCTATCATATCCCTCCCCCTTAGTTGTCCCTTTTCTAAGCTGAACAGTCCGTCTTTTTAATTTCTGCTCATATGGAAGCTGTTCCATATCCTTGACCATTTTTGTTGCTGTTCTCTGCATCTTTTCCAATTCTGAGATAACTATTTTGAGACATGGTGACCAGAACTGCAGAGTTCAATGTGTGGATTTATATAGTGGCAGTATATTTTTTGTATTGATTTCTATCCCTTTCCTAACTGTTCCTAATATTCTGTTTTCCTTTTTGACTGCTGCTGCACATTGAGCAGATATTTTCAGATAACTATCCATGTTGACTCCAAGATCTTTCTGGAGTGGTAACAGTTAATTTAGACCCCAGCATTTTGTATATATAGTTGGCATTATTTTTTCCAATGTGTGTTGTTTTAGATTTATCAGTATTGAATTTAATCTGCCATTTTGTTGCCCAGTCACCCAGTGTAGGGAGATCCTTTTATGACTATTCTGTCAGTTTTGTATTTAATGATCTTGAGTACGTTTGTATAGCTGCAAATTTTGCCACCTCTCTGTTCTCACTGCCTTTTCCAGATCATTTATGAATAAGTTGAACAATACAGATCCTTGAGGGAACCTGCTATTTACCTTTCTCTACTGTGAAAACTGACCCTTTATTCCTACCCTGTATTTCCTATCTTTTAATTAGTTACTGATCAAGGAGAGGACCTTCCCTCTTATCCCATGACTACTTACTCCGCCTTTGGTTAGGGACTTTCCACAGGCTTTCTGAGAGTCCAAGTACACTATATCTTCATTTTCCTTGCATGTCTAAATAGTAATGGAGGAGGAGAAATATTAAGAGGCATAGCTAAGGGGAAAAGAGAGAGAAATGTTTTCTGCTGTGATCTGAAATGAGATGGGGCCAAGAGCTACAGAAAGAGAAGTAGCAGCAGCAGGAAAAGTCATCAACAGTAACAAGACTGTGTATCCACTATCTTGGCTAGTGAGGATGCTAGTGCTGGGCGAGCAAAGACTACACAGAAGTTAAGGGCTATGAAATAAGCTGTAGCCAGTCTATGGAAGGCTTTAAAGAAGGAAAAGGGGCATTTTGTTTCCCTGATTCCTGTAAGGAATGGGGGAGTCATTGGATTTGTTCAAGGGCCAGAGAGATGTGATTGTATGTCTTTGTATGAGTCAGACAGCAAGCAGTGTTCACAGTGGTTTGCAGTCAAGCTGGAAGGGCATATCAAGTGGGGTCTGGTTCTGTTCCATATCTTTATCAGTGATTTAGATAATGGCATAGAGTACACTTATAACGGGTGTGGAGGATACCAAGTGGGGAGGGGTTGCCAGTGCTTTGGAGGAGAGGATTAAAATTCAAATTGACCTTGACAAACTGAAGAAATAGTTTGAAGTAAATAGGATGAAATTCAATAAGGACAAATGCAAAGTACTCCACTTAGAATGGAACAATCATTTGGACACATACAAAATGGGAAATGACAGCCTGGGAAGGAGTACTGCGGGAAAGTGACCCCCAGATCCAAGGTAAATAGGAGTCCACAGTGTAACACTGTTGCAAAAGAAAGCAAACATCATTCTTGCATGTATTAGCACAGTGGTGCTCAAACTTTTGTCCTGGTGACCCCTTTCACATAAAAAGCACCAGAGTGTGACCCCCCCACATCCTCTTGTAAATTAAAAACACATTTTTATATATTTAAAACCATTATAAATGCTGGAGGAAAAGCAGGGTTTGGGTGAAGGCTGACAGCTCACAACACCCCCTCCCCATGTAATAACCTCGCGACCCCCTGAGGAGTCCTGACCCCAGTTTGAGAACCCCTGTATTAACAGGAGTATTGTAAGCAAAACACAAGAAGTAATAATTCTGGTCTACTCTGCGCCGATTAAGCCTCAACTGGAGTATTGTGTCCAGTTCTGGGCGCCGCATTTCAGGAAAGATGTGGACAAATCCAAGCAAGTCCAGATAAGAGCAATAGAAATTATTAAAGTCTAGAAAACATGACCTATGAGGGAAGATTGAAAAAATTGGGTTTTTTTAGTCTGGAGAAGAGAAGACTGAGGGCGGGATATAAATTTTCAAGTACATAAAAAGTTATTACAAGGAAGAGGGTGATGGTTTGTTCTCCTTAACTTCTGAGGATAGGATAAGAAGCAATTGGCTTAAATTGCAGCAAGCAAGTTTAGGTTGAACATTAGGAAAAACCTCTGAACTGTCAGGGTGGTTAAGCACTAAAATAAATTGCCCAGAGAGGTTGTGGAATCTCCTTCACTGGAGATTTTAAAGAGCAGGTTAGATAAACACCTGTCAGGAATATCAAGGATTACTTAGTCCAGCCATGAGTGCCGGGGACCGGACTAGATGATCTCTCGAGGTCCTGTCCAATCCTTTGATTCTATTTCTGCAGCATTAACTTCAGCTGGTTAGATGCTGGTTTATGGGTGATTGTTTGGTATTGGAAGAATGTAGTGAGTAGCAGGTTTGTTGCAGAAATAGAATGAAACTGGCTTTAGCCAGGACATATGCTACAGCAAAGGCAATTCCTTCTGAATCTGCCTCCCCACCAGTGTGCAGTTCACTGTCACCTTAAAATGACACAATTAAAATGTAGAATTTTCTGCCCCAGATATGAACAGTGCTTGTTCAACAATTTTATTGTCCTTCTGTAGTGCCTTTCACTCATAGATCTCAAAGCGACTTGCACGCATCATTCATTTAG
The DNA here is from genome assembly GCA_032164245.1 of Sternotherus odoratus. Taxonomy (NCBI): domain Eukaryota; kingdom Metazoa; phylum Chordata; order Testudines; family Kinosternidae; genus Sternotherus; species Sternotherus odoratus. Next base: position 131,743,652 of record JAVMKO010000001.1, read on the forward strand.
CTTCATGACGAGTCTCTAAAGCAAGCGGTATAATTCCCATATAGCACATGGGATCTTAGCTGTCTGAAAACACTCTTTGCATTCTGCAGTGGACATGAAGCATGTCTCCAGGCTGTGCTAAAGCTTTGAATGGTCCAAGGCTTTAACTTAATAACAGAGCATAGTTAAGCACCTTTCTGCAGTGCAAACTTCTGTTGTAAGCCAGATAGGGGAACCATGCTGTATCTAGATCCCTATACTCTGTTGTTTTCAAAGTGTAGTTCTCCCCAAACCACATCAAGTACCTGAAAGGTGCACTGACTTCATCGGAGCTAAGTCAATTTACAGCACCCATGAATCTGGCTCTAAGTTTGTAACTCCTAATAGGGTTTCTTTTTATTTCTCCTTCAGACAACGGCACCCTGAGTAAAGCAGTTCAACCAGGGGAAACCTACATGTATAAGTGGAGCGTCGTGGACACTGATCAGCCCACTGCACAGGATGCCCAGTGTCTAACGAGATTATATCACAGTGCTGTTGATGTAACCAGGGATATAGCCTCTGGACTGATTGGCCCACTTCTGATTTGTAAAAGGGAAGCCCTGGACCAGAGGGGTGTGCAGGTATGATCATGTTCTACAACCCCTGAGAAGGAAAGGCTCCTGTCCGTGTGTGTTTGAACTACAAGGAAATTTGGTTTCACTGACTGTTCCCTTCGAGAAAAGGCCTGTAGAACAGAACTGGGATCAGATTGCGAAGCTTCTGTGGAAGTTGGTCTTAAAACCTGTAGAATGTAATGAAGTATGAGATCCTTTGGATACGTTCTTTAAACCACCCTACAGAACTCACTGGTTGGGACATTATAGGATGAGTCAAAAAACCTAGAATGTAAAATAAGGGGATTGTTTTCTATTAAATTCAATAGCACTTTTCTATAAGGGCTGCTTGCAGGGATTGTTTTTAGCTGCATCCTGGCATATTTGGCCCCAGGTTTAGAGTGCTCGCTGGGGCTTTCAGGTAGAAAGATCGGGCTGCAAGTGATTCCTTTCATTGTGCTTTGTTTGCCAAGACAGTAAATTGCAAAATTCTGGTTCCAGACACCACCCTAAACTTCCCCAAAGTTTGACGGTATGCAGGGAGAAAAGGAGGAACTTCTGACCCAGTCTATGATAGCTTCTGACCCCAGCCTATCATAGGCTTAACCCAGGTCTGACAACCCCAAACTTTGGGGATCCAGAAGCATTGCAAGGGGGTTGCTGGGAGAATTCTTCTTCCACTTCCCCTCCATGGGGCCAAAGGAAGGAATCTACTTTGGCAGTGGCTCAGACACCAATCAGAAGTGAGTGGAAGCAGGGACTCAAGCGCCTGCGCATACAGCAAGAAGTGGGCCACTCGGGCATAGCCACCGTGCTAGTAGCTGGCCCAGTGTCGCACAGTGAGTCCGTTGCAGAGGTAGAAATCGAACCCAGGAGTCTGGTACCCCAGTCCCTTGCTCTAACCGCCGGACTGTGCTTCTCTTCACTTGAATGGAAATTTTGCCTCTGGAGGAATGGTAAGATTAGGCCCTTACTATACTCCACTTTGTTTCCATTAGCTGCTTGCAAAACTTACCCTGCCATGTCTGCTGTCTTTCAGAAAAGGGCGGATGCAGAGCAGCAGGCCGTGTTTGCCGTGTTTGATGAAAACAAGAGTTGGTACTTGGAGGAGAACATCAAGCAGTACTGCAGCAACCCCTCCAGCATTAAAAGGGATGATCCCAAGTTCTACAGGTCTAACGTCATGCACAGTGAGTGGGAAACTAGGCCCAAATTTGCAACACTCATGTGAGTGCAAGTACCCAGATAGGTGCTTATTCTGAGGGGCAAGGCAGGTATGGGAATTTCCCAAGTGGCAGAAACTGGCCCCTGAGATTGTGTGCTGACCGATGACTGTGTGCTGAAAGCATGAACGAGCAGAGTTCTGGTTCTGGCTTCAAGGATCTGCTCTTTCCAGAATTTCATAGGGCATGACTAGGGCAACTCAAGCACAAACCAGCTCATCATGAGCTGGGCAAATGTAAACCGAGAAGGGGACATGAGAGTGGTCTCGGTTGCCCAGAAGCCCATGAAGGGCAGCTAACGGTAGTCCATCGATGCAAGCCCCTGGAGGTGGGGGTGGAGGTATCCGTGACTGTGGGAGACAGAGAGAGGTAGAGTATGTGAGGGAGGGAGGAGGCCTGGCAGAGGGGAATGGATCCTGGGGTGAATGGTTATGGTGGGCAGCAGCTGGTAGGGTTCCTGGAGTGGTGACCAGGAAAAATCCATTTGCCCTGAGGTGATGGGAGAAGGAATCAGGAGGGATGTTGGGAAGAATCCAGAAGACAGCCAAGCAAACTGCAGCAATTTGTAAATGTTAATGAGTCTGTTAATTTAACAGTGGGGTTGGGGTGCATATAGTTCTGAAAAGCTGCCTCCTCAGAGCCACAGCACAAGGGAACCAGGAGGGAACGTGTGGTCCCAGTAACACACAGGATAGCAGAGCAGCCAGAGAAACTGCTGATGCAACGCTAGCCTCTGGGGTTTCTTCCAGTGTCAGACTCTAGGGGCTGGTCTCCACTGGGGGGGGGGGGGGGGGGGAAATCGACTGTAGATACGCAATTTAAGCTATGTTAATAACGTAGCTGAAATCGACATCTCTACAGCCGACTTACCTCCTGGTCGGCAGCACAGTTCCCCGTCTATTCCAGCTTGAAAATCGATGCTTCCCTGCCGTAGTGAGGACAAGCCCTAGCTTATGAATCTGAGCATGTGTCCTGAAGGCATATGCCCTCACACAATAGCTGGTGACTATGATTGCAGGAGCACTGGGAGCCCGTTTCTCACCATATCCCCAGTCACTCACAGGTCTGCGTTATACAGTGAGTAATGCAGAACCCAAAAGTGAAAAGTAAACACAAGTGAAACTGACTCCTAGTCTATTTCACGGCTAGCAAACTGAGAGAAATGTACAAAATAAACCATTTTAAAAATATCTCTTTGAATTCTTTCTCACTGAACCTAATATAGGTGACTAGGAACAGAGGTAAGGGCATTTTATTTTAATGTGTTTTTTTTTTTAACCTAAAGGTGTCCCTTCAGATGAAGGTGACAGGACTGCAGCTGAATTTCATTAGAGTGCCAATAATCTTTCTGTCCGGATACAAAGATGTGTCAGGTCTATCCCTGATGTCACTCCACAGAAGGCATGAATTTTGGCTGGTGAGGCTTTAAGGTGCAGTAACAGCATCTCTTATGCTTTGTTTTAGCAATAAATGGCTACATGTCTGACAGCGCCGGTATCCTGGGATTTTGCCAGGACAGAATTGTGCAGTGGCACATCTCCAGTATTGGCACCCAGGATGAGGTAGTGTCCTTACACCTGTCTGGTCACGCTTTTTTGACTCGAGGAAAGTATGAAGATGTACTGAATCTTTTCCCCCTGAGTGGAGAGTCGGTCACTGTAGAAATGGACAATGCTGGTAAGTGGCAGGACTTCTGTGTTTGTTTAATGATCTGCTAAGAGATTTCATATCTAGAGTCCATAAGGATGCATAAAAAAAGAAATGCTTTGTATAAAGTGCATACAAAATTTCAGCCCATCTAAATCTTTCCCTAGATCACAGCAAGAGTGGTTGATCCACATGGGGTATATGTATGCTGGCTGCACATGACACAGCAATGCTGTTGCATATACTATACTTACTGATTATTCTGTTTTGCTTTTGAGCACTCCCCCAAAAAGTCCTTACTGTGGCACTAGTTGTATAACTAATTTGAGGCACAGTGTTGAAGTTCTCTGTAAAAATCTATAGAAATGGAAAAATGTCCACATCTAAACCAGCAGGCCAAATCCTAAAAGCCATACATTGGGGCCCTGTTCACCCTTCTGCATTCAGAAGGCAACATCCTGACAGTCTCCCTTTTTCAATAGCAAGAGTTGTTTTCCCTCTGACTCTGGCAGCAGAGAAAGCACGTGGTATAGGGACCCCTACCTCTGCTCTATTCTACTGTAGCATATGTAGCTTTCCACTGGTATTAATCACCCTAGGCTGGTTTAAATGGTTTTATGGACAAATTATACTGGCGTCACTGAACAAAATGGTTTCATCAAATGTCAGGGTCTGGCCCATCAGTCATTTAGGAGCAAAAGAAGTTGGAGCTATCAGACTGGATCAAACCAGTGGTCCATCTAGTTCTAGTATCCTGTCTCTGACAGTAACCACTATTAGATGCTTCAAAGGAAGGTGGAAGAAATCCCATTGTGTGGACAATTTTAGAATAGCCTGCCTATAATAGAAGTGTCTTCCTAATCCCAGGCTGTGAGTGGTTGGTTGATGCCTTGAAGCAGAAGGGTTTAGATCCCTTAAAGTACCTGTGAATGTTCTCCTTGTCCATATAAATTTCTAGTTCTGTGGATCCTATTAACTTCTTGGCTCTAGTGATACCTTATGGCTAATTATGCATTATGGTTATTTTTTTTAAAAGAGATATTTTTACTTTAAGCTGGAAACCTCCATCACACTTAACAGAAATCACCAATGTTGTACTCCATCATTACTGTTTGGTTTTAGTATGTGATCACCTCCTTCCCTCGCTAGACCTTCTTTTCCAGTTCTTGAAAAATGTTCTCACTATTGCTGACTTTGGAAATAATGTAAGGGAAACAATGCAATTCTATGTCACTTAAAATATAGAGGAGGTAGAAAATTACATCTGGCATCTTTTTTCAGGTAAAAACCATTTTTTGTCCATCTCTCCCATGTTTTACTCTGGGGCATGCCATGAAATGCAAAGAGCCTGGAGTCAATTGGTGCACTGTGCCCATTTAGTCTCATGTAGGCCAATCTAGTGGTCCAAATGTGGAATTTCATTGTCCTATTAAAGATCTTCATCCATCCAGAGGATTTTAAAGCATTGTAACGTATCTGACTGTGAAATGGTTTAAAATGCCTGTGAGGATTTTGATCATGATCAGTATTCTCTCATCCATAGGTTTATACACATAACCCAAACTCCCAGTTCAAACTTTGCAAAGTTTGGATCCCTATCTAAACTTCACAACTGATCTCTTATTTCCATCTAGTTTTGGTCTCTTATCTCCCTTTCTATCATGGGTCGAACCAAAAACCTGACTCCAAATAACTCTAAACTTTAGGGAAGTTGAGATCCAGATCAGTCTCTGAACTTTGTGGGTCAATCGTATTCAGTATTCATGATTTATTGCTATGGTTACACCTAGGAACCCCAATCAAGAACCAGAGCAATATTGTGGGGTGCTGTACAGACTAATAACACCTGACGTAGAGAGCTTACAATCTAGACAGGACAGGACAGGTGGGCTCAAGCTTTACAAATAATATGTAGTACACTTTTTATTTTTTTCAATTGCAGGTACGTGGCTTTTTGCATCCTGGGGTTCCCCTGAGATGAGCCATGGCATGAGGCTAAGGTTTAGAGATGCCAGATGTGAAAAAGAAGTAGATTATTATTCTGATGAGGACACCCCTTATGAAATCATAGATTTCTCCTACGAGAACACTCGTACAAATGTGCCTGTAACCTCACCCCATACTGGAGGAGAAACAGAAGAAACACCAATAAAACCCAAGGAATCTTCTGATGATTTTGATTATCAAGACTTTCTGGCCTCTAGTTTGGGACTTCGGGCATTTGGGAAGAAATCAATGGTCCAGGAAGAAATGCAGAATCTCACTGCTCTGGCCATAGATGAGAACTTCGGCACCAGCACTGAGAGTGCTGATGTGGCTTCTGGCTCAGACCCGCCATTCATGGAGAACAGGGATACCTTGGACACTGATGTGCTCTTGGAAACTCAAAGCGCTGCTCCTCTCCCAATCGAGGCTGGGTCCCTCCATACAAATTACACCGTGGCAGCAGAAGAACATTCACTTCCAGTCACCACAACAGCAGTAAGTCCTGACCTGGCATCTGAACCTGGAAACCAAAGTGACTATGAAGTGAATCACAGTCACATGTCAGGAAATCATGAGAAAACACTTGCAAGTGAACTACTGAGGACCAAGGAAGAAGCCGAAACAAAAGATGCAGGAGAACTGTTTCCTGACAGAGGGGACAGCATGAAGTCCTCCTTTGCAAAACTCTATTCAGAGGAACCACAAGAGGGAAGTTCAGGAGGAGAATACAATTTCAGTAGCAAGAGGGAAAGGCGAGATTTGCTGGGGACGACGTTTTACGCCGTTAAAAAGATGCGAGCCCTCTTAGATCATGTACAGCAAAATAAAAGTCTTTCCCCTCAAGGCAACACCAGTTCAGACAAAGCATCTCTTTCTGCGCTCCATGCAGAGAATATCTCCAGTTCAGATATGGTAGGGACTGACCAATTTCCAAATGAATATATTGAGGATCAGGATATGGAGGAAGCAGAGGAGGAGGAAATCAAGAAAGAAAATGCTGAATTTCTCAAACATACAGATAACTTGACTTTTGCTGTGGGACACAGGGAAGAAAACAATGAGTTCAACATGTTCAATCTCTCTGACTTAGAGCTCCCCATAGATAAACAAGAGAGAAATTTTACTCTACATTCTGCATCTGATCTTTTAATTCCTACTCCCAGCCCAGTGGTGGCAAAGGACATGATGGGAAAGCTGTCGCCAAGAGGTATGAAGTCTCCATCTAAAATTATGAATGAGAAATGGAATTTGGCCTCTGGGAAGGAGAGTTATGGGATGGAGACAAATTCAGCTCAAGCTACTGATAAATTACAGAATCATTCCAGAAATACTTCAATGCCTACAGGAGTGAGTGTATCTCTGAATAAGCAGCATCAAGGGAAATTCAAAGGCTACTCTCAGTTTTCAAAGGGTCATTGGAACGTAAGCAGCAAGCATCCAACTCGGAAAGCGAAAGAGAGAAATGTGAATGGCACCTCTGTGACTCTCATCAAGATCCGAAGGAGGAAAAAGGCTGATCAAAAGTATAGTAGTCTCTCACTGACACCCAGAGGTGTGAGACCCCCAAAGGTACCTAGAGAGCAAAACTGCACATTATTGTCCCAGGAGACTAATCACACAGTCTCCCTTTGTGAAGCCAACAATACAACATTGCCCAACGGGGACAACCACACAGTGTTGCCAGGCAGGGCTAACTACACGCTGACCCCAAGACAATTTAAGCCAGTCATCATAGGGCTTCCTAGTGGGAATGGGGACTACAAGGAATATGTTCCAGGAGGCTCCGACAGTGAGGAAATTGCAGATTACCAATTTACATATGCATACGTAGAATACAGTGACCCATACACCACGGACCCCAAATTCAACATTAATAATGTCCGTAACCCTGAGGACATTGCCATGCAGTATCTACGCAGCAGAGGGAACATGAGGAAATACTACATCGCAGCCGAAGAGGTCTTCTGGGACTATGCAGGATTAAAGAAAAGGTTGGGCTAAATTCTTCCTCTCTGTTGCCTCACACCCTTGTTGCTGAATGCCGGGCCACTGATCCAGATAGCTATCCCACAGCAAAGCTACTGATGTTGAAGGATTAGGGGATTTTAAATCACACAAGTGCTGTTCAATTTAACAGCCTGTAATGCAGTGGGTGAAGAGGAAGGAAGGACCAGTGCTTTAGGGCACTAGCCTGAAATTCAGGATACCCGGGTTTAACTCCCAGCTCTGCCAGAAACTTCCCGGGTGATCTTGGACAAGACACTTAGTCTCTCTGTGCCTCAGTTCCCCTTCTGTAAAATGAAGATAAAGCCCTTTCCTGCCTCACAGGTGCTTTTGTGGGGATAAATGCATTAAATATTGGGGGATGCTCAGATATTACAGTAATGAGGCCCACATAGATACCTCAGCTTGGTATCTAATTATGTGTGGATGGGATGGTTTGGGGTTCAGTCAAGAGAGAGTTTATAGGTTGCCAGTTTGAATCCAGCTTGGGTAAGTAGGGATTCCTGAACTCCGAGAGAGGAGAAGCTGCCCCTGTAATTAGCATGCTATTCAGCTTCTCCTCTCTCGGTGTTCACGCCTCCAGTTCAGTTGCTAGAGGAATGCCTCACCCTCCCTGATTAGAGATAACAAGCTGGTTCAGCCTGACTGGACTAACCTTGTTATCTCCAACCTGGTTCTTGCCTACTTATCTACCGTATTTTTCGCCCTATAAGACGCACTTTTTCTTCCCCAAAACGGGGGGGAAAAAGTTGGTGCCTCTTATAGGGCAAAAAAAAAAAAAAAAAAAAAAAAAAAAAAAAAGCGCCTCGCTCTCCCGTCCCCGCCGCGCGGGCGAGCTGCCGAGGTTCCCCCCTCCCCGCCGGACCAAAAAAAAAATGTGCGCCCCGGTTCCCCCCCTCCCCGCCGGACCAAAAAAAAAAAAAAAAAAAAGCGCCTCGCTCTCCCGTCCCCGCCACGCGGGCGGGCTGCCGAGGTTCCCCCCTCCCCGCCGCGGGCGGGCTGCCGGGAGGGGGGAACCGGGACGCTCCCGGCAGCCCGCCCGCGCGGCAGGGACGGGAGAGCGAGGCGCTTATTTTTTTTATTTTTATTTTTTTTGTCCGGATTTTTTATTAAAAAACGAGGGGGCGTCTTATAGGCCGGAGCGTCCTATAAGACGAAAAATACGGTATACCTTCCCCTGGACACTTCCACTGCTTGCATCCCACGAAGTGGGTATTAACCCACGAAAGCTTATGCTTCAATACTTTAGTTAGTCTTTAAGGTGCCACAGGACTCTTTTGTCACTTCTGCTATTCCAGACTAACACAGCTACCTCTCTGATTCACCCGCTACCCCTCTGATTCTTAGAAATTTTTGAAATTGTGACGAAGATCAACCCTCAAATCAAGCCAAGCAAAATTATCAGTGATTGCATATTTCTGTGTAAAATCTGTCTTTTCCCTAAAATTGCTACCCACAAAAATATTTGCACAGCCTAAATATTCATTGTCTGGTGATTTAGGACAGGAGCGGAAATAGTTTAACTACGGCAAATTCAGTCTCCGAATTGTCTATTTTTTAAATTGTCTCTTCAGGCTACTTGACAAACTTGTCTATTTCCCCCTTCCCAACTTTCCCCATGTAGACCCTGCTTCAGCTCCACCTGCATTATTTGTATTTGCAAGGGTACCCAAAGGGCTCTGAGGTCTCCATGTGTAACAATCCTGAAGCTCAAATACTGAAATGATTTGCCTTGTGTGGGGCAGATGCTCAGCTGTGATATAAATGACCATAGCACCACTGAAGTCAAATGTGCTGTGACAACTTCCCTCAGCTGAGGATTTGTCTCTGAGTCTTTGGAAGAGTTGAGAATAGAACCTAAATCCATAAGAAACTGAATTAACACTTAGAGTTTTGGTTGGGCAATAATAATCCAGCTCCCTCTCCCACAGATGTATCGGCTCTGGAGAGCTAACGGGAATAAAGGATGTAATTAGTTATCAGCTATAATTCAGAGCCACGTGAGGAAGAGATGATCCACAGGCCTTTGCTGTAAGCACTAGAGGAGTAGTGCTCTTTCCATTAAGTTTACATCTACACAATCTGGGGCAGCAAGCCTTCCAAGTGCAGGTCAACATACTTGACCTTGTGCTAACACTATAAAAATAGCTGTGTAGATAATGCTTTGAAACTGAAGCATAGGCTGGTACTTTGGGCTTGTCCTTACAGGGGGGGGGGGAGAGATCGACGGCAGATACGCAACTTCAGCTACGTGAATCACGTAGTTGAAGTTTGCGTATCTGCTGCCGACTTACCGCTCGTCCCTACGGCGGCGGCAGTCGGTGGCGCGCTCCCCCGTCGATTCCAGCTTGCGCCTCCCGGCAAGCTGGAGTTCCGGAGTCGACGGGGGAGCCGCGGGCGATCGATTTATCGCGTCTTAGCAAGATGTGGTAAATCGATCGCCAGAAGATTGATCCCGGAGCAGCCTCGTGAAGACCAGCCCTTTGTCTCTTACTCCCACCCCCATCCCTAGTCTGAAAGCCTGAGACACATCTACACAGCTACTTTTAGTTCAGTAGTGCAAGCCTGAGTTTGCTGTGGGCTGTGTAGATGTACCTTAGGTGACTATGAGGGACTAAACTCCTATTTCTCCACAGATCAGTTGCATTTTTAAACGTGGCTGTAATCAGAGGGCAAATATGCAAAGGTGTGACGACATCTCACAGAGCTGTCAGCATCACTTCCTCATGCTACTCTGAATTATAGCTGATAACTAATTACATACTAATTACATCCATTATTCCCATGATTCAGTTTCTTATAGATAATGGTGTAAGTCTGTAAGAGGTATAAATAGCCCAGATGGATTTTCAGATATTAGAGAAAATTTTCATCACTGGTGGTTAGAAAAACTATTTTAGGATTTGCAAACTGAGCAAGTTTGGATGGGAATCACTGAGGAGGAAAAGTGGAAGGCAGTGATATAATTTTGTATAGTCACTTCAATACCTGGATCGTACATTTTCAGTGTGACTCACTGACATTTGTGCTGATTCTTTCTCCTGCAAAGCATTCCATCGGTAAATGTAACTGTTTCTCCGACTACATCTTGAGGGGGTTTTAGGTGTAGGTCTTTCATTTTCATCACAAGATGTCTGTTTTTCTAATTCCATGATGTTTATGTTCCACTATGCTCTAATACCATAATTTTTCTAATTCCTTTGTTTCCCCCCTCCCCCCCAGTGCAACGAGAAACGACAGAACCAGCCGTAATGGGGGCAACACCATCTACAAAAAAGTGATTTTCCGAAGCTATGTGGATAGTACCTTTACCACTCTGGAGCCTGAAGGGGAGTATGAAGAACACCTGGGTATCCTCGGTCCTGTTATCAGGGCTGAGGTGGATGATGTCATCCAAGTAAGTCAAGGATTCGGGTGTTTGGTGCATGAAGGTTTCTTGCGAGGATCTGAAGGGGATGAGCTAAAACTGGTTGAAAAAGATCAGTCATTTTTGGTGGGACATCCTGTAAAAAAAATTTCCCCCCCTCAACTTTCCACCCCCAAAAATTTTGTTTTTTAAAACAAACCCTAAAAGTGGGGGGGAGGGAGTTTTTTCAAAAGCTGTTTTTAGTTCTACAAAACATTTGCTCTTTGAAAACTGAAAATTTTCCCCAAAACTCAACGGAAACATGAATTTTTTTCACTGAAAAAAAATTTCTATGAAAAACCTGAATCTTTAGACAAAAAATGAAAATGTTTACATTAGTCTGAAGTCATGTTTTGTCTTAAAAATATTTTGATGTGAAAAATTTGAGCAGTTCTAGTGTCAATGTAACTCGCTGGTCAGTCTGTGTTACAGATCCCCCACCGCCCCCACCCCCCGAGCCAATTCTCAGAGGATCGGGGACGTCGCAGTCCCCTCACACTCACAGCCGGCTGTGGAGCTTTAGCTCAAGTTGTAGCCACTCATGCGTTTAGTTCTGGAGGCCTTCACTTCAATCCCTGCATGGCGGCCAAGATGCCGGCCATCATGTAATTGCTAAGGATGACGTGGAAGCAATACAAATAATAAATACAATGCAAAGGATTATAGCTAGTGGTGACGAGGGAATATTACAAAAGGGCACACTTCCTGTGAATGAGATCTTTGAGGCAATGGAATAGACTTACCCAAGAGAAGCAGTCTCCATCTCTTGGGACCAGGGCCAGCGACAGAAATTTTGGGGCCCCCTACTCTAATTTTTGGGCCCCCCCAGCCTAACCTCCTCCCCTCCCCACCCCCATTGGTTCCCCGCTGGCCCCTCGGCCGGTGCCGGCTGGGCTGCGCGCACCCGGCTCTCCCCAGCCCCGCTCGCTGGCCCCTGCCCCCGCGGAGCGGCGCGCCCGGCCAGTCCTCTGCAACCGCCGGGGCGGGGAAGGCGATGGAGCCGGCATCCTGTGGTAGCGGGCCCCCCACCCCCCCGCCAAGGTCTGGCCCGGCTCTTGCTGCAGATGGGCGGGGGAAGCGCTGCAGCCGGGGGTGCCTCGGGGTGGCTCCTGGGGAGCGGGACGAGCCGCCGGCTGAAGGGCTCGGGAGGCAGCCGGGCACTGACACCTGGACACAGCCCGGGAAAGAGCGGCCAGGAAGATGCGGTGCCCAGGTGGGACGACTACGGGTACAGCTGTGTACTGGTCCCTGGACTTAAGGGGGCCCCCCTTAAGTCCAGGGCCCGGTACAGCTCTACCCGTAGTACCCCCCTGTCGCCGGCCCTGCTTGGGACCTAAAACTGGGCCGTGAATTAGAATATTTACTATAAGGAAGGTGTTGACCACTAGTGGGATGGACTGATTGGAACAGGGTAGTTCTTCACGTAGTGTCCCGGTGGGTGCTCCACTTTAAGTGGCGGTGCGTCCCAACACCATCCATCGGACACTTATGGTACCAGTGTCCGCGTGGGTCACGGGTGCGCAGTAAGCATCTCATAGTGCCGTTGGTGCTGTGTGTAACACGCACAGGACCCAAACCCTCCAGTTCTTTCTCAACCATCCTCTGCTAAAGAGGGAGTGAAGGGGCAGTGTTAGCACTTCTCCCTAAAAACCATTAAGAAAAAGCTGTTAGACAAATATATAAGCTGTTAGAGAGTTAGTGTTAGTAAAACAAAAACAAACGTCTTGTTACTTCGTTAGACAACGCCCCTTCTCCCCTTTAGGGACGGTTACTAGTTAAAGTGCCAGGGTCTCGAGGCTTCAAACGATGTGGCTCCTGCCGTGATGCCATGCCCATTTCAGATGGACACTGTGTACGCTGCCTGGGTGGGAGGCATCGTCCCCAGAAATACTCCCACTGCAGCAACCTGAAAGCCAGAGCCCATCAGGATAGGGATCTCTGGCTTAAAATGATCTTGATGGAGACATCCCTACAGCCTGAGGAGGACAGCAAACAGCCTGTCTGGGCACTCCCAGATGGAAAAGGAGACCTACCATCTGAAAACCAAAAAAGCAGCTCAAACGTCTCCACAGAGAGGTCTGTGAAAATAGAGGCGGCCTCCTACCAGGACACTGCCCCCCGATACCATCTTACTCTTGGGTGTGCACCTATAACCCTCCAGGCTCCTCTGGCACTGCCAAAGTCTGAGCGAGAGAAATGGACTCAAGACACCGACACAAACCTGTCTCCCCCATGGCACTGAGCTGACCAGTACAGGACTTGGCAGTGAGTGTCTCAGGGAGCATGCCTCCACTCCGGCACTGACAAACCAGTTGGCACCGTAGACACTACCAAATTGGCACCGGCCAAACAACACCAGTTGGCACCAACTCCATCAACAAAAGATGGAGAGCACCGCTGGCACCGACTACTCAGAAATGGGCACCAGCACTGTCTCTGCTGTACCAGAGACACTTAGAAATCTCAATGACACCACATTTACCGATACTTGGTGCCGAGGGCTCCCCCACAGGCTCCAGAGGAGATCACAGCCCACGAGACATGGCACGGTTCTCCAGTGATGAGGAGGAGATGATGCAAGGACAATACCACCTGTCTCCACGTCACTCCTCACCTAAAGCCCACCGATCAGTGTGGGGCCATGTGAGTCCTAAACACCAGATGAACCAACTATGGTGTGGACCTCCATGGATGTAGCCTCCTATGGCTTTCCTAATGCAATGGGTGCAATGGGAACCTTGGAGCGCATATAGGGGTCAGCATTCTAGACTGTCCACAGTGCATAGATGTGAACTGTGCTCTAACCCAGCATCTCCCATACCACAACCCTTGGAGACGCAGGAAGGGGGAGAGGACACAGAGCCGGACACAGACCAGGATACATCTCCTGTGCTCAATTCATCTTTCTCCTCAGATGAGGTGATTATGCCCCCACCGCCAACCTTGGTGGATGACTTCAAGAGCTGTTTGAGAGAGTCATGCAAAGCCAAGACATCCTGCTAGAGGAGGTAAATTAAATGAGCAGAAGCTGGCACAAATACTGCAACCTGCATCTACCTCCAAGGTTGCCCTTCCCAGCAACGAGGCCTTGGATCTTGTGGAGACAGGCTGGCAGACACCTTCCTCTATTCCAGCCACTTTCAAAAGAGTGGATCGACAATATTCCATACCATCCACGGGGGACAGACTTTCTATTTGCACACCCGCCTCCCAGCTCCCTTGTTGTCGAGGCAGTAAATCACCGTGTAAAACAGCCACAATTCAAGGTTATACTCCATGACACAGAACACAAAAGACTCGACCTGTTCGGACACAAGGTATATTCCTCTGGTGCCCTTCAGTTTCAGGTGGCCAAATACGATTACGACAACAAAGGGAAACTTGCCCAGATCACCTCTGAGCTACCAGAAGAAAAATGCACAATTCCAGGCCACCGTCACTGAGGGCCAGCTCGGATGCAAAACAGCCCTTCAGGCAGCATTGGACACAGCAGATACAGCAGCCAGAATGACAGCCACAGCCGCAGTAATGCATGGAGCCTCATGGCTTCTGCCCTCGGGGATACCAAAAGAACTCCAGATAAAAGTAGAGGACTTATCTTTCAACCAGGAACAACTCTTTTCTCTCAGAAGACGGACAAAGCCCTTCATTCAGTGAAGGACTCTCAGGCCATGCTCCACGCTTTGGGGATTTACAACCCCCTGCAAATAGAAGGAGATACCAGCCATCTCAGAGACCTAGAGACTCCTCAAACAGGCAACAATGCCAGCATCAATGATCAGAACACTGGCAACCACCTCAGTCTCAAGCACCGACTTCTCAGGCAGCATCTCCAAAAATTTTGAAAAGTGGATCAAGGGTCTGAACGACCTCCTTCATGAAAAAGTGCTCATGCCTGACTCATCCCCAATTTTTGGCCATCAACCCCAGTCCTTTTACCACATCTGGGCCATCAGACAAATGAATGTTGGACGTTTATGAAGTCAGGATACACTATCCCCTTTACCTCCTGCCCACCCCTACCCTATCCCCTTCCCTGTCTCTTTTCAGGGACCCTTCTCACACGCATCTACTATGACAAGATGGCACCACGAGTCTTCTCCAGAACTCTAACAGGGGTAGTGGCTCATCTGCACAGAAGATAATGATTTTCTCCTACCTGGATGATTGCCAGTCCAGTCCACTATCACACTACTCCAGGAGCTGGGTCTATACATAAACAAACGGAAATCAACCATAAACCCATCCAACAACTAGGCTTTATCGTGGCACACCAATACTTTAGAAGCCAAGGAACCATTAGCCACCTGCTCATTATCTCTAAGTTCTTTGACCAGACTCTCTAGCACATAAAGGGAACAGATGAGTTGCATAAAAATCAGAAGCAAGAAAAGGGGAGACAAAAGCCACCCCTAATCTTGAAACTCCAGCCTCTGAGTGAGGGAGAAAAGACAAGCTCCTTGCCCTGGCAGTCTGCCTCTGGGATGGGGGAGATGCATAATAGAGAAACTCCCATTGACATCAGTGGGAGTTGCATACACTGAGATCTAGTATTACTGTAGAACTAGCTTGTGCCCCATCTAACACGGCCACTCAAGGGTGTAGGAAGAACTAAAGACTCCCTGTCCCCCTTGTGCAACCCACAGTAGGCCTGTCTGGAATTGGGGTTCTCAGAGGAATGCAGGGGCTCCTATCAACTTGCTCCCTCTTGGGAACAGTGCTGGAAAGGGGGCAGGGAGTAGGTGGAGCCATTACCTTGCTCCCCACATACTACTAGCTGTGCACAGTGGAGTCTGCTGCACCCCAAAAAGATGTCAGGAGTTGCAGTCCCCACCTCCAACCAGACACAAGCTAGCCCATAATCAGTAGACAAATTTGAATCCTGAACTTGTACTTTACACAGTTCCGGGGTGTTTTATGCCTGGGGTTTTGGTTTAGGCCCAAATCTGCTAATCAAGAATCTGCCTGTATTTATTTTCTAGGTTCATTTTAAAAATCTGGCATCCAGACCATATTCTCTCCATTCCCATGGGCTTTTCTATGAGAAATCCTCGGAGGGAAGCAGTTATGAAGATGAGTCTCCAGACTGGTTCAAAAAAGATGATGCAGTTCAGCCAAATGACACCTATACCTATGTATGGTTTGCAACCAAGCAGTCTGGACCTATACAACCCGGCGCAGCCTGTAGGTCCTGGGCCTATTACTCTGGTGTAAATCCGGTAAGGAAATCTAAGCAGAAGGGTGTTGGAGTCTGTTGGATAACTGCTACTATGTCTTGTTGCTGAAATACTGGCTTCACAGCCCTTTGCATTGCTTCCGATTCTTTTGGGCCTGATTCACCACTCTCTTGTTCCTCGTCTAATCATTTATGCCTATGCAAAGTGAATATATATTGCTGACACTGGCATGAGTGGGTGGAGAATTCTGATTTGGTCGCATTTCATACCCACGTTGCATAGCGTTCAGTAACTACACAAGGCAATGGGGAATCAGGCCCTCTATCCCAAACTTAAGGCCCGATCCAAAGTCTTTCTGTTGAGTTCAGTAGACTTTTGGATCGGGCCCTTAGGAATATAGCCTAGCTGAGAGATTCTCCCAGCCCCCATCTTTGCAATGTGATGTGCAAGTACATCTTGGATCTGGGTTCCTCGTCGGTAAAATGGGACCTTTACCCAACCTTTACTAATTAATAAAGTCTTACTTCTGTACCTGGTAAATTGGTTGAAATAATCATTCAAGTAGAATCATAAAAGATCTGGAAGATCGTGGTATGATCAGGTCTATCCAGCATGGTTTCTGTAAAGGAAAGTTGTCACTAATCTGATAGAATCCTTTGAATGTCTCAGTAAAAGAGAGAATAAAGCAGAATTAAATGGCATATTTTATTTACACTTTCAAAAGGCCCTTGACAAGGTCATGCACAGGAGGCTACTGAAGAAAATAAGTAGTCCTAGACTGTAAGGCTGAGTATAGTCATCGATCAAATACTGGTTAAAAGTTAAAAACCAGTAAGATTAAATGGTCAATTTTCATGGTGGCAGAAGGCTAACAGCAAGGGGTCACAAGGTTCTGTATTCGCTCCAGTGTTCAATACATTTTTTTTTAATGACTTGGAAATGGGGGAGGTGAATAGTGAGGTAGCAATATCCATTGATGACCCAATTAATTTAGGTTAGCCAAGTCCAGAGAAGACTGTGAGGAACTTCAGAGGGACTTAACCAAGTTAGTTGAATGGGCAACATGATGGTACATTAAATTCAGTATTGATGTATATGAAATAATGCATATTGGATAGAATATATTAAACTTGCACCTTATGTGGTTCTAAATTAACCATATCAACTCAGGAATGGTACCTAAGCATCACTGCAGACAGATCAATGAAAACCTCTGCTCAATGTGCAGCTGTACTTGAAAAAGCAAACAAAATGTTATGATGCATACGGAATAGGATGGGGAACAATACAGAAACTATTATAATGCCATTATATAATCAGTGGTACAGCCTCCTCTGGATACTGTATATGTGGAACTGGCCACCCATCTCAGAAAGGATATCACAGAACTAGACAGGGATCAGAGACGGGCAGCATAAGTCTAAGGGGCATTAAAAAAATCTAGCACTGATCACTGTTGGAGGCAGGATGCTGAACTGGACGGGCCTTATGTCTGATCCAGTCTGGCAATTCCTGTGCACCAATGTTAACTCTTGTAAGGGAAAATCCTCAGATGAAAGCCCCTGTGAATGTGCAAATTGTTATTAATGATGTATTTTGGGAAACCCTAACTTTTACTTGTAATTTATATTTATTGCCTTCCAGGAGAAAGATATTCACTCCGGCTTGATTGGTCCAATCTTGATCTGTCGAAAGGGAACCCTCAGTACAAGTAACAGGCCAGTAGATACCCGAGAGTTTGTCCTACTTTTTATGGTCTTTGATGAAGAGAAAAGCTGGTACTTTGAGAAGCATTCCAAAAGGACTTACACAGAGAAGACCTCAGAAGTGCAAAAATACCATAAATTCCATGGTACTAATGTTTCCCTTTGTCAGTTATCCATGTTGGGAGGGAAGAGGGAGGAGTTAAGAACACCTCAACCCAGCGTCTCTTGGTGCACTTGGCACTGTGAGCTCACACATCATTTGCATGCAGTTATTTTTGACACTATGCCTTGTGTATATAAAAATAGAACATGCATATAGACATATGGTTGGAAAATTTTGACAGAAACAAGAAAACTGTTAAAATTTTCCACAGAAAATTTTGACTTTTTGCCCTAAAAAAATGAAGTTTACAGGTTTTGGACAGGAAGTTTTCAATTGTGGGCTGAAAACCATAAACTCCTTTTGTTCTTCAGTTTTTCAACACAAGTTGAAATTTTCCATGGAAAACAGAACCATTCTGTGAGAATTTCATTTAAAATGCTTTGGGGGGGGAACATTCGCAAGCTGGAATGCAGGCCTCCTTTATGGTTGTAGAGAGAGGCACTGAATCGAATTATGATCGTTCTAATATACAGGATTCTAGTTCTAAATGGGACAGTAATGACTGGATAGAATCTGAATTGAGGAAGGGGTTATTTGGCTCATGGAGTAATTATAGTAAATTGAATTTAAAAGAAGTCTTGTATAGCATTCAGAGCACTAACTTTACATTTGTTGCTTTGAGGGCATTTGGATCTAATTCCAATCTGTATCCTCTGGTCCAACTCTAATTGACATCTTTATTGTCTCAGCTGGAGTGTGTTTGTAGTTTCTTTTATCCCTTGTAATATTTTTCTTTCCAGCCATTAATGGGATCATACATCACTTGCAAGGACTGAGGATGTATAAAGATGAACTGGTTCGATGGCACTTGTTGAATATGGGTGGGCCAAAAGATATTCACGTGGTTCACTTTCATGGTCAGACCTTCACAGAAGTCCCTGGGCATCAGCTTGGTGTCTACCCTCTCCTTCCAGGTACATAGCAGCTCAGTGTCTTGTCATTTATACTCACAATTATGAGGCTAAACCCTACACTTGGTAATGTTGGAGTGACTCTACTAAAGTCATCAGATCAGCAGAAGCAGAAATTGGCTTGGGCCCATTAAGATAGTGATGATCAAGTCTTGTGTTTCAAGGTACTAGCTGTTCCTTTCCTGTGCGGTTGGAAAGGACTTCCCCAACCCCAGGATCATCTAGGAGTTGGGGAGGTGGGACTGGGAAGGAGGCCGCCCTCCTCTGAAATCTAAGTTACTGGGCAAGGTTGGAGACGGGATGTGGAGTGCATGGACTGATGTCCTGATCAGGCATAGTAGGTTTGTGTAGGGGAGACAGAGGTGGGAGGCAGTCTGCCACTGACCTGCTGTGTGAACATGAGCAAGTCCTTTCCCTGCTCTGTCCCTCAGTTTCTCGCATCTGAAAAATGGGAACAGTAATGCTGATTTCCCTTTCTAAAGTGCTTGGAGACTTGGGGCTAGAGAGCTTAGTATTCCTACTGAAAAGAAAGAGCCTATGAATAACTAGTTAATAATCCCAATCGAGCTCTTTTTTGTTGCCATCAAAATGCTTTTCATACAGTCCCACATGACATTCCCATAACCAGACTAGGGAAATTACTATAAGGTGGGTGCATAACAGGTTGAAAGATGGTACTCCAAGAGTAGTTATCGATGGTTCACTGTCAAACTGGGAGGGCTTATCCAGTAGGGTCCATCCAGGGTCAGTCTTGGGTCCAGAACTAGTCAATATTTTCATTAATGACATGGATAATAGAGTGCTTGTAAAATTTTCAGGTGGTACCAAGGTGGGAGGAGTGCAGGACAGGATTAGAATTCAAAACAACCTTAACAAATTGGAGAATTGGTCTGGAATCAATAGGATGAAATTCGATAAAGATGAGTGCAAAGTACTTCACTTAGGAAGAAAAATGCACTGCTACAAAATGGGGACTAACTGTACTGCTGAAAAGGATCTGGAGGTTACAGTGGATCACAACTTTAAAATGAGTCAACAATGTGATGCAGTTGTGAAAAAGGCTTAATATAATTCTGGGGTCTATTGACAGGAGTATTGTATGTAAGACCTGGGAAATAATTGTCCAGCTCTACTCAACACTGGTGAAGCCTCAGCTGGAGTACTGTGTCCAGGGCTGGAGCACCCACAGAGAGAAAAATTATTGGTGCTTAGCACCCACCGGCAGCTAATCTTCACTCCCACCTGCTGCTGGCCCCTGCCGATCAACTCCTATCCCTCCCTCCCAGTGCCTCCGGCACACCACAGAACAGCTGCTCCGTGGCATGAAGGAGGGGGAGGAGCAGAAATGGGGCACGCTCGGGAAGGGGTTGGAAAGAGGCGGAGGTGGAGTGGGCTAGGAAGAAGCAGGGCTGGGATGGAGATGGGACCTGGTGCTGAGTGGAGGTTGAGCACCCCCGGGGAAAATTAGAAGCCGGCACCTGTGCTGGACTCACACTTTAGGAAAGCTGTGGACGAAATAGAGACAGTCCCAAGGAGACCAAGAAAAATGATAAACTGGTTAGCAAACCTGGTCTCTGAAGAATGGTTAAATAAACTGGACATGTTTAGTCTTGAAAAGAGAAACCTGAGAGGGCGACCTGCTAACAGTCTTCCAGTATGTTAAGAGCTGTTATAAAGGGGATGGTGACCAATTGTTCTCCACTGAAGGGCCTACAAGAAGTAATGGGCCTAAACTGCAACTAGGGAGATTTAGGTTAGACAGTAGGAAGAACTTTCTAACTCTAAAGGTAGTTGAGCTCTGAAGTAGGCTTCAAAGGGAGGTTTTTAAGAACATGTCGGGATGGTGGAAACCGCATAAGTCTGTGATTTGTGGAGAATTCCCCTCTAGTGCATGGTCTGTTGTGGCTCCTTTACAGCCCTTACACATTGCCAGAGCCATGGCTGGAGCATAGGCCAGCATCAGTCCCTCAGAGTTCCTGTTACCACAGCATGAATCGTGTAAAAGGTTAGGTCATTCACTACGTGATCACACAGCACGTACTGTGTATGTGGGGTTATACAAATATGTGCCTGCATCCAAGGTTATGTGAAAAGATAGACTTTAAAGCGGTGAAGCTTAGAGTCAGATCTGAACTTTTGATTCCCGCATGTCTCTAATTAGAACCTGTTTATTAAAGGGAGAATGATGTTAGTGGTATCTGTTACACTTTCCAATAGATCCAGGATATTTGACTCACTTTGTCAAGTCACTAAAACTGGGCAGGACAGGGAGGCTTTAGTTTATCCAGCCTCACTGTTCTGTGTCAGCCAATCTCCTGCTAACGTTTCAATAGATTAGCTGTGATTTGTTTTTCTCCTCTCTCTTTTAAAGGCTCATTTCGAACTATTGAAATGACACCACCAAAAGCTGGCGTGTGGCTTTTAGACACCGAAGTGGGGGAATATCAGCAAGCTGGAATGCAGGCCTCCTTTATCGTTGTAGAAAAAGGTACTGACTCGAGTCATGATCATTCTAATATACAGGATTCTAGTTCTAAAGCTCTCTCTCCTTTTCAGGGCATGGGACAGTCATGACTGAATAGAATCTGAATTGAGGAAAGGGCTGTATTAAAAAGGGGGAGCTCATGGAGTGATTGTAGTACATTGAATTTTAAAGAAGTCTTGTATAGCATTCAGAGCACTAACTTTATATTTGTTGATTCTGTAAAATCATCTATGAATCCTTAATTGAGGGAATTGAATGCAGAGATTATTTTGAGCCTGTGGGCATACAGGGTGTGTGTGTCTCTCTCCCTCTCTCTACTGGGAGTTGGCACCACGGATGACCTCATCAGGCCCAGCCAGCTCCTCAAACATGACTCTGAATGACCCTCTTTTTCCTGATAAGTTATGGAATGCAGCTCATCAAATAATCAAACATCTTTGTGTTCTCTCTAGAGTGCAAGTTACCAATGGGCCTAATGAATGGACTTATACTTGATTCACAGATCAGTGCTTCTCGTCACATAAGTGAGTTTAAACACATGGTAGAAGAACACTTTATTATTTGAGAAGGTCAGACATGGTCTTCAGCAATATGACTTGCCACCAGGCAGTGTAATTGTAGATTTTCTCTGCCTCTCTGTGTTTCATGCATGCTGCTGTCTTATGACAGCATTTCAGTAATTAACAGGCTGTCCGACTTCAGAAAGCTCTCTGGTTCTGCAGGCCCAGAGTTGGAGCAGGAATGAGCAGACCAAGGCTATGTGTACACTGCAGAGCTTGGCTGGCATAGCTATGACAGCAGAGCACCCTAGTGGAGATGCAGCATAGGCTGTCCGAAGCAGTTCTGATGGGATAGCTATACGGTCTCCCCGAACAGCATTAACTATACCTACAGAAGATGGGGGTGGGAGGAGGTTGCCAGCAAAACTGTCAGCTAGGAGGTGTGATTCTACCACCACCACCACCCACCGCTTCTAATCAACAAAACTATGCTGGCAAAACTTAAGTGTGTAGACCAAGCCCATATCACTGTAGTCTTCTGACAGTGAGGTAGGCTTCTTTGCTCCTCCTGTTCTACTTGCTGCCCAATGTACAGGCCAGGGTTGTCGAGAGACCTGGGTTCTATTCCTGTCTCTGCCACTGGCCTGCTGGGTGGCCTTGGACACATCACTTCTCCCCCCAGTGCCTCAGTTTCTCCAGCTGCAAAAGGGCACTGAGAATTTGTTGCTGTTTTTAAGGGGAATGAGACGTTTCAGAAGTGCAGTGTATGAATATTATGAGGGAGTAAAATGCTGCAAAATGACATTCAAAGCAATGTTGGAATCTTTGATTTTTCATGCTTATTCCCATCCCGAAGGTGTTTTTGATGGACATTTTGGTAACATTCCATATACCCATGGATGGATACTTTTTTTCAGATGCTATTTCCTCCCTTACATGATTTTTTAAAAATGGCTTATTTTGTAAATGTCAGACTTCCTGTTAATTGAGCCCTCTATGAGGGACAGATGCCTCTGAAACCATTTGCTTTAGAAGTAATCAAGTCACACACATTTGAAAATTATCTACTGGACAAGAGAAACAATTGATTTTTAACACAGGGCCCTTCACGAGGGGTTGCTTTCTGCAGTGGATGTAGAACATGGTTTGACTCTGCCTCCACCGCTAATAACCAAACTCTGTTTAGCTCTGTGGCTGCATGTTTTAACTCTACTCCAACTCCTAATGCTGACAAAGCCAAAGGTAGTAGTATATAAAGTAAAAGGGTGCCACGGGAGGGAGTGTTTCCCAGTGGTTAGAGCACCAGACAAGGACTCAGCAGATCTAGGTTTTAATTCTAGTTCTGCCACTGGTCTGCTGGGTAACATTGGGAAAATTAAATCACTGCTCTGTGCCTCCGTTTTCCTCATCTGTAAAATGGGGATAAGGATACTGATCCCTTTTTATAAAGTGCTTTGAGAGCTGCTGATTAAAAGTGCTAAATAAGAGCTAGGTATTATATTATTTATAAAGTCACTTTTCTGACTCTAACCTTGTTTTCAAATATACAATCAATTTTTATTTGCTGATAACGTCCAATGACTCTGAAGCTTTTGTCAGCTTTACAGCTTATCAGGTATTTGTACTGGAGTTTCTTTCTTCAGGGCAAACCAAAGAAATGAAATTTGCATGCCGAGAAGCCAGTGACTTTCTAGTTTTCTTTGATTTTTACCATATATCCTTGTTCCTTTTTTCCACCTAGACTATTGGGAGCCTAAATTAGCTAGATTAAACAACGCTGGGAAATATAACGCTTGGAGCACTGACATGGAGCAAGGTGAATTACCATGGATCCAGGTATGGTTGGTTATAATACATGCTTGCCCACTGTGAGGTCCAGACAGGTTAGCTGATGCCTGTAGTTATACCATCACGCTCATGCTGGGTTTATTTTGAGTCTCATATGTTAAACAAGGTTAAACTATAACTAGACCTTTCCAAAGAGGCTGCTAAGGAAAACTCAGGTATTGCAGGAAGTGGTACTGATAATTCAATAGGTCGCATGCTCCTCTTCAAGTGAGTCCTGAGCCATTGCCTCAGTACGGTGTCAGGGTCATGACCTGTTGTTGGGGAGAATTGTGGGGAAGTTACCCCGCCACTGCCCAGGGTATAATCCTACTGTAGATAAACATCCTGCCTTTTGCTGTCCCCTTCTCTCAATGTGTGTGTGGATTCACCCATTTCTGTGTGATCAGCTCATCCTCCAGTCTAGTCATGGGTTGGACATCGGCTTTCTACTTCACTACACAGACTTCTACACGAGGTGGGAGGGAGATTAATGCATTTCAAGTTGTTTTATACTTTAAGCTCTTTCTGTTCAGCTTCGAGTGGCTTTCCAAACACCCCAGAACAAGTGGCCAGGTTCTTGGAGAAGCTCAGCAACCTGTTAGGCCCCTAAAGACTTGGCCAGATGTTCAAGAGTGGAGACTCCTAGGTGCAGAGAACTTCTGAGTATCCGGTCACTTCATTTGGGTGCCTAGCCAATAGCTGAGCTGTGTGAAAATCAGCCCCCCACTGAGTATTTCCTTAGAATTGGCTGCAGCACTAGAAGATTTTGCAGAAATTGCCTGTTTGTTGTATCTGCTATCTGTAGCTTGGCAGATGGTATGTCTTGTATGTCACTGCAGCTGATACTCTTAAATGGGACATGAGTGATCCCTAGGCAGCTACTTTACCAGATGTGGCAGATAGGAGCCAGTCAGAGGTGTGCTCAGCCTATCTCCTTTAAAAATTGCCTCTTCGCTCATCTTACTGGATCAAAGAGAAACTTTCTATAAGCAGCTGCAGGTTTTTATGGATGTTCACTTAACACTGCTGCTAAGGAGGATAGATAACGGGATGTGCTGGCTTTCTCTGTGACCTCACTTGTCTGAATCCAGCCTGTTTTTGCTGGAGCCAGGAAATCAAAGCAGTATGAGCTTTGATCAGAGACTTGTATAATGAGCTGATTTTTCTCAGTCCACACCCCAAACCCACCCCTTCTCCCACCCAAACTGGTGCTAACTGGCCCCCTTTCTGGGAGTCTGACAAGAGACCAAGGACTGGATGGGCCATGGAGACCGAACACCCCTCAGACTCCTGGGGAGGGCACCTGCGGCTCAGGGCAGAGGCCTGTTGGTGGACTAGCCTGGAGGAAGCTTGCACTGTCACTGCCCATGCTGGGTGGGTAAATAGAAGACTTCACACTCCTCCCAGCTATCAGCCCAACACCTTCCTCTCCTCTTCCTTCCCCCCAACACATTTGAAGTGATTATAGTCAACATAGTTAAAATATTAAAAATACACAAGAACAGCCTAGCAGCTGTGAAGGAGTTAATGGTTCTCATGTGACTTGCTCAGTAGAGACCAGGATCTGCGGTTACAGATGCCTTCCAAATCCCCCGGAAAAGGGCAGAAAACTTAGAGTGAGAAATAATCTGTTTGTGCTTGATTAAGTGGGGCTGAAAACTCCCTTTAAAATAACTGCAGGTTTTTTCTTCTGATCATCTGATCTGAGCATCTTTCTTTCCCTGCACTGCTCCACTAGTAAACAACATCACTGACCTTTTCACTGTCTGCATCAGAAGGCCTGGGGGATTGGGGGGGGGGGGTCTTCTGGTGAAGACACTCACTCCCGGGAATCAGGAGACCTTGGCTCTGCTACACAATCATCATGTGACTTTGTGCAAAAACTTTCAAACGTTGCCTGATATTTTTTTTTGAGGGTGCTTCTGTGCCCAGCTTGAGCAGGGCCGGCGACAGGGGGGTACTACGGGTAGAGCTGTACCGGGCCCCCCGACTTTAGGGGGGCCCCGGTACAGCTCTACCCGTAGTCATCCGGCGCGGCTCTCCCCCAGATGAGCGCCTGTCCCCGGCCGGAGCAGAGAGCCCGGCCAGCAGCAGCGGCTCAGTCCGGGGGAGGGAGGGAGGGAGGGAGCAGCAAGGGAGGCTCTCGGCTCGCGCTGCTGTCAGCTGGGGGGGGGGGGGAGCGCCGGCTGGGCTGGGGGCCCCCCAGCCGCTGTCAGCTGGGGGGGGAGCGCTGGCTGGGTTGGGGGGGGCGGCTGGGCTGGGGGGGGGGGGGCCCAGCTGGGCTGGGGGGGGCCCCAAACTATTAGAGTAGGAGGCCCCCAAATTTCTGTCGCCGGCCCTGAGCTTGAGACACAGGGTTCTAAATTTTCAGAGGTGCTGAGCACTCATGGCCCCTGATGGCTTCAGCTGGAGTTGTGGAGGCTCAACCTCCCCCCCCCCCAAACAAGCCCTAGTTATCTCAGACTGGATGCTCAAAACCAGAGGCTGCTTTTGAAATGTAGGTCTTACCCATTCTATGGCTCGCTCTCTATACAATGGAGAGAGTAACACTCCACTGCTTCACCCAGAGACACTGCGAGGATGGATTCATTAATGTTTGTAGGGTGCCCAGATACTGTGGTGATGGGCACCCCAAAAATGCCTACAAGTAAATACACACATCAATAGGGTGACCAGACAGCAAGTGTGAAAAAATCGGGACAGGGAGTGGAGAGGGAGATGGGGGGGGGGGGTAATAGGAACTTGTATAAGAAAAAGACTCAAAAATCAGGACTGTCCCTATAAAATTGGGACATCTGGTCACCCTACACATCAATAAAATAGATTAGGACACAACTCCTCATTTGGACTTTCACGCCAGCGCTTAGACACCCCGTTACCCATCTCATGCATGGAAGTGCCATTCTGAGCGTCTAAATGCAGGCCTGGGCCCTGCGCCCTAGGTTCCAGAGGATGAAATTGGGTTCATGGTGCAGCTTTTCTTACAGTTTATGTATCTTGCCGTTCTACAGGTGGACCTGCAAAGGCAAGTTCTGATCACAGGGATACAGACACAGGGAGCCAAGCAGTTGATGAAGTCCTTGTATGTCACAGAGTTCTTGATGACTTACAGCAAGGACAAACGGAAGTGGATCACCTTCATAGGAAACAGCACTGGGGGACAGAAGGTTTGCTGCTCGTTAATCACCATGGCCTCCCTGACTGCGCAGCTGTAAGCGGGTGGGGCGGCTTAGCAGAAAGTAACACACAGGCAGCCAGCAGGGGCTTTTCTCAAGGAATAAGGGGTCAGATTTTTAAAGGTATTTAGGCGCATGAAGATGCAGATTGGAAAATCCCACTAATTCCAAAGGACCCAAGTGTCTAAAGTGGGGTTTGAAACGGCACTAGATGCCTATGTGCATCGTGAGGCGCCTAGATCCCTTTACTAGTCTGGCCTGGTATGTATAACAAAGCAGAATACAGGATCGTAATGAGACCAGGAATCGCCCCAGCCTGGGTTTCAACCCAGCCCTGTAACCCTGGTAGTGCAGCCCCTGTCCCCACTTCTGTCTCACGGCCCTTCCCCCGAGCACATGTGCAAGGACTGTGGGATGCTGGGCTGGACTCATGCCCCTGTTCAGTGCGGACCAGCCCTTGCTGCACCCTGTTACGATAGTTTGCCAAGCAATATTAGCAGTAGCCACCTAGCGCATGTACAACCCAAGTGTCCAAATAGCAGCTGTCCTTCCAGGGGTCTCCTATCTATGCCGAAACACCCCTCCCCTGCCAGCTGGAGCTCAACACTGAGGCCTGGTTTCCACCTAAAAATTGAATGGACCTAGCTACATTGCTCAGGGCTCTGACAAATATCACACCCTGTGCAATGTAGTCAGGTCAGCCTACGCCCCACTGGAGATGCAGAATTCTTCCATCGACCTCCTGGAGAGGAGAATTAACTACACTGAGGGAAAAAACCCTTCCAGAGACACAGGAAGGGAGAATGCTATGGCACTACAGTGGTACAGCCCCAGCATGCTGTAGCTGTAGCAGTGTAGTCATACCCACGGTGTCATGGTGTTTGTATGATAGGAGTTAATGCATGTTAGGTCTCTACCAGTCTTAGCTGTCTGTCTATTAATATCCTAATAAGGGTCTGTACTGTGCCTAACACACTGGGTCCCTCTTTTAGCCTCTGGATGCTTTAGTAAGGCAAAGATAAAGATGGTGTGTTTTTTTAGGTTTTGCTATAATGTGAGTAGCCCTATTGAAATTGCATAAGTAAAGACTTAATAGCATGATGTAGGGTTTGCAGGACCAAGCTTGCAATTGCTTTTAATTAATATCATTGTCTTTTGTGAATTCTTAATGGCTTTTTTTCTGTTTTACTAGTTGTTTGAAGGTAATTCAGATGCCCATGGGATAAAAGACAACCATATTGATCCACCTATCATTGCTCGGTATATAAGGGTCTATCCAACTGACTCCTACAACAGGCCTACTCTTCGCATGGAACTCCTGGGCTGCGAAGTTGAAGGTGAGCAATGAGAACTCAGTGGTACTTCTTTCCACTCTACCCCTTAGAAAAATACGCTCAACTTTTTATTTTTATGGGCCAAGATTTAGGAATATAAGAGAGGCCCTACTGGGTCAGACCAGTACCCTGTCTTCTGACAGTGGCCAGAGCCAGGTGCCCCGGAGGGAATGAACAGAACAGGTAATCATCAAGTGATCCATCCTCTGTCGCCCATTCTCAGCATCTGGCAAACAGAGGCTGGGGACACCACCCCTGCACATCTTGGCTAATAGCCATTGATGGGCCTATCTTCCATGAATTTGTCTAGTTCTTTTTGAATCTTGTTATGGTCTTGGCCTTCACAGCATCCTCTGGTGAGGAGTTCCATAGGTTGACTGTGCGATATATGAAGAAAATACTTCCTTTTGTTTGTTTTAAACCTCCAGCCTATTAATTTCATTTAGTGACCCCTAGTTCTT
The DNA here is from genome assembly GCA_032164245.1 of Sternotherus odoratus. Taxonomy (NCBI): domain Eukaryota; kingdom Metazoa; phylum Chordata; order Testudines; family Kinosternidae; genus Sternotherus; species Sternotherus odoratus. The sequence goes on from JAVMKO010000001.1 coordinate 131,772,233, forward strand.
TGTGTTAAGGAAGTGTTGTTTACTACTTCTCATATCTACTTTTCCTACACCAGTCATGATTTTATAGACCTCAATCATATCTCCCTTTAGCCATCTTTTTTCCAAGCTGAAAAATCCCAGTCTTATTAATCTCACCTCATAGTGAAGTTGTTCCATACCCTAATAATTTCTGTTGCCCTTTTCTGAACCTTTTCCAATTCCAATACATCTTTTCTGAGATGGGGCAACCACATCTGCACAAAGTATTCAAGATGTGAGCGTACCATGGATTTATATAGAGGCAACATGATGATATTTTCTGTCCTCTTATCTATCCCTTTCTTAATTATTCCCAGCAGTCTATTTGCTTTTTTGACTACCACTGTATATATTGAGTGGATGTTTTCAGAGAACTATCCATAAAGACTCCAAGATCTTTCTTGAGTGGCAGCTTAAAACTTCAAAGTGCTTAGTGCATTTTAACTAATGAATGCTCACAACAACTCTGCATTACCCCCCTTTTAAAGATGGGGACACTGAGGCACAAGAGTGGTTACAATGACTTGAGCAAGGTCACACAGCAAGTCAGTGGCAGAGACAGGACTACAACTCAGGTGTTCCTAGCCTATTGCTTATCCTCTAGTCCACTGCTGCTCAAGAGATTAAATGGAAACCTACTGCTGTTCTCTTAACAGGTTGTTCTCTGCCACTGGGAATGGAAAATAAAGAGATCAAGAATGCTCAGATTACAGCTTCTTCATATAAGATATCCTGGTATAACTCATGGGAGCCTTCCCTCGCGCGTCTCAATCAGCAAGGGAGGACGAATGCCTGGCAAGCGAAGGTAACAAGCAAACAAAAGAAAAAACTGCTAAGTCAAAGCTGCTGCTGTTAGCGAATGTGCTGCTGCTCTTTGTGCCCCCTCCATGCTGTGCTCTGGTTTGTTCTTTTCAGTCCTCCTGTGAAAAGCCTGTTTCGTTCCCATCCGGTGGGAGGTTTGTGACCTGCTCAGCTCCTTTAAGGAAAAGAGTTGGTGATTGTTTTGTTTTTAAAAAAAGAACATTTTGTTATTTTCATAATGTGAAGTGAAAAGCAATGAAACTTATGTGGTGACTGGAAGCAGATCCAATATGCTCAACATGATGGGCCTGACTCATGGGAGTGGTCTCTTTGGACTCGGTGGATGAGTAAGACCTGAAAGTTGGTGGCCTGTGAGGCAAATTCATCTGGTGTGATTCTATTGGCTTTACTGTTGATCGGCAGTACTTCCTAGTGACTAGAGCATTGGAGTGAGACTCAGGGCTGGTCTACACTAGGGGGAGGGGTCGACTGAAGATACCCAACTTCAGCTACGTGAATAACATAGCTGAAGTTGGCGCATCTTCAGATGACTTACTTGCCGTCCTCACGACGGCAGCGGTTGGTGGCGGGCTCCCCTGTTAACTCCAGCTTGCGCCTTTCGGCAAGCTGGAGTTCCGGAGTCGACAGGAGCACCGTTGGCAATTGATTTATCGCGTCTTCATGAGACGTGATAAATCGATTGCCAAAAGACCGATTGCTACCTGCCGATCCACCGCGTAGTGAAGACATACCCCATGGAGGCCTGGGTTTTACTATCAGCTCTGTCACTGGCTTGCTGGGTGACCTTGAGCAAGTCAGTTCTCCCCGTGTCTCTATTTCCCTGTTTGTAAAATGGGGATGATGATGATACTTTGTAAAGCACTTTGAGACCTCTTGATGAGAAGCGCTTTGTAAGAGCTACATTAATTCACCAGGGATGAATTTGTATTGCTTTTCATTCTGCGTTGGCGATGGATGGGAATACTGGATGGAGGGTCAGTGTGTAAAATCGGCAGTGATTAAACTGATGTGTGGCCAGCAGAGAATGCTGGTAGCGCCTCCCTTAACTTTGTTTGCACAGGTTGGGGTTCTGGGTGGGTGGATGTCTTCATACAACTTTAACTGAGCAAAGTTTCTGGTTGTGGTAATATTCGCACAAATGCACATTTGCTCACACATTACTCTCTGTATTGATTGTAGTCCAACAACAACCAGCAGTGGCTGCAGATTGATCTCCTCCAAGTGAAGAAGATAACCGCTATCACAACCCAGGGCTGCAAGTCCATGTCTTCGGAGCTGTTTGTGAAAACCTATGCCATCCTTTACAGTGATGAAGGCACAGAATGGAAACCTTACATGGATGACTCCACTTCAGTGGGAAAGGTACCATTTTAAACTCAGAATTTTGTCACGGTTTCTGAATCTTGAGCACCTTGTCATACTACTCAAGCCACAAACGAGGGTCAGCCCCAGAATGAGGGGCACAAAAAATTGTTCCTGCAGTTGAATTTTAAATGCTGGTGGAATGGTTCTTCTATGGTAGAGGACTCTGGAACTTCCCTTTCCTGGCTCTTTATTTCTGATGTAAATAATTCTTAATAATAAAAGGGAGAGGATGCTAAATCTGTGTGGAATGCCGTCGAACCTGGGATGAAATCAGTGGCATGCCTTTTAAAGAGGAACATTTCAAAGGAATGCACAGACTGTGTAGCTTCTGCCAACCTTCACTGCAAAATATTTTTTGCTTTAATTTTTTTAAGTGAATTTAGTGCTGGTGGAAGGTCCCAGATTGACAGAGCTGAGACCTCCCTTCATCCACACAGCAGGTACAGCATTTACAAAATCCCACAAGCCACCTTGACGGATGTGCTTCAGTCCCAACCTGCAGGGACCACATCTAGGGAAAAGAGAGGGGAGATTTGTCAGTCCCCAGCCAACAAAGGGGCAAGTTAGCACCAATTATGGTGATTGTTTCTGTCTACATCACAGAAACTGAGACTATGAAATCATTTCACACAGACCACAATTTGGATTTGACTGGATTTGAACCAGTGACCTAGAGGAGGAAGGTTGTATATATACCACTGGAGTGATCCAGTTCATCTCCCTGTTCCCTAACACAGCAATTTTTGAAGCATTTAGATACCTTAAAAATGCTGCTGCTTTTTGTTTGTTTGTTTGTGTGAATTGTTCTCACTAATTCATTGCTTTATTTACTTTCAGGTATTTGTGGGGAATGAGAACAGCAGCGGAGAGGTCAAGCATTTCTTAAATCCACCCATATTTTCCAGGTTCATCCGCATTGTTCCTAAAACCTGGAATCGAAGCATTGCTCTTCGGGTAGAAGTCTTTGGCTGTGATCCTTCCTAAGTGCTGGGGACACAGAGTACACATGACCAAAGGATTGCCATGTCTGGCCTTAAACCTTTCAGCAATCACTATGCAGAACTACATTTTTTTAAACTCTTAGTCATATTTAGTTCTTCTGAAGTGCCTTTCCTCAAAGGATCATAGTGTTTTGCCAACGTGAATTCAAACAGAGATTTCATTGGCAGATATTTCATTCATAGAAATGTACATTAAGGATACAATTGCACAGCAGCTGGGAGGGCGCTTCCCAGAGCGGGTGGACAGACACATGCTTGCTCCAGTCGAGCTTGCGTCCTCGTCGAGCAGCAGCGTGGGCAGCAGCTCAGGCTGGCCGAGTATGGACGCTGAGCTCGGGTGGGATTGTTCTCAAGTGACTAGCCTGTGCCACCATGGCCAGAATGCTATTTTTAGCACGCAAGCTGGAGCGGAGCTAACACGTGTCTGTTTACCTGCACCGTCCCAGTTGCAGTGCAGACCCGCCCTTAAAAAGAGAAAGTAACAAACACCAAATCCACAAAATGTGCAAGTTTGACATGCCCCTTTCCATGGGAATCTGTGCACAAATGCATTCCCTCCATTTCTCTCCAGTCTTCTTCCCCAGTCACTCACAATGGTCTGTTCTCCTTTTATCCTAGTCCTGACCTAATTTTAGACTAAATCTCCTGAGGGCAGGGTCCTTGGTCTTAGTCCTAAGCCCAGACTTGCTCTCTTTGTAGCCCTCTCACTGATGAAAGCTATCAGATGTCCCTTCCTAGGCATTCCTCTTGAAGGGGGAGTCCACAGTACACATAAAACCACTGTCTACACCATCATCCAGTAGCCACTGATGTTGGAGGTGGGAAGCCGGTGTGATGCTGCACTCCAGCAGTCCCTGGCTGGTAGATAGTCCCTTGAAGGGTCATAGCCAGCCAGTGCACATAAGAGAAGTCCCCACTCTGCTCTGATCTCTGCTGGGCTGACATAGAAGTGACCTCAAGATCAAGGATCTGCAACCCCTTCTCTGAGAATCTAGGGTCCCATCTTTATATTGGCTTTTTAATCACCACGCATGCCTCTGAGTCTATATATCCTAAATAACCCATAATCTTCTCAGCACCCCTGGGTGGGGATCAACAGTATCTTTATAGCTGGCAGGGAAAGAGGCATAGAGAGAGACAGTGATTTTCCCAAGATCATGGCAGATCAGTGGTAGAACCAGAAATAGGATTTGTGGCTTCCACTCCTGTGCTCTAACCGCTAAAAGCTAGGCATTGCTGTTTTGTTCTCCCTACTGGAAGAAACAAGCCGCCTCGGCTGTTGATGAGAAAAAGAACCTGATGGTAATAAAATAGGATTAGATAACAGTATGGTAAAGGCACCTACACCTTGTCTACACTACAGCATTTGCCAACAATATCACTGGCGGAGCTGCTGTGGTGCAGAAAACATTTCTGGATTTTCTCAGGATGGATGCACGCAGTGAGAATATAGTCGCCATCCTTGTATTTATATTTTCAGCAGAGTTTTAGCTAAGCTTTCAATACTGTCCTAGGATCCAGTCTTGTCAGCAGAGGACTCCCTCTGCTCACATGGGTCCTCATGGCCTGGGGCAGAATATCATCAAGAACTAGGGCCATGTTTTGGTCTATAACCTTATAGAAGTATTGTCTCAAGCTGTTTCAAGAGAATTAGAGGTCTTGTATTAAAAAAAATGTTTTTCCACGTAAAGATGTATTAAAAAAATGAAATAAAATTTAAAAACCTCAATCAATATCATTTTCATAGTTTATTCTGCCTTTTTAAAATATTTCATACTATCACCATTTTCCACTTGAAAGTACAACTGAATTTCTGGAGCAAAGAGCAAAATGTTAACATTTCTGATTTTCCATATTTTTAAAGGCAACTTTGCCAGTTTGACAAAAACATCAAAAATTAAATGTTTGCATCACAAAATGGCCTGAAGCAAAATCAACGAACTGTTCATGTGAAAGTTTTCAGGTTGATTGCAGATAAAATTTCCTAATTTCTGAGATCCTTTCATACTGTGAAACAGTTTTAATAACTGCATATTGTTAAATGATCAGTTGTTAAAACATTTTTGTAATGGATTTTAATACGATTGTATGTTCAACCCAGCCATGACTTCCCAGACAAAAACATTTTTGTTTAAACAAAAAAGTCCTGGAGTGAAGTCCTAGCTCCAGTGACATCAAAAAATTATCTAGTTCTTTTATAACCCTGTTATAGTCTTGGCCTTCACAACATCCTCTAGCAAGGAATTCCACAGTTTGATTGTGTGTTGTGTGAAAAAATACTTCCTTTTGGTTGTTTTAAACCTGCTGCCTATTAATTTCATTTGGTGACCCCTAGTTCTTGTGTTATGAGGAGTAAATATTTACTTTCTCCATATCAGTCATGATTTTATAGACCTCTATCATATTCCCCCTTAGCCATCTCTTTCCAAGCAGAAAAGTTCCAGTCTTTTTAATCTCTCCTCATATGGCAGCCATTCCATACCCCTAATAATTTTTGTTGCCCTTTGCTGAACCTTTTCCAATTCCACTATATCTTTTTGGAGAGGGATGACCACATCTGCACACAGTATTCAAGATGTGGGCATATCATGGATTTATATAGAAACAACATGATATTTTTCTCTCCTATTATCTATCCCTTTCTTAAGTATTCCCAACATTCTGTTCACTTTTTTGACAGCTACTGCACATTGGGTGGATGTTTTCAGAGAACTATCCACAATGACTCCCAGATCTTTCTTGAGTGGTAAGAGCTAATTTACACTCCATCATGTTATATATATAGATAGTTGGGATTATGTTTTCCAATGTGCATTACTTTGCATTCATCAACATTGAATTTCATAGGCCATTTTGTTGCCCAGTCACCCAGTTTTGTGAAATACCTTAGCAGCTCTTTGCAGTCTGCTTTGGACTTAATTGTCTTAAGTAGTTATGTATCAGCTGCAAATTTTGCCACCTCCCTGTTTATACCTTTTTTCAGATCATTTATGAATATGTTGAATAGGACTGGTCCCCGAACAGACCTCTGGGGGACACCACTATTTACCTCTCTCCATTCTGAAAACTGACCATTTATTCCTACCTAAACAGTGGATGCATGCCTCCAATCAGAGTTGCTGATATAGTCTTTGCTAGTTCTGCTGGCTTTCCCCAACCTTCCAACACTATTTCAGTGTTATCTGGATTGAATCTTAGCCTGCTTGCCCTCATCCAGGCCTCGATCTCACATAGGCAGTGCATCATTCTTTCCATGCTGCTGGAAGAGCTGAATATTATGGAGATGTAGAGCTGGGTATCACCAGTGTTTTGGAAACAATGTCCACCTGGTGAAGTGAAGAAAGAGATTGACCAGTCAGAAGAGTACCCAGAAGTCACCTACTACAAGACAGACCCAACAAAGAAAGTAACAAAACCTCACCTACAGCCCCCAACTAAAACCTCTCCAGCGCATCATCAAAGATCTACAACCTATCCTGAAGGACGATCCCTCACTCTCATAGACATTGGGAGACAGGCTAGTCCTTGCCTACAGACAACCCCCCCAACCTGAAGCAAATACTCACCAGCAACTACACACCACACAACAAAAACACCAACCCAGGAAACAAACCCTGCCCCAAATCCCCAATGCCAACTCTGTGTGCATATTTATTCAAGGGACACCATCACAGGACCTGATCACATCAGCCACGCCATCAGGGGATCATTCACTGGCACATCTACCAAATGTGATATATGCCAGCAATGCCTCTCTATGTACACTGGACAAACCGGACAGTCTGTAAACAAAAGAATAAATGGACCCAAATCTGACATCAGGAATCATAACATTCAAAAACCAGTAGGAGAACACTTCAGTCTCCCTGGTCACTCAATAACAGACCTAAAAGTGACCTAAAATTCTTCAACAAAAAAACTTCAAAAACAGACTCCAACATGAAACTGCAGAAATGGAATTAATTTGCAAACTGGACACCATCAGATTAGGCCTGAATAAAGACTGGGAGTGGTTGGGTCATTACAAAACCTAAACCTAATTTCCCCACTACTAATTTCCCCCTACTGTTACTCACACTTTCTGGTCAACCGTCTGAAATGGGCCACTCTCATTACCACTTCAAAAGTTAATTTTCCTCCCTTGGTATATTCTGCTGTCAATTGAATTGTCTGGTTAGACTGACCTTATACTTGATAAGGCAACCCACATGTCTTTTCCAAGCAGAAAAGTTCCAGTCTTTTTAATCTCTCCTTTTTTCATGTATTTATACCTGCTCCTGTATTTTCCATTCCATGCATCTGATGAAGTGGGATCTAGCTCATGAAAGCTTATGCCCAAATAAATTTATCAGTCTCTAAAGTACCACAAGGACTCCTTGTTGTTTTTACTGATAAAGACTAACGTGGATATCTCACTCTGAAATTTATATAGAGACGTTTCAGGAGAATGTTTCTGCACTTGTGAGATTTTTTTTTTGTAAATCCTTGCCCTGAACCAGACCTAAACTTAACAGCCTCCCCTTTAATGTACTTCTCAGTGAACCCAGAAGCAGTTCATGAACTGGGTAAGATGTAAGCTACAACTATGTTGTTGTTGTCCCTCCAGAAGCATTGTGCTTTCATATGAGTGTTTTTCATGTTTCATACTGACTAAGAACATCCCCTGGGGTGACTGCATGTCGGACAAGAAATGCCGCTTAGTTACTAAAAGCACTAGACAAGGCGGAACCAGGATGGGCTGATGTGATTTATGCCTTCCAATATGCCTGCAGCAATTTCTGAGAATTATTTAAAACCATGTGAGTGCTGAACAAGCTCTGCCAAGTTCTAGCTTGACCTAGTTCAACATCTCACACAGCAAAAACACTTAGGATAAAATTCACTTGATCTGCAGGGCCACCGGAAGGCCTTCTGCAGCACTGACAACCTGTGTCAAGATGCTGGTGGAGTGACAAGGGGACATTTTGGCAGCTCATGTGCTGTGGTGGGAAGAGAGGGGGTGAGGAGGTTTCTCTGTGCAGTCACATAGCCAAGCAAAGGGGTGAGCTGGGGATGGGGCTATGGTATCCAACATCTATCTGGATCCACTTGAGAGGGCCTGTAGCAAGTGAGGAAGCGCTACACTTCATTCACCAGGCTTCAGGCTGGAGGTAGGTTTTGCCTCCCTAAGTCCATGACCTTCCCAACTCAATTATTTGCACTATATGTGGGTGAAGTGAATTTCACATTTAAAATTCAAGGACCTGGTTGTGCTTTCCAATATGTCCACTCAACTCCCCCTGACTTAGGTGTGAACTACCTGGGTGTAATTGAGATCACAACAGCCCTACACTCTTAAAAGGTTACTCCTAGGATACTGAATACTCTTGGATTTCCACCCGTACTGAAGTTCTTGTCTTCAAAATCACTATGAATATTAATGTATTTTGTGGCCTTGATGGCATATCGAGATTGCACAGCTTCTGGGGGGAGGAGGGGTTAATTAAGTTTTTAGGCCTTGTGATTACAAAACTAACCTTCCAAATGTGGCCTGTGTGTAAATCAACAATGTGGTGGTGGTCTGATTCTGCAGGCAGTCTGAGTATGTGAACTCCCTGCACCTCATTAATCTTATTGGACATGTTGCTCTGAAGGAGATTTTCTAGATCAGACTCACAGATTAGGTGTTTGACATCAATAATGCCCGAAGTTGTTCTGGATGTGCAGTAATTGCCCTAACAAGTTCTTAGTACAATTACTGAACAGTGCACAACATAGCTGTTGTACTGTGTTGCCATGCTTACAACTCACCAATCTACCTCTCTACTCCATACTTGTCTCCTTCTGTCCTAACTAAAGTCTTAGCCTCTGTCTCTCTGACATCTTCTCATGGATGTCCAGAAAGCAGCTTAAAAGGAGCTCCTAATTATCCACCCCCAGGCTCGTGCTCTCTGCCCTCCTTTCTTCATCACTGGACGACACCACCATCCTTCCGGTCATTCAGGCTCATAACCTGGGTGATGTATTTGACTCAGCCCTTTCTCTAGATCTGGGGTGACCGGGTGTCCCGACTTGATAGGGACAGTCCTGATTTTGGGGTCTTTTTCTTATATAGGCTCCTATTACACCCCCCACCCCACCCCCATCCCAATTCTTCACATTTGCTGTCTGGTCACCCTATCTAGATTCTTACATCCAGACTGTGTCAAAATGTGGCTGATCCTTTCTCTGCATAATATCTCTAACATGTCGCCTCTCCTATTTACCCGTACAGCTAAAACTCTCATCTATGCTCTCATCACCTCACTTCTTGATTACAGCAACCTCTTGCCTCAGCTTTGCCAATGATGCCAGCTTCTATCACCCACATGTTCAAATTTCAAACAAGCACCTTTGTGGTTTCTCCCATACTGCCCCTCCCACTTGGAAGGAACTCCCCATAAACCTTCACAAAGCTACCTCATTCTCCTCCTGCAAATCCCTGCAAATTATCCGCCTGCAACTCTCATGCAAAAACCTCTCCTATGCAAAGTCACCCACAAAGATCTTGACAATGGTTAGGCTGCTGGTATGCTGGAATCACTGCCCATCATGCTGAACAGTATTGTCTCATTGTTTCCTTCTGCTCCCCCACCTATTGTCTCTTATCTTAAATTTAGCGTGTAATCTCTTTGGGACTGCCTTTTTGTTTTGTGTTTGTCTAGCATATAGCACAATGGGGTCATGGGCCATCATTGGGTCTGGTAGGCACTACTGCAGTATAACTAATAATAATATAAGTAGCTATTGCAGTGAACGGTAGTGGTGATGCAAAGACTTTATACTGTATTCTGCCAGTGAATGGCACACATTGCATGTAATTGCACAGCTCATTGTTAGCAAGTGGTGATATCACACTGAGTGCTGCTAGTGAGGATCAAGGTATTGCACTGCAAGTTGCCACTGTGGCTAGTAATCCAGTTTATAATGGACAATTATAATGGACTTCTTTGTCCAGTTTGTGCCCTGTCTGCTACTGAGCCAAAACAAGGTGTGGTTTTGTCTGGCATTGGATGCGGAATGCCATTTTGAACAGTGCTCTGCTCTGTCCCTGCTGGCATGACCTTACACTCATGATACATATAAGGTCACACTGGCGGGGCACAGAGGAATGCTCTTGAAAATGGCACCCCCCCCCCCATGGCATGGACCTTGCATACAAGGTAGGGTTGCCAGTTTTGATTGGACATATTATTGGAGGTTTCATCACATAACATATCTATATATATATATAAAAGTCAAATGGTGTATGTATGTATGTATGTGTGTGTGCACTTACTCCTTCCACACCGTTTGAGCTAGAGACTTGAAATTTGGTACAGTTAGAGGTCTTAGGGTCCTAATCAGGGTAAGAGTTGAAATTTTTTCAAATCTCATCTCTGACGCCCCCCAGGGGTGAAATTCTTTAAAGCCCATTCACATCAGCTGGGCAGCTGCTGTTCTCTGTGACATAGTTATGATGTCATAATACCCCCTCCAACGGACCCGCATTTGCTCAGCTCACTGCCCCCTCCCCCCTCCAACGGACCCCGCACTCGCTCAGCTCTCTGCCCCCTCCCCCCTCCAACGGACCCCGCATTCGCTCAGCTCTCTGCCCCCTCCCCACCTCCGATGGACCCGAGTTGGGTTTGGTCGGAGGGTAAGTGAGGTGGGGGTGTCGGGTTTGGTCGGGGTGGGTGGGTGGGAAGGTGTCTGTGTGGGTGAGGGGTGAGGTGTGGGTGTTGGGGTTGGTCGGGGGGGTTGGGGTTGGGGTTGGTTGGGAGGGTTGGTCAGGGGGGGTTGGGTTTGGTCAGGGGTAAGTGAGGTGTGGGTGTCGGGTTTGTTTGTGGTGGTAGGTAGGGGTGTTGGGTTTGGTTGGGGGGGGAAATGAGGTGGGTGTGTCAGGTTTGGTCTACGGGAGGTGAGGTGTGGGTGTTGGTCGGAGGGTGCTGGGTTTGGGTGTGGGGGGGTGAAAATGTGAGTCGGGGTTGATCGAGGGGTAAGTGAGGTGGGGGTGTTGGGTTTGGTCGGGGGGGTGAGGTGGGGGTGTCAGGTTTGCTTTCTGCCCCTCCCCCCTCCAACGGACCCCGCACTCGCTCAGCTCTCTGCCCCCTCCCCACCTCCGACGGACCCGAGCAACACCGGGTATTTTCGCTAGTCCTATATAATAATCGGCTAGAGAAGTTTGTGTGAAGCCGTCATGTGCAGTAGAGACGGCCCGGCCGAACGGCATGCTGGGGGTTGTAGTTCGGAGGCACAAAATGGCCGCTGCGCATGCCCGCCTGAGGGATCCTCACTCACATGGAGCTAGAGCACCAAGGAGCATATAAAGTTAGACATAGTTGGAGGGAGCTGAGCGGGAGAGGGTCGTTGGAGGGGGTCGGGAGCTGAGCGAGGGGGGGTCGTTGGGGGGGGGAGGGAGCTGGGTGTGGGTTGGGGAGGGAGGGAGCTGGGCGAGGGGGGGGCATGCATTGGAGGGGGGGAGAGCTTAGCGAGTGGGGGCGCCGCGAGCCGTTTCCATTGGCCCGTGTCTACGGGCTTTTACACTAGTTCTTTAATGAAAGATTAATCGTTAATTCTTGGAGACTCCAGGACTCCAGGACAATGGAGGATAACTATTACAAGGTCCTGCCAGTGGGGGGAGAGGAGCATCATGCAGGCAGAGGTGGGCCTATGCTGTTACCAAAAGTGCTGGAATGTATTTTGGGAACATGTCAATGGCCACTCTGTGGTAGGTACAAGATGTACTCAGCTTATGTTGCAGGCCAGTGACCCTGGTGCGGGTGTGCTATAATGCAGGCTGGTGTACACAGGATATGTTACAAGCAGCTGTTGGAGATGTGCCTGGGATACCTCAGGGGGTGACTGTCACATGGAGGGTGTGCAACCTTGCCAACTCTTGTGATTTGATTGTGAAGTTGGGAGGGTCTTCTCAAAGCCCCAGCCTCCAAGTCATGTGACTAGGTGAGTTCAGCTTCTGCTATTTAAAAGCAGCAAGTTTCTAGCACATGTGGCTGGGGAGGGGAGAAAACTGGGAGACTATGTGACCATCCTGGGGCTTCAACCACAGGGGACAAGTAAAGGGGGGGGGAAGCCCGCGGTACTTATAATGTTTACGAGATCACAGGACTTTTAATTCAGACTCAAGTTGCCTCAGGGCCTGACTCCTGAATGACCCTCCCCACCCCTAGCACGCGCTCGATCACCCCTCCCGCCTCTCCCACTCCACCCCCAGCCCCCGCTCCATCGCCCCTCCCTACTTCACCCCCCCTTCTCTTACGCTATGCTTACAGCATTCGGCCCGCTGTCATTGGCTGATCCCCAGGGCGGGAGGGGGGAGGCGCTGTCCAATGGGAAGGCCGCTTACGAGCCCGCCTTCCTGACGCTGGCCGGCGTGGGGAAGTTCGAGCGGCAGCGCCGGCCTGGAGGTGCCTTTGGAAGCACGTGCAGGGGGGGGAGGGGATGGCGGCTCCTCCATGCGCGAGTCCGTTGGGCGCCGCGCGCTGAGTCGCGAGCCTCCCGCCCCGCATGGAAGCGCGGCCCGGGTGCCGGACTGCCCGGGGCCGCTGCTGGGCGCTGCCCACCGCGCTGCTCTGCCTGTACGGCTTCTTCGCCAGCCTGCGGCCCTCCGAGCCCTTCCTCACCCCCTACCTGCTGGGGCCGGACAAGAACCTCACCGAGACCCAGGTACCGGCCCGCCGGGGCGCGGGGCTGCCGGGGAGGCGGAGGAGGGGGGGGGGTCTCCCCCCCCACCAACTCCGGATTAACGCGGAGCTCCCGGAATTGCATCTGCATTCCCCGCCCCACCTGTCCCCGCGGGGCCGTCCCCGCCCGCTGGCTCGGCTCAGGTCTGATGGCAGCGGGGGGGAATCGCCTGGGGTTGTCGGGAGACCCAGTGGAATCACCCCGGGGGAGTTTGGCCGCTGCACCCCCTGCTGCGACGTGACTCCTCCATAGGGTTTGGGTGTTTTTTTTAGAGCTAGGCTCCAGGGGGGCAGTGATGACACACATCACTTGGGGCAACAAGAATCAGGGCTTCAGTTCTGCCACTGATTTTGGCCAAGAACTTGGGGAAATCACTTACATTTGTTCCTCATCTTCCCTTTCTGTAAATGGGGGTAGTAGGTTTTCTAAGGGGGGAGGGATAGCTCAGTGGTTTGAGCATTGGCCTGCTAAACCCAGGGTTGTGAGTTCAATCCTTGAGGGGGCCATTTAGGGATCTGGGGCAAAAAATCTGTCAGGGGACGGTACTCAATCCTGCTAGTGTAGGCAGGGGACTGGACTCGATGACCTTCAAGGTCTTTCCAGTTCTAGGAGATTGGTATATCTCCATTTATTTTATTTTATTTTTTTTAAAGGGATTGAGGTCATCCTGTTACCACTGTATACATTCAGTGTATCATTGTTCTGCAGGACAGGGGTGGCAGGGGTTGTTAGTGTAAGCTTGACCTATGTCCCCTCCGAACATGGCTCAACTTGAAGCTGGAGAGAGTATGGCTAGCAAGCAGTGAGATGGCTAAGTTATGTTAGTCATCTTACTGTAAATCCTAGTGGAGAGAAGGTACAGGTAGTTTTTACCCTGATGTAACCTAGGTAAGGGATACAGTAAAACCTCGATTTAACGGACTTCGGATGCAACGGACAATATTTCTGATTCATAGCAGACCGCGACCCCTCCCGGCCGCGGGCCGGCCAGCCAGCCGCCCCAGCCGCTGAATTTGCGTATCTACAGCCAATCTCTTCCCCCCCACCCCCAGTGAAGACCAACCCAAAGAGTGGCTACTGTGCCTGGCTTTTAGCGACACCGCTAAAAGCTGCATAGTGTAGGCATAGCCTTAGAACAGGGGTCGGGAACGTATGGCTCGCGAGCCAGGTGTGGCTCTTTTGAGAATTTCCTCTGGCTCGCAGAAAAAACGCCAGAGGAGAGGGGCGGGGTCAGTAAGAGGCGAGCAGGGGGGGGAGAAGAGCAGAGGCGGAGCCGGGGGGAGAAGAGCGGAGCCGGGGCAGGAGGCGAGGCAAGGCAAGGCAAGGCAAGCCGGGGGAGGAGGGGAGTGAGAGCACGGCCGGAGCCGGGGGAGGAGAGAGCGGCGGGGGAGGGGGAGGGAAGGAGAGCGCGGCCGGAGCGGGGGGGAGGGGGGGGGAGGGAAGGAGAGTGCGGCCGGGGGGGGGGCTATTATATGGCTCTTACTAAAATAAATTTCCAAATATTTTGTTTTCATGGCTCTCTGAGTCAAAAAGGTTCCCGACCCCTGCCTTAGAACATTCTTGGGATTCTTGCTCTGCAGTTCAGAGAGGAGCACGTATGCAGCAGTGAATTGTACACAAAGAGGGAAGGTGCTCCACCTGTGAGAACTCAAGGGCTGGTCTGTTAAATGGTGGCCAAGGCTATTTGCGTGGGGTAGGGAGGAAGGACAGTGAAGAAGTCTGAGTGGAAGAGCTGGTTGAGAGAAATCTGTGGGGTTAATGGGAAGTTTTGGAGGGGGATTAGGATGAACTAGTGAAGTCTATCCAAGGTTACTGAAGGCACTTCTCTCCCTCCTCCACACCCTTCAAAAAACTCTGCCATCACCCATTTGTAGAAAATGCCTGTACTCTTTGTGGATTATGGTTTTATCTAATCTTGGTCCGCCCCCCAAGATTGGCAGTGCCAGAGTACAAACTGAGAACAGCCGTTATTGGAAAGAAAATCTTCACGGGAAGACCTGCTCTCCCAAAATTCTAATTCCGTGGCCTAAAAATTAGGAGTTTAAAGAGACACTGTCACATAAATCACAGTTCTGTCTGAAAATGTATGCACTATAATTCTAAATTAGATTTAAAATTGCTAGCAATATTTACAGGGAATCATTGCAATGTATGACAGGAATGATCCTAGAGAGGTAATCTAGTTGTCCCTCCCCTATGCCAGGGGTGGTAATTTTTTGTCAAGGTCCAAATTTCTTGGTCAAAATATAGTCTAGGTCTGGACTCGAGAGAAAATAATACAAAGATGATGATGATGGATGATAAGATTTTTCAGTCTGTTCAAAAGCATCTGGCGATCTGAATTTAGCACATGGTCTGCCTATTAATTACCTCTGCCCTACGCTGGGACAGGAAAAAGGATTACTAGTCCATCCCTCTTTAACCTGCTCTTAAAATCCTCCAGTGACAGGGATTCCACAACTCTGTTGGTAATATATTTGTGATCTGTCTATCCTCCAGATATTTTCCTGCAGTTCTACTGCTTAGTTATTTATTCCCCGTTTTGTGTTTGTGCAACTGGTTTTTCCTTCCTAAGTGTAGTACATGTCGTCTTTGAATTTCATCTTGTTGACTTCAGACCAATTCTCTGATTTGTCAAGGTTGTTTTGAATTCTAAACCTGGGCTCCAAAGTGCTTGCAACACTTCCTGGTGTGGTGTCATCTGCAAATTTTATAAGGATACTCCATTCCATTATCTAAGTCATTAATTAAAATGTTGAATAGTAATGGACCTCAGGGCCTCCTGTGGGACTCCACTAGATAAATCCTTCGCAGATGGACTGTGAACCATTGATAAAAGATGGTACTAAAAGAGTAGTTAACCAGGTATGCATGCCTGGTATTTTCATCTAGACCAGCGGTCGCCAACCAGTGGTCCGCAAGAAAATTTGGGTGGTCCGCGGAGCCGCAGCCGGAGGAGAGGGGCGGGGTCAGTAAGAGAGGCGAGCCAGGGAGGGGGAGAAGAGCGGGGCCGGAGACGGAGCCAGGGCCGGGAGAGAAGAGGCGAGCGGGGTGGGGAGAAGAGCGGAGACGGAGCCGGGGCCGGGAGAGAAGAGGCGAGCGGGGTGGGGAGAAGAGCGGGGACGGAGATGGGGCCGGGAGAGAAGAGACGAGGGGGTGGGGGGGAAGAAGAGCGAGAGCAGAGCTGGGAGAGGAGAGGAGGCAAGCTGGAGGGGGGGGGGAGGAGGTAAGTGGCGGGAGCCCCGCATACCTGCCGGGGAACAGGGTGCTTTCCCACTTTGCAGGGAATAGCTACCATCATCTCTATTTTTAAATTAGCAAATTGCATTTTAAATAGTTTTCAGGGTATTTAAAAACTTTTTTCTGTAATAAATGAAAGAGTAGTGATATTTAGATGAGTTGTGTGCCAGGAAGAGAAAACCACCAAACAAGGACCTAAAGCGATTTTGAAAAGGGAATTGGGGGGGGGAGGGGGGAAGGGGGCAGAGGCGCAAGGTAAAATTTTTGCCAAGTTTGCTATTTTATAGCAGCTTCCCTCTCCTGCAAATCTGGGTCTGTGTCCATTGCTCCTTTTTGCTGCTTCTCTCTGGTCTGGTGCTAACCCCTGAGGGTTATGTCTGCTCTTAGTCAGCCCACTTGACAAGTTTGATTGTCCTTGATCTGTCTCCTTCCTCATTCACACCTCATTCATTCAACAGGGCACTTGATTATAAAGTGTGTGGGGGGGAGATCTTATTCTACTTCTAGCAGAGACATTTTTCTTTTACCTTAATTATACTACCTTGGGGGCTATAGCAGATTACCAAAGTTCAATACAGAGTTTCTAAAACAAGGTTATATGAAGGCATAACACAAACGTCATTTAAAAGTTAAACAACCCCCCCCCCCCCGCTCTTGCCACCCCCCCCCCCCCGGGCCTTTTTAAAAAAAATCATGTTAGTGGTCCGCGGGAGTGGATCTCAGACACTACATGGGAGCTCATAGAGAAAAGAAAGGCAGTCAAGCAGCGCACACTTGTTGGCAGTGAGAACGATAAGACAATGGCTAGACAGGAATATAAAAACCTTAATATTGCGGTGAAAAGAAGCGTAAGAAAAGACAAGAGAGTGTACATAGATGATTTGTCAAGAGAGGCACAACTGGCAGCAGATAAGGGTGATAACAGAACAGTTTATAAGATCACTAAGACTCTCACAGGAAGTTTCACAAGTAAGTCCACAGTTGTGAAGGATAAAAACGGGAACGTGTTAACAACAGAGGAGGAACAACTCAACAGATGGGCAGAACACTTCAGAGAGACCTTGAACAGACCAGATCCAGAGGAAGAGGCAGACATCGCCGATATGGGCTTCCAGATTGAGATGTATAGAGGGCGTATTGTGAAGAAAGAAATAGAAGAAGCTATCAGACAAACTAAAAATAATAAAGCGCCAGGAGAGGACAGGATCACTGCTGACATGCTTAAGGCTGATCCTGTGACAAGTGCAAGAACTCTTGTAGGACTTTTTAACAAAGTATGGGGAAAAGAGACCGTACCAAATGCATGGAAAAGGGGAATCATCATAAAGCTTCCAAAGAAAGGAGATCTGACCGTATGTGGAAACTGGAGAGGTGTTAACCTACTATCTGTGCTGGGAAAGATCTTCTGCAGAGTCATGCTGCAAAGAATGAGAACGGGAATCGATGAAATCCTTCGCGAAGAACAGTCTGGCTTTAGAAGGGGAAGGTCATGCACGGATCAAATCTTTGTCCTACGCACTATAGTGGAACAGTCATTGGAATGGAACTCCTCGCTTTACATCAACTACATTGATTTCGAGAAAGCTTTTGATAGTATTCACCACCCATCGCTTTGGAAGATCCTAAAAGCATATGGATTCCCTCAGAAGGCCATTAACATCTTTAAAGATCTGTATGTCGAGAACCAGTGTTGTGTACGTCACGAAGGACAGGAGAGTGAATGGTTTCAGGTCAGAACAGGAGTCAGGCAAGGATGTGTCATTTCGCCTGTAATCTTTCTTGTGGTCATCGACTGGGTGATGAGAAAAACCACAGAGGATAGGCCAAGAGGATTGGTGTGGGGATTAACCAACCGTTTGGAGGATTGTGATTTCGCAGATGATTTGGCATTGCTATCACATTCACAGAAGGATATTCAGGAGAAAACTGACAGAGTAAACCAAGCTGCCAGAAGCATCGGGCTGGTGATTAACTCTGGGAAGTCCAAAATGATGAAAGTGAGAACCAAGAGTAGCCAGAAGATTACAGCTAATGGAGTGGAGCTGGAGGAAGTAAAGGATTTTAAGTATCTGGGTAGTTATATCTCTGCTGATAGTAACATCGAGAAAGAGGTCTCCACTAGAATTGCTTTGGCAGCACAAGCCTTCAACAGACTTAACAATATCTGGAAGTCATCGATGCTTCAGATCAAGACCAAGCTGAAGGTTTACAAATCAAACGTGCGTTCTGTCCTGTTGTATGCTGCAGAGACATGGAGAACCAACAAGAAAGTGGAGAGCAGAGTGAGAGGATTTGAAGGTAGATGCCTCCGACGCATCCTTAGAGTGCGCTGGGAAGAACACATCAGCAACAGGGAAGTTAGCAGATGCACGGGTATCATCAACATTGTGGATGAGTTAAAAAGGCGACGATGGGGGTGGCTGGGTCACGTTCTTCGAATGAAAAACACCAGACACCCTAAGATAGCCCTAAGATGGACTCCACCTGGAAAGCGTAAGCGAGGCAGACCAATGGGTACCTGGAGAAGAACTGTGGAAGAGGAACTGAAGATGATGAACAAAACGTGGAATGAAATCAGCTGGCTTGCCCAAGATCGAGAGGCATGGAGGAGATTTGTTGGTGCCTTATACTCCAGCGGGAGTGAAGAGGATTGATGATGATGATGATGATGGTCCGCGGGATTCAAAATTGTGAGTTTAGTGGTCCCTGAGGTCCGAAAGGTTGGCGACCACTGATCTAGACCACATTTCTCTGATTTGTTTAGGAGAATGTCATAACGTATAACACAATATAGTTTGAGTGTTTGACAGCGCTTGGTGTATAGTCAATTTCCCCTGTGTTGGTGTTTATAAAGATATTCCCAACTGGGAACCAGAGAAACCCACACAAACAGTCCTAAAAGGAATTTTTTATCTAAAGGCTAACTTCACGGCAGGCTTTCTAACTGATGCACTGATCCAGAATCTGGATTTAAAAAAAAAAAAAAAAAAGTATATATCAACTGTTCCATGTTAACAGTAACCACTATAACTGGTAATGAATTTGCTACTGATTTAAAGTAAATGTTGGTGACTTGGCAAAGTAGCAAGAGAAGCAACAGCTACTGCTATCTCTTCACTAGTGAATGAGCAGTAAAGCATGATCACTTTTTGGTTAATAAATGAATAGTAATGTTCCTCTTCATTGAAGGAACGAACAAATGTACTAGTCGCAGGGTCAGACCTAAACTTGCCCTTAGCTTAATTAGTGGCTAGGATACTGGTTTGTTGTTTGGCATCCTGACCTCCTGGGTTCTGTTCCTGGTTCTGCCACTGATCTGTTATGTGAACAAGTCAGTTACCTTGGATGTAAAATGTATAATTTTATAAATATATTATAAAGTAACTTACCCACTGCTCCAAAGTACTCTGTGATCTACAGATGGAAAGCCTTATGCAGTACTTAAGCATCTAATCAGGGGTGGGGAACCTTTTTTCTGCCAAGGGCCACTTGGGTATTTATAATGTCATTCGCGGGTCTCTCCACCCCTGCCCCCCCCCCAAGCCCAGGCTGGCAACAGGAACTGAGACCCCGGCTGGCAAGGGGCCAGCGGGGAAACCCCAAAGCAGTGGCAGGCGGAGTGCTTAGCCCTGCACTGCTTTGGGGTTTCCCCCGCTGGCCCCTTGCCAGCCGGGGTCCTGCCGCCTGCACCAGTCAGCTCCCGCTATCAGCCTGGGTGTAGGGGGTGATCTTCCTTTACCCCCGCCCAGCCTCCCCCCAATCTAACTGCCTTTCCTCCCCCACCCCTACCTGGCCCGGCCCATGCCACCAAACCTAACCTCCTCCCCGGCCCGCCCAGCCTGGCCTCCCTCCCCCCCCCCCCATTCACCAGCGGCTCCCCCACCCCATGCAGCCTAGTCTCCTGCCCGGCCGCCCAGCCTGGCTTCCCCCCCCCCCTTCACAGGCGGCTCCCCCAGGCGCTTCCCGGCCCCTTCGCTCAATGTGGAGCTGCGCGTGTACCTGGCCGACTGCTGCGGCGCATCTTCTGCCCGCGCTCGCTCACTTGTGGCGCGCAGGCCATGTCCCTCCCTCTACTGCAGCCCGCTGGCTCCCCGCGCCCGGCCTGCTGCGAGGGGGGAGGCGCCGCCGCCTTCCCCTCAGCCACGCCCGCTGCCGCCGCCTCACCGCTCCCGCCACGCCACTCTGCCCGCAGGCCCGGCAACAAGTGGGACTACGGCCTGTCGCCGGCCCTGCTCCCACCGCCACGTTGGTCTGGCCATCTCTACGGCGGAGATTTTGGAGACCCGCCTGCGGGCCGGACCAAATGACTTGGTGGGCCGTATATGGCCCGGGGGCCGGAGGTTCCCCACCCCTGATCTACATAGTAGTCGGGTGTTTTGGTAAACAGCTGTTATATTTCACTAGTGGATGAAAATTATTGTATTTGTAAAGCACTCTGGGATTTCTGGGGATGGAAGCACATGTATAAATTTAAGATTTTTATTCTAAGTATCCAAACTGCAGTCTACTGTTACCTCTAACTCCCTGTACATCACTTCCTAGAGGCAGATGGGAGGGATGTTGCA
Source organism: Sternotherus odoratus (assembly GCA_032164245.1). Taxonomy (NCBI): domain Eukaryota; kingdom Metazoa; phylum Chordata; order Testudines; family Kinosternidae; genus Sternotherus; species Sternotherus odoratus. The sequence continues at coordinate 131,792,946 of JAVMKO010000001.1, forward strand.
TTTTGTTCAGTATATTGTAGAGATCAGTTGTTGGCATTGCTGGGAAATGGTTTTACTAGCTGTTTCCTAAACACAGACATTTAAGAATTTTTTTCTTTGAACTTTCAAATACACAAAGTTTACTTTCCCAGGTGATTGGTTAATGACTTGCTTTTCTTCTTACAGGTTTTCAATGAAATTTACCCAGTATGGACCTACTCTTATTTGGTATTGCTGTTTCCTGTGTTCCTTGCAACAGACTATCTCAGGTACAAACCTGTAATCCTTCTCCAGGGACTGAGCCTTATAGTGACATGGTTCATGCTACTCTATGCCCAAGGATTGCTAGCTATTCAGTTCCTCGAGTTCTTCTATGGATTGGTGACTGCTACCGAAATTGCCTATTATTCTTACATCTATAGCATTGTGGACTTGGACTTGTACCAGAAAGTCACCAGCTACTGTCGAAGTGCCACCCTGGTGGGTTACACTGTGGGTTCCATCTGTGGACAGGTTCTGGTATCGGTTGCCAGATGGTCTCTGTTCAGCTTGAATGTCATCTCCCTGACCTCTGTCTCCGTGGCTTTTGCCACAGCCTGGTTTCTGCCAATGCCACAGAGAAGTCTTTTCTTTCACCACGTCTTGAGAAGCCAGGTCAGTAGGGAGAAGAACGTTCTAGATTGTAAAAATGGAGCTGTCATCCCAGATGGTCCTGCCTTAAAAAGGGTCCCTGGGAGGGACGATAGTGAATTGAAAGTTCCCTTAAATGTAGAAGAGCATTCTGCAAAGACACAGGTAAGCCATTCTGCAAAGACACAGGTAAGCCATTCGGTTGTCTTCAATTTCCCTGGAACATGTCACTATCATGGCTACCTTGTATATGTACTGAACTGTCTCAATTACCTGACAGCAAAAGGTATCCCTCTCCACCCCCTCACCTATGCGTGGCACAGGAAAGTGCTTCCCTGGCTTCATTTTGATCACACAGTATTGTAATGCAGTGGTTTTCAAACCTTTTTTTTTTTTTTTTCCTGGGCACCCAATTGAAGAAAATCGTTGATGCCCGTGGCCCAAAGGAGCTGGGGATGAGGGGTGTGGGAGTGGCTCAGAACTGGGGCAGAGGGTTGGGGTGCAATGGTGAGGGCTGTGGGTGGGGCCAGGAATGAGGGGTTCGGGATGTGGGATGGGGCTCTAGGCTTGGGGAGTGGGGTCAGGGCTCTGGGCTAGGGGTGCAGGCTTGGGTGGGGCAGGGCATGAGTTTGGGGTGCAAGAAGGGGTTCCTGGTTGGGGGGGGGGCTATAAGGATTGGGGCAGGGACTTGCTTCTGGTGGCTCCCAGTCAGCGGCGCAGAGAGCTTGCTAAGGCAGGCTTCCTGCCTGTCCTGGCACCATGGATCGTGCTGCACCCTGGAAGTGACCATCAGAAAATCTGGCTCTTAAGCGGAGGTGTGCAAGTGGCTCTCACCTGCAGACACCGCCTCCACCCCCCTCCCAATCCCCCCAGCTCCCATTGGCCAGGACTTTTTACCTCCTAGTTGGCAGTGCTGACCAGAGCTGATAGGGTCCCTGGGTGCTGAGCAAAGCAATCTAGTGCCTTACATGTTGTGACCCAGTACTGGATCACGACCCAAACTTTGAAAAACACGTGGTGCATGATTCCTGCAGGTACCTGGTCACTTAATAGAAAGCACTAGAAAATTTTAAATAATCAAAGAGAAAATGCATAAATTCCCATTCAATTATTTAAAATATATGAAACACTTTGGGGAGAGGTGGGGAGAACCTTATGGGTGCCCAAAGTGCACTTAATGCACCCCATGGCATAACAATATGCAGCTGCCACCTCAGTATTTTAAATAGAGTATAGCTTGTGGGAATATTTTAAATGTATGCAGTTGCCCAGCTATATAATTAACTTATTACCACTTGGCATATGTAGTTGCTGTAACTGGACTACAATAACTTTAGTCCTATTTTTTTTGATCCTGGAAGTACTTTAGATTAGAATACCTGTTGTACTAATTCTGTTGAATTTCTTTATAACAAGTGACAGTAAATTACAACAAACACTTGTGTGTATACACTGTGGTGCAGGTATAAGATCATTTCAGGATTGCCTCCCCACTCTGAACTCTAGGGTAAAGATGTGGGGACCCGCATAAAAAAAGAAATAACCCCCCCATCTTATTTTACCAGCTTAGGTTAAAACTTTTCCCCAGAACACAAACTTCTCCAGTGTCTGGACTTGGAATATTGCTGCCACCACCAATTTAAGCCCACAAAACAATGGGTTAGGGTAAATTGGAACCCCCCTTTAACACCCCCCAAATCTCCTCCCTTTACCTGGGAGAGGCTTGAGAAACAAAGAAAATAAACCCTCACTTTCTGTGAGATGTGCCCGATCCAAACCAGTATCTATCCAATGGGAACAAGCAGTCAGAGTCTTAAAAGAAAGATTTTAATTAAAGAAAAAAAAAGCCCCGGCAGAAACTCGCAACCCCACATGGAAGTGCTCGGCAACCCCCCGGGGGGTCGTGACCCCCAGTTTGAGAAACCCTATCTTCTTCACCCTTGTATGCTGAAATGCAGATTTGTACTGTCTCAAGGTATATGTAAATGGAGGTAAACACATTCCTTTGTTTAAGACAGACCTGTTTAACCACTGCTTTCTAGTCAGGGCTGCCTGGGTTTGAACATGTGCTACAAACGTCATACAGGGGGAGATTGTAATTTTACATATAACGTTGCTACGTACACTTGACCATGATATTATTGATCAGTGAGCTTTTAGTTTTCAAGTGATACCTCAAAAGGCATATTTTGTACAAAAATTATTACAGTAGCGTGTAGGGTGTGAATACAGGGGTGCGTTTGGTCACAGCTCCCAACCTCAGGAGGAGGCTGATGCTGAATTTGAGGGGCGTATGGAGAGACCAGGTCCATAAGGTGGGTTACACTAAGTCCATGAAGAGTTTTAATAAAAATAAATCCATCTCTGAAGTGAATGGAGAATCAGCGAAGTTAAAGTTAGGGCAAGATTCAAAGTAGTACAAGCGCACACAAGAATTTGGACTGTATCACTCTCGCGAGTACTAGAAAGCTGAGAAGTGGGAAGTCCCTGCAATAGGAAGTTGCATGGTAAGATAAAATCCTGCATGAGAATTTCAGCAGAGCTGGAGCCATTGTGGCTATACAGAGGTAACAAAGAGTCCTGTGGCACCTTAAAGACTAACTATAAAGTTTTGGCTATATAATGTGTCAGTCTCCCCAGCCAGGCTTCTCTTCAAATATTATCCCTAGCAATGAGTGGAAGGAGGGCAACAATGTTGGGCTTTGTTTTAGCTAGAAGGGTTTGTCCTTTCATAGCCTACCGCTGAGAATTAAACCTATTAACATTCCAGGGCATTAATCTTCCCCAAGCTAACAGTTTTGCAAGGCCCCTTTGCTGAGAGAACTGGAGGAAACGCTGAGCATAGATGAAGGGAAGTCTTTCTTTTATTTTGCTGCTTTTAGTGAGAGGGGGTAGGGAAGTTACTGGGTCACTCAGGTATATGTAATAGACTGTTGAAAAAGTGATCTTGATCAAAAGCCTTCCTCTCTGACCTTCAGCCCTAGGATTTGTTCAGTCAGTCCCACTGCTATCTAGCCTATTGGTCCACAGTGGCATCAGCAATAGGATAGCACTTTCCTTGTTAGTTTCACTGACCATTTCACCTAGCAATAGCTGTAAACACCTTCAGAATTCTTCTACTTGGGAGAAAAGGATACATTGAGGCAGTCGAGTGTGAGCTACCTGAAGCAAGGATCCTGTCTTCCATTGCTGCATACTCAGTATGCTGAAAGCACTCAGTAATAGAAACGTCATTCTGTGCCATTTATGATTGAGGGGGTTACTGAAAAAAGATCAGGGTGTTTTTTTAAACTGTCCTGTAATACAAGAACAAGGAGGCCTTGATGGAGAATCTAAAATAAAGGGAATGCGCTCTGAGATCAACTATAGTCATCTATGGCAGTGGTCCCCAACCCCCGGTCCGCGGACCGGTACCGGTCCGTGGAGCATTTGGCACCGGTCCGCGGCCGCGTTCCCCTCCGCCCCGCCCCTTCCGGCTTCCTGGCCGACGTCCCTTCCGGTTCCGGCCGACGTCCCTTCCGGTTCCGGCCGCCTTCCGCATTTTTGCTGCTTTCCCGCCGTTTCCCTGCGGCTTTTCGGCGTACACACATGATCCCGCCGCGCCGAAAAAGGCGGGAAAGGAGCAAAATGCGGAAGGCGGCCGGAACCGGAAGGGACGGCGGCCGGAAGCCGGAAGGGGCGGGGCGGGCCGCCGGGCCGCAAGCCTCACTCGGATGCGTGGCCCGGTCCGCGGCGATGAAAAGGTTGGGGACCACTGATCTATGGAGTTAAATTACACCAGATACTTAAATACTCCATTCTTCTTACTTTTTAAAACCAAGGTAGAGCTGAATAACATTGCTCTACAATAGTTTTGCATGTTAAGATAATGGCAGTTGAATCTCAGGTGCATAACTTGATGGCTACAGGATTTAGGGAAGAATTTTCTCTCTCCATATGCAGCATTGCACAATTTAAAAAATGTTTAGGGGATCCTGCCTTCTGAAGCATCCAATACCTGCCACTATGGCCCAGAAGAATCAGTGGCTGCTTCCTACAAAGCAAATCTGTTCCCTAGTTTTCCTACACCTAAATCCATACTCTGCCTGAAAGCCTCTGCTCAGAGCAAGAATAGGAACAGTACCCACTATTGTGTGCTGATGTGTCCTCAAAATGGTGGTTGTGTTTTGTCTTTAGAAAATTGCCTTTGTTTGCGCCCACCCAGAGAACAAGGATCTAAGCAATTACTGAACTCAATGCAACTGGCAGAGTGCCAAGAAATCATTCCACGGGGAATGTCTGGTAGCTACTAGAGCTGAGGAGGAACTAGAGCAGTGGTCTCCAACCTTTTTAAGCACAAGATCACTTTTCAAATGTAAGTGCAACCCAGGATCTACCTCCAAGAAAATGTAGAAAAAACAGTAATTACACACACCCAAGCCCCCTTGCCCTGCCCTGAAGCCCCCAACCTCCCTCACTTTCACTGGGCTGGGACAGGGGCTTGGGAGGGCGTGCGGGCTCTGGGCTAGGGCCGATGGGTTCAGAGTGTGGGAGGGACTCTGGGCTGAGATTGGGGTGCAGGAGTGGATGTGGGGTGCTGGCTCTGGGCTTGGGCAGTGGGTTGAGGTATAAGGTGCAGGCTCTAGGAGGGAGCTGGGGCAGAGATTTGGGTGCAGGCTTTGGGTTGAGGTGCAGGGGGCTCAGGACTGGGGATGGGGGTGCAGTAAGGGTTTGGGGTGCAGGCTCCAGCTGGATGCTGCTTACCTCAGGCAGCTCCCGAGAGGCGGTGCAGTGGGACAGTCTCCCTGCCATGTCTGGCAGCGGCTACTGGTGTGGGGAGGGGCAGATGGTTCCACACACTGCCCCTGTCTGCAGGCACCACCCCTGCAGCTCCCCATTGTTTGCGGCTCCCTGTTCCTCTCCCCGCCCCCAAGAGTGCCCATGCAGGAGAAGATGAAGTCCCATCCCATCCCAACCCGGCTGGGGCTCTCCTAGCAGCAGGCAGGAAATCAGACCCACCTGCAGGAACCTCCCCCAACTGGAGGAAGCTCCATGGCTGCTGCTTCACAGCCCAGCTCTGAAGACAGCGTAGCCGCAGAGGTTCCTTCAGCTTGGGGAAGTGCCAGTGGTGGGTCTGATCTCTTCCTGAGAGCAGTCGAGCACGGGAAGAGGAAGTGCTGTCCCTGCTCAGCCCTGCTGGACCTAGCAGCTGGACCATGATGGAGCCCTGCCCCTCCTTACAATAGCTAGATTTCATGGTGGAGATCTGATTTCATGGTTCGTGACATGTTTTTCACAGCCTTGAATTTAGTAGGGCCCTAGCCATGAATGAACTATGGGCAAGTCATTTTATTTCTGTGTGGCTCAGTTCTTCATCACGTAACCGAACTATAATGTCCACTTGTAAATGCTTCGTGCTCCTTGGATGATAGGTGGTGTTGGTTTCATTCAGGAAATAAGAGGACAACAAAGCATGCTAGTTGCTGCTCATGCTATAGTACTGGAGAATCAGGAGAGTGGCTGGAAGGGCTGGTAGTCCATAAATCTCTGATCATTCCCCAAAGGTGGGAGAAGCTGGTCATTACTGAGCAGCTCCTCTCTCCTTAGACAGTAAACATTAAGTTGGCATCGGGGGGATTTTTGCCTCAGAAAGCTAGTATCTCTCCTCCCCCCCCCCCCCCCAATCTAGTCTCGTTCACATTCAGCATAGCATGATTCAGGGAGTAGGGTTGTCCACAGTAGAATCTGGTTATCTTTAAAAAACAAACAACCCCCCCTCAAATTACATACAAATTACATGAAAATAACATCCTTTAGGTTTCAGAGTCCAGCATTCTCAAAAGTAGGAAAATGCCAGGTTTATGATTGCTTGAGCAACCTTAATTTGGCCCTCTTGTGCCGACACATTATGATAATGTCTAATTACATAATCATATACTGCTTTCCCCCCCCCACAGGACCCCTGCTTCATTCAATGCACAGAATGGGCATATAAGAGGGTAAAATTAAGATATGGCGTTTCCTAACTTTCAGGGGCTTGACTTCTCAGCCTCAACTTTCTCAACATTTATTAAATAAATGTAACTTGAAATAAAGCCTCCAGTTTCTAATAGGCATCACAGTAGAACTGGGTTTTGATTTGAAGGACAGGTCAGAAGCTTCACAGACTAGTTCAGGAAGGGCATTCAATGCATAAGGGGTGCTTCTGATGTCTATTGCAGGGTGCTTGTTTGGGGAGGAGAAATCCTAATGGTGCTTATGTGACCCTTAATGATTTGGGAAGAACACTGCAGTGTCTTGGTACAGTACGAATTACTCTATACAGCTCCTCCATACTGTTAATTTCATTTGGTATAAGGAATTGCTAGATCTGCTACTGAACCAAAGTCGTCTGAAATCTAGCATCTCTATCACAAAGGAAGCCAGTATTAATTTTCTCTGGTGCGGTTCATGTAAAGCAGTAGGGAATATAATTCCATGTTCGATACTAAAGTAACCAGCCTCTCTGATGGATAATTAACTTCTGCTCTCCCCACCCAAGGCAAACACTTAAAAAATCTCTCCCTGGAACTTCTCTACCTACCTCATTCTAGGTGAGCTGCCTGAGAAGAGTCCTTAAGTTTCTTTTTCTTCATGCAGTCCAGCAATTGTGGTTGCAAGAAACTTCTGCTCTGCAGCTCTTATGTCTGTTGAAACAACCTTCTTCTATCTTTGCTCTATAGATTCTCCATCACTCTTCCAATCTCCTCCAGATGACATATCAATGATTGAGCCTTTTGACCTACCGTATGTAATTATACTGCATCTCTTGATACTCATGGGGTATGAAGCTATGTAATAGGACCACTAATTTGAATCATTGTAATGTCTGAAAACTGGTTTTGTGAGAAACTTCCAAATACCTGCCTGGGAAAATGTCGGTGGTTGCTCTGAGACTCCTCCTACTTGGTCTCTGGCTCAGATCCAGGTCAGGTTGGCAATGACTTGAAGCTGTTGTTTGATGGCTCTGTGGCCTGTGTGAAATAAGTTGGTGGCCTCTGTCCAGTTCCCAGTGAATAGGGTAGGGAGGGGGAAATCAGTCTCCCCTCCACCACAGCTATCAGTAAACTGGCCCTTAAAGCGCAGAGGCCAAGGTTTACATAGACCATGAAGAATGAACTGTTTCTTCACCCGTACAGGGTTAGGGTGGGAAAGTGTGTCGCTGGGACAGCCTGGTGGGGATGCTTTGTTGCCTACTCTGTGAGAGACTGAGTTGTGGTGTATCCAGGGCTGCTCTGGTACTTCCTGCCAGTGGTAAGTGCATTTGTGGAGTAAAGTGAATCATTCAGAAATGGAATTTTGCATTTTTTGTTTTTCAAATCTGCAGGAGCAGAAAGTGGCTATCTCAAAGGTGCTCAAAGAGCTATGGCGGGACTTCCTGCAGTGCTATTCCTCACGGCCTATGCGCTGCTGGTCTATGTGGTGGGCATTCTCAACTTGTGGCTACTTCCAGGTAGTAAACTATGCACAAGGCTTGTGGGAAATGGTGCTGCCTTCTCAGAGCTTCAAGATCTATAATGGTGGCGTTGAGGCAGTTTCTACGCTACTAGGTAAGCAACTTACTAAACTCCAGTTTCAAAGGGTGCATGTCACAAGGCATCTAAGCACTATAACAAACCATAGAACCATGTTATGTCCTTCAGACTCAGTACTGCCAAAACAGGTCTGATGTTGCAGTGCTTCCTACCATATACAGACGAGAGAATGACACTGAATCAAATTTTCATTGGGTGAGTTTCTTGTGTAATGTCTAAGGGTGACTCAGCTGCACTGAGCTGATTTTGTAATCCAGGAGGTAGGCATTCAAATGTTGAAATACCTGGTGTTTCTACTGGTGATGTGCAGTGTTACAGGACCCTCCCAAAACAGTTGCGACTCCGGAATGCTTAACAAAACTCTCCAGATGTATGACGGACTCCCTATGTACTGTTAGATTTCAACATGACTGCCAGTTTAAATGCAGTTAAGGATGCATGACTTTATTGCTCAAACAAACTGAGCTATCATTGTTTTTAGTTGGAAGTATTGGAAGGAACTTGTGAGTCTCAAAGTAGTCTGCCCTGTAACATCAGTTGCCAAAGGCTAGCTTGACTGAAAGGGTCAGGTAAGGCATATGTGAAAAACTTTTGTGTAATAGAAGTCTATTGGACATTCTTTGTCACTGCTATGGGGACACTTTTAATACTGCTCTAACATGCTCACTCAGAGGAGCACTAAATAGTACTGCATTAGGCTCCATACCTGTGTATCACGCCCCTAACCTACATGGAGAAATTGAGGCAATAAATATTTATGGCCTTATTTCTTCCTTTCCCTAGAGGTGCCGAGCACTTGCTTGAGGTGGGAACAGGTTCCTCAGCACCTCTGAGGACTAGATCATAAGAGACTTGGCCCTGTGACGATCATCACTTTCTAGGCACAGAACCCAGCAGGTTTAATTCCCACCTCTCTGCCTTAGCCATTAGACCCACCTCCCTCCATAGTGCTTGGCCAAACTTAAATAAGTAATGGAACAAATGTGAATGCTAGAGTACAGTACCTCCTGATGATGGGGTCAGAATAGCGCACTCTGGTCTGAGCTGGAAGATTGTATGAGAACGAATGAATCGGCTACAGTCTGGGGCACCAGGGTTGCTCTCTTGCAGAGCTAGGGTGGGATTTTCAAAAGCACTTGGTACTGGCTTGACTTTCTTTCCATTGAAGTCTAGTAGGAGTTTACAACAGACTTCAACTAGAGATGAGTTACGCCAGTGATGAGTATTGTTAAGAAAGTAGGATTCTCGATTTTAATACGGGTTTTGACACAGTCCCACATGACGTTTTCATAAGAAAACGGGAGAATGTAGTCTACATGAAATGGTTATAGGGTGGGTGTGCAGCTGGTTGAAAGACCATAATTAAAGTAGTTATCAATGGTTCACTGCCAAACTGAGAGGGTATACCCTGGGGGCCACTCGTGTGTTTTGGTACTAATCAATAATTTAATTAATGACTGGTCTAAGGGAGTGGAGAATGTCCTTATAAAATTTGCAGATGACACCGAACAGAGAGTTTGCTAGCACTCGTGGGTTAGGATTATAATTCCAAATGACCTTGACAAATTTGGGAACTGGTCTGAAATCAACAAGATGAAATTTATTAAAGACAAATACTTCACTGAAAGAGGAAAATCTCAAATGCACAATTACAAAATTAAGGATTACTGACTAGGCGGTAGTACTGCTGAAAAGATCCTGGAGGTGATAGTGGATCACAAATGGAATATGAGTCAACTATGTGATGCAGTTGCAAAAAAAAAAAATCTAATATTCTGTGGTGTATTATATGTAAGACACGGAAGGTAATTGTCCTGCTCTACTTGACACTGGTGAGGCCTCAGCTGAAATTGCTGCATTTGGTTCTAGACACCATACTTCATGGAAGATGTGGACAAACTGGAAGGAGTCAAGAGAAGAGCAACAAAAATGATAGAAGGTTTAGAAAACCTGATCTATGAGGAAAGATTAAACAAACTGGGCATGTTTAGTCTTGAGAAGCTGAGGAAGATACTGATAAGACTTCAAATATATTAGGAGCTGTTAAAAGAGGACAATGGTCAATTGTTCTCCATGTCCAATGAAGAGAGGACAAGAAGTAATAGGCCTAGTCTGCAGCCTGGGAGATTTAGGTTAGATATTAGGAAAAACTTTCTAAGGGTAGTTAAACTCTGGAATAGGCTTCTGAGGAAGGTTGTGGGATCCCCATAATTGGAACTGGTTAGACAAAATCTGTCAGGGATGCCTCAGGCAGGGGGTTGGACTTGATGACTTCTCAAAATTCTTTGCAGACCTACAATTCCTTTGATTACTATTTTTTATTTGTACAGTGGTGGAGCTCCCCTTGTCTAAATAAACCAATGTGCACATTTCATCTATCTTAATCTAATGCACAGAAGGGATTAAACTGAATGTCTGAGCAACTACTAAATTGTATTATTTTCTGTTCTACTTTTAGGTGCTGTTGCTGTATTTGCTGTGGGTTACATAAAAGTATCCTGGGCTATCTGGGGTGAGGTGGCATTGGCCCTGTTCTCCCTCCTCATTGCTGTTGATGTATATATCATGGACACTGTTCGTAACATCTGGGTGTGTTATGCCTCATATGTAATTTTCAGAATTGTCTACATGCTGCTCATCACAATAGCAACGTAGGTATTTTAATTTTTTTTAAAAACCCACCTTGACAAGTCTCAAAATTGGCTTAATGCTTTGCATGAAGGCAGTGCCTTTTGTGCAAGGCTCTTGACGTTCTTTGCACTTGAGCTTTGACAAATTGCCTGCAGTTCAATGGCAGACCTGGGAATACAACAGAGATTTTGTGATACTAAAGCCATTGTGTATAAATACTGGGTAGTGCTGCCTGTCAGTGAAATGTCTTTTCATAAACGTTTGTTTGACTGAAGCCATGGGAAGGGGAAGAGGGGCAAGTGCTATATCAATAATATATGATCAAAGTTTACACATACAAGAAGGAAAATGAGATATGTCACTTGTGAAGTGGAATGCAGCAACTGTTTAATCAAACACTGCAGCACAGGTTAGCTATGAAGTGAAGGAAATTTTATTAAAGCTAATATTTAAAATGTACTCAAGAAGAAAGGTTCTGTACATCTTGGGTTAGGCTTGTGTTATGAGGGATTACAAATTACAACATTCACGAGGTACTTACGTATCACATAACCAGCATAGATCCAGATTGGGGTGTAGGAGATTTAAAGCATCAGTGGTTAAGTGGGTTTACTATAATCCACTGTAAACTGCAGAGGGAGTTTTCCTCAATAGGACAAATTGGAATCTAGCCAAGACTCCTCCTTACAAGTCTTCTCCTTAGAGGAGGAGGGTGCGAGTAAGTGCAAGGGTGCCCCCTTCTGGCCAAGCAGGGAATGTCCCCTGCTCAACTGAGCTGTCAGTCTGTTTCTGCTGCCCAGGAATCTGAATACCCTCTTTGTTCTCAGGTGCCACAGGGGGTTGGTCTCTTCATCCCTGGGCAGCCCTTTAGAAGTTTGCTGTCAGGAGTCCTTTCTCCAGCCTGCTTACTCCTGATAGCCCCTGCTTCCCAGCTCTTCTATCTCCCCAGCTGCTGTGAGACTGCCAATCAACAGTGCTTGGCAGTGCCGGTATTAACCCTTTAGTTGCTGGTCCAGTGTGGAGTATATACACCCCATGCTAATGGGTCTTCTGTATCTCTTCTGAAAGATGGCCCCTTCCAACGGCAAGGTGCCATGCAGATACTAGGATAGAGTATTTCAGTAATGACTCGGATAAGGAGTGCAACTTACTGAACTTCTGAAACTCTTTTCTGCATCAGTTGGGGTGGTTTCCTTGTTACAATTTCCTCCAGTGCTAGCCAGATGTGGCCCTGCTTAGCTTGTGAGAAGTGATAAGATCACAGTGCCAGATGATATGACTGTAAATATATATAGCCAGTTTATGAATTAACTTTTTAACCTACATAGTTTGCTTATCTAAACATTGTTTTATCCTGATAGGTTCCATCTTTCCTTTTCCTCCTGTATTCGCATTTCTCCCTTTGTTTTTCTGCTTAGGTTTCAAATTGCTGCCAATCTAAGCATGGAGCGGTACGCCCTGGTGTTTGGTATCAATACTTTCATTGCCTTGGCTCTGCAGACTTTGATCACCTTGATTGTTGTTGATTCCCGTGGTCTTGGGCTAAATATATTCACACAGGTAAGATCACTGCTTTATCTTTACTAGCTGGGGGAAAAGGAAGGGATGTGGAGCTTCTCTCCTGCCTCTGTCATCGGTTTGTGATTCTGGTCCAGGTTGTTGCTGTTCATAGGATGTTCAGTGGCCTTGTGTGTGGAGAGAGAGAAGAAAGAGTGTTTGTTCTGTTGCTAACAGACAGTTGTGTCCATGATACAAAACCACAACCACGCTTCGCATCAATTGGCTGCCTTGTTAATTTTCTCCAAATAGTCAAGGCTGGAGGCTGAGCTCCCACTTCCCCCCACCAGGACAGGGTTTGAGACACAGGTGTATGGGAGGGCTGGGCTGCCACTATTCATTATAGACCTGTTCCTCTAGCCCTGTGCAAGTGAAGCTCCTAGTTAGTTGAGTGAAAGGTTTTTCTGTGCGCACACTGCAGCACTAGTCACTTTTAGGTAAGCTGCCTTGGAGACTAAACTCCATTTGTCTGGAGTCTTTCCCCAGTTTTGATGAAAGTAGTGATAAATCCAAATAATGAACTAGATGCAGCACACTTCATTCACCAATCCTATTTAAAAAAAAACAACGGAATATTTTCCCTTTGATAAAAGGATGGAGAGGAGTGGATTTTCTAACCTTTAACGTACCAGTTTTCTCTCCCTCTCTGCAGTTCATCATCTACGCTAGTTACTTTGCAGCCATATCGCTGGTGTTCTTGGTGAGTGGCATACACAGTGTTATGAAGAATTACAGAAGACCGGAAGAGATGCCAAGCAGATCTACTGCAAGCCTTCCTTAGTGCAGCGAATGAGGACATATTCAGCTGCGATGTATGAAGATGAAGTAAATATTAGCGTCTTTTCCAAGGCAGTCATCTGAAATGTAATTTATACTATATTAGTAGCACACATCAGAGGGAAAATTATTTAATTAGTTCTTATGTAAGTAAGACTAGACATTCCTTCTCAAATGCCTTTTTTATTGTTCACTTCTGTGTGTACAGAGGTGTACCCTGGTATCACAAGTTTGCTCTAGAGGTGAAAGGCTAGTGAAACCTGGGGCTCTCAGGATCATCAGTGCAAATAAGGCTTTGTGTGTATAAATGCACCCTCCATCCAGCTGTCAGTGTTTGAGCACGAAAAGCCTGGAGCTGCTGCAGGTCAGTTGTGAGGTTCACTAGCAGAGCTGTGTGTGGGGATCCAGGGCTGGAATAGGGGGTGTGCTGTGGGTCAGAACTGAGGTGTATTGGCAGAGCTGTGTTGTAGCCGCGATTGTGCCTTACCCATGCTGTTAGACGCACACTTCTGAGTACTGAATATATTTTAAATTTGAGGTTTGTGTGTTTGCACATTTCTTCATATCGCTTGTACTATTTCTACCTGGTCTGCCATCCCATCTGTCAGAGTATCAGACAGTGCTTTCCTTGGTTTTCTCCCCGGAAAACTAAAATGTGTTCTGGAATAGCCTTCTGACATCAGTGAGTTGGCTGTTGGTAAAAACACCTTGTTCTGGGAAAGTCTATGCTGCTGCTTGCTTCAAAAGAACTGTAATGCTGGAAAGAACCAAAGAAGCTATCTATTTATCCCGAATACTGGTCTGTGGGATCATGGATGTCTTTTAGGATACTTGGCTCCTATGATGCAAAGGCCACTGACCCTGAATGCTCCAGTGTAGGTTACTGTAGTAGGCTACACTAGTATGGGAATGAAGTTGACTGACTGCAGTTACTGCAGTTTTTTCATCTAAACACTAATTTATTTGGAATTTTTTCTTTTAAAACATTTGGTGACACATCCCATTTTGATCAGGAATGTCCATTTTTAAACCCTCCCCCCTTTTTAACTGTACAGGAAAACTCAGTGAACCCTACAACCTGCCTTTGTTTAGCAGTCTGGACAACTTGGGACTCCCCTGAGTAATTTGGAACAGGAAATGCACAGCAGTGCAGTTTTTTATATCTAAATTGGCTGTATGGGGAGGGTCAGTTGCTATGCTGTATGCTTCCTATTCAATTGATTCTACCATGTTTACTCACTTCTGCCTTTTTTTTTTTTTTTAAAATCAACTGAGGTTTCACAGGTATCCTTGGGCGGAAGAATTTTTTTTCTGCCGAGAACTGAGAATAGGTCCATGGGGAGTGTTGGGAAGGGAGATTGCTTTTCTTACAAAGTGAGACTCAGAATTGAGTATGTAAGTTCATTGTTCTCCTACTGCCCAGGACCTGATACATCTCAGGTTTGAGTTACTTTAAAGAGCCAAATAAGTATAGATGGACCTGAGGCACAAAATCCGAGGATCTGGACTTCCCCAAACTTCCTGATATTTGAAATCTGGTTTCTTAATGTTTCCTGGGACCATTTTTGCTGACATCTATTTGTTTGTAACTTAGCTGCCTTATCCTGAAAAAGAAACTTGAAAGGGGCATTTTAAAGTGTTACCTTTTTTTCCAAAGGAAACTTCTCAAGCAGTGCTAGAGGGTAGGTTTTAGTCAGGGAGAAATAGTGATTAAACATAATTTGATGGCCATTTCACATGCAGCCCCTTGTGATATTATCTCAGCCTGTTTGCAGATGATACGTGAGCATGGGGATGAATAACCGAAAGAGGAAGCTGAACTTCGACCAGTAGCTCCCGGGTGGGGAGGTGGGAGAGGAGACATAGTCAGGGATAAGGGGGCCAAAGCTGGGGATGGGGCTGGAGCAGAGCTGGGAGCAGAGGGGCTGGGTGGTGCTCCCTCCCCACCCCCTGTGAGGGCTGGCCTGGGTGCCACTGTGCCTCCGCCCCCCGAGTGTTTGCCCCATAGCTTGGGGACCTCTGTTTTAGAGTGATGTTACTAATGGATTGTGGCAAGATCAAAATGTCTGTAGTATAAGTTATTGCCATGTCTGTTTTAAATATATGGTCAATTTACACTATATTTATTTAAGGTCATGAATGTGTGTATATTAAGCCTGGAAATCCGTTTCAGGTTCTTATGCTGTGCCATCACTGTGATATCTGAATGTTGCAGTGATGGAGAGGCGGAGGAGACTGTTTTGTTGTGGAGGGAGTGATGTTTGTAGAGGCAAAGGTACATACATATGAAATATTGCAAACAAGACATAATCATGGATAGGGCCTTTTATTTGGTTTTGTTCCGATATTACAGCAATTTTTATCAAATAAAGTATTTTACAACCGACTTTCTAAAATGATCTTATCTGTATTTCAACACTTTGCTTATTTTGAGCATTGCTACTGCAATGGACATGGGTCTCTCTAATAGTTTTTATGTAACAGGACATGGGGGAGGTGGGGATAAATTAAAAGGGAACCACAGCTAAAAAAATTTTTGGATGGCAATTAACTATTCTTTGTAGATGTCAGTACAGGAAAAGTCCTGTGTCTTGAGATGAGGTCTCTACTCTGACCTCTGGACTGCTAAGCAATCTATTTTTAGTAAACACTTATTCAGCAAGGGTGAATTTCATTTGTAGGTGGAGGGCCCAGTAAAAGGGGAATGTGGGAGGGAACACTAGTCAAGGAGCCACAGACACATCCGTTGCATGGGAGGGGAGAGATCACTGGAAAGCCGATTCCAGAGAGGCAGGTTGAAGGAAGAGTCACTGAATGGATGCTTGTGACCTTGAACCCTCAGAGAGAGCTGCCACTACCACAGCCCATAAATTCTACAAAATAATCCCCCATTGAGGGGTTGTGCTTCAGTTCCAGTCTAAGGGTGCAGGTAGCTTGGCTTTTGCAAAACCTGCTCCAGCAGAGTGAGGTTTGAGGGAGAATGTAGGCACTCAGAGTAGCTGTTGCTCTGTGTGACCATTGCGACATAGGTAACAAAGTCCTGTGGCACCTTAAAGACTAACTATAAAGTTTTGAAGCATGAGCTTTCGTGGGCTAATACCCACTTCGTCGGATGCAAGCAGTGGAAGTGTCCAGATGCAGGTATACCTCTTGTTACCTCTGCTATTCCAGACTAACACGGCTACCTCTCTGATTCTTGACATTGCGACATAGTGGCCACATGAAGGATTCTTGCATAGATGTGACAGCAAATATTGAAGATGGGAGCCACTGGCCTGAGCGTCAAGCAGCAAATATCCCAGGTAAGAAGTAGAGGCCAACCAATGAAGGGGAAATACTTAAAATTGGTTTGTTGGGTCCACATCTGAAAATTAGGTTCGAGGGGTGGGGAAACAAAAATAGTTGTTTCCCCACCCCTTTTGTTTGTCACCACCACTGCATACGCCAGCAAACAAAAAGGAGTAATGCTATCATAGTGTGTCTTCTGTATAACTAGCTCTTAAAAATAATTGCCTTGAATCTAGACTTTTTTAAATTAGTTGTATGTACTGCACCTCCCCCTGCCAAGTCTTCTGGCTTTACAGATGCTATCTCTTTTCAGAAAGTCTCTCATATTTAATGTATGGAAGAACTGAATAAACAAGAAAAACTTTCACTATACAAGTGAAATGGGGAAATTGACAGCGCACACACAGCCATTAAAAGCAAGACCTCTAAATAATGTAATATAGAGTATAACACCTACAAAAGAAGTGATCCTGGAACACTTACTGCTTTTGGAATACACATGGTAATGGGCACTATGCTTGGCAGCAAGTATATGCAAGTTTGGGCCAAAAAAGGGAAAGATAGAAACACATTTTCTAGTACTTCACTTTTATAAAGTGCTTCTCATCCAAAATCTTTAAAGTACTTTACAAAGGAGATCAGCATCATTACTCCCATTTTCCAAAGGGGAAAGCTCAGGTGCAGAGATGAAGTGATGTACAGGATCACCCAGCAGGCCAGTGGCAGAACTTAATTCCTTATCTTTAATCTGAAAATTGATGACAATGATTTGCCCTTCTGATTTACCTGGATTACTAGATGAGTTGACTCAGCTGGGTTTTCAGGCCATCTAGGGCATTAAAACCTGATGCTTAAGGCTAGATTTCAGCTATGATGGTGAATGATAAAGCATTGGGTGAGATTCATTCAGTGATGTATCTCCACTTGGCATGAGACTCCCAGTAGAAGGCAGTTTGCCAGGCAGGAGGTCATAATTGCAGCCATAACTATTCATTTGTAGAGAGCCCTGGAGATAGTGAAGCTCCAAAAGTGCATGGGTGTGACTAGGATTGCAATGAGCCAGCTTCTAATGAGGGCATTCCTAGAAGCCCCCAGCAGAACTTAAAACTAACATCTCCCATGGAACATGCCTACTGTGCAGGGGATGGAATAGAAACACCTCCCTTGAAGTAAATCTGGAGGTAAACGTGAACTTCCCTGCACCAGCCATGCCACCTATTAATTGCTATGTATTCTTTGGTAAAGCTTTATAGTCACAAGCATCTTTCTCTTTTGATAGGTCTAGTATTGCTTGTGGAAATTAGAGCAGGCTTGATGCAGAGCCTGCAATATGAGTTGTCATGTGAAAACCAAGTCTGTCTTAAGTGTTCTGGTCAATAAGCTTGTATTTCAGTCTAGCTAAAGGTGACATCTAACCAATGATTCTCTGTAAGGTCAGCACTTGCTCATTAAAACTGTTTTGAAAACCAATGGCATGTTTATCATAAGTGCTAGGAGACTTTAAAAAAAAAAAGGTAATACAGCAAGTTAAATTGGCTAATTCTGACAAATGTTATAGTAACATTATTTAATTAGAAGTGGAGCCCTATATTATTTGCAAGGTGTTGACAGGTGCTTAGCAACAGTGACGTTCCCAGCCACCTAAGAATGCTGCTGATAGCCACCATTTCAAACAAAAAGGTTTCTAGTTTATAATGACCTGTTTCTTTTCATACATTTTATCGCTGGTTTCATTGCTATGCAACAGCTACCAGAGCCTGCTAAGCACAAAGATACACAGTGCTACATTCTACAGGTATTTGTTTTACACTCTACAAACATCAGACACCCCAGGATTTTTCTGTAAGATGTTTTTATTCAAAGATCTCTTTGAATCCTTTCCTTTCTCCCCTTAGTCATAAATAAGTCATGAAGCTCATTGAAATTTTTGGGAGTTATTAATTTGTATTAACTTCAAAAAGTTGTAAATGTGATATGTAATTAGAGAGCTCTCTAGTCTTTCTATAGTTAACCATAGAGCTAGCTTCTTGTTACAGGCACAAATATCAACATTCTACTCCTAACTTCATTTGAATTGATCAGTGTTCATTACTAAAAAAAAACATGTTTAATACACAATCTGACAACTTTAACCTACATTACCTCAAACACTAATGCAACCATAAATCATTTAGTACTATTTCTTAAAACTTTTAAGAGATGACCATTCATGTATAAATTTAAAATGTGTACTTCCACAGTAAGCCATACAATTAACAAAACTTAGTACACTGAAATTCTATGGCCTATTAAGGTATGTCTTATAAAAAAAATTAACCATATAACCACTTGCACTTCTGAACATAATTATTGGCATATTGTATGTGAAAAAGGAAGTGATTTCTAAAGTTTCTCAGAATCTTAACTCAGGACTTCTTGTTAGTGCAACTTAGAAATGGACATAAAAAACTATCACTTCATGTTACTCCAGTTGGTTGGGTTGGAATATTTATACTTAACACTCAACAGTTTTAATCTCTACCTGATTTTTCACTGCCCTGCATTTGTAGCAACTTATATGTATGCAAATCCATGTTTCAGTGGTTCAAAATGATAAAGCAGTGTAAGATAAGATTCAAGATATCACTGTTTAAAAGGTGGCTAAATAAGTACCTCCCTTTTAAGAATACTTAGCACTTGTACAGTTTTTCCAAATGAGGCAAAGAATGGCTAAGTGACATGCCCTAAGTCACACAGTAAGACGACAATGACAGAAATGTGAATAGCATCCTTGCCCTCTAACTTACAAACCCTACTTTAGATAATTAGTATTCATAGTTTATTTGAGAACTATTAAATTGCATTGGAAGTTTAAACATCATTACAGTATTGCCAATAATAGAGGCATCCTCACTCCAAGCTACTTTTTTCAAATTTTTACATAAACTTCAGCCCATAAGGCATTTTATCATGTTTAGTAGTAGTGGCTGAAAGGTGAATTTGTTGAGTCGTTATAAAATGTGTTCTTTGGTAATTTGTTTAGATGTGTGAATGGGAGAGTGTTTTCATTTAAGCGTACATTTAAGCGTACATTTTATGTCCTGCTTTCACAAATAGTGAGATGTAACTTTTTAGATCATGCTTTCTTAGCCCTACATGCACTTTCTGAAGCAGTTAAGCTGCAAAGATCTCTAATTTTACAGCTGGGGAAAAAGAGGGGAAGGAACTTGCCCAAGGTAACATTGTGAGTTAGTGTCAGTGCCAGGGTTAGAACTCAGGAACTCCAAGCTCCCAAAGGTGCATGCAATTTTTTAGGAAAGTACTTCTCAAGGGCTGGAATGTGATCTAGATTGGAAGAGAGTGGTTGGTGGGACACATCCCAGTTCATGGGAGAGCAGAAAAACCTTGGGAAGCAATAGCGCCCCCCTCCTTCTGTTCCTGCAGTCTCTACAGTCCTCTCAATTTTACTGCAGATCTTTGCACCTCTTTTTTCCCCACATGCCAAGTATCAGATTAAGGGCAATGTAAGTGGCATATCAGGGCTGGTGGAGATAACCTATCCAGAGCTAAGGACTGTGTGCGTAAGGTGAGGAGAGGCACTTCCCTCAGCAGTACTAGCCACCTGCAGTACCTAGAAAGCTCTAGTTGCTTCTTCAGATAACCCCCAATAGATTGTGGGATTCTGTTACAGTCAGTCTTGTAACATTTGAGGTTTCCTTAAAGCCCAAGCTCCTACAACTATGTAACTATAGGAGACTCTGCTTGCTTCTCTTCCCCTCCCCCCCCCCCCTTTGAAAAAGTAATTTTTTGTGCCCTCTGGCTGTAGAGAGGCTTGCAACCAGGCCTCTGGTGGAACCTTAACAACAGCTGGGGTGGAGGGGGGGAATCCCAGTGTTTATTATATTTTAAATTTCATGATTTCTGGCCCCTGACTCTTGATTTGTGAACACCTGGTATGGGCCACAGTGGGGGCCATCTACACAGGGGCACTGAGGCTAGGGTGTGTTCAGCTTGTGCCTGGGGGTAAAGGCCTCAAGTGCCTGTGAAATGTCAGCCTGGCCCTGAAGTGGGATTGGATATGGGAACATGGGCAGAGGGTACGGTGCCTTAGCACAGGACAGCTGGAGGGAACAGCCTGTGGTGTTAGCTCTAGTCATGCTAACACAGCTGGGGGGGGGGACCTTGGCCAGCATCCAATATGTCGGCACTCCAGCCTCTACCTAGGTTAGGCGGTATCTAGGTCTCCATGGAAACTGGGACAAGCGGAACTCTCGTCTGTTTTCTCACGAGACTTCACCCCGCCCTCTCTCCGTTGCTTAGGCAACGGAACAGAGAGAGAAGTTTGGCCTCTCTGACCCGCCGTCTTCAGCGCTGGGTTCTACAGGTGAGTGAGGGGAGCCGAGGCCGGTCGCTGCTGCCATGGCAACGCAGTCCCGGAGGCTTCCCGGCGCCGTGCGCAGGCGAGAGAGGGGCGGGGGCGGAGCGCCGGGAGCGGTGCCCGAGGCACAGGGAGGGGAGGGGACGGGCCGCCGGCGGGTGCCGGAGCCGGGCGCAGAACCCGGGAGTCCCGGGTCCCCGCACGTCCCCCTCCCCCGGTTCCTTTTGCGGGGAGCGGAGCCCCCCCCCCCAGCTGCCTGGAGCCAGCCCGACCCCATTGGTGAGACCGGGAAACCGCCTGCGCCCCGATCTAAGGGGGCCCGCGGCGGTACAAGGGGCGCTTCGCTCCAGACCGCCGCCGTGACCCGGCTGCGCGGTCCAGGCCCTCGCGCTGGCCGCTAATGCGGCAGGACTAGGCGGCTCATCTCCGGCTGGGGGGCGGCTCTGGCTCCCTTACAGCGGGAACATTCACAGGATGGAGACGCGTAAGTCGGAGACCCCCGCGCGGGCCGGGGGCTCCCAGCGCAGGACTGGAGTCTGCGGGAGGTGACTGGGGCCCCTGCGTGGCTTTGCGTTTCAACTCAAGTGCTGGGCAAAGCCACTGCCAGCGCCCCGTGCCTCAGTTTCCCCACGTAGATAAAATCGAGTTCGTACAGTAGTACCAATCTACTTCGCAGGGGGACACGTGCTCTTCATTTGTTAATGAATTTGTTGCACGGTGCAATAGCTTGGGAGGAAGGTGTTATAAACATATGGTGTTTTGTGATTTTATTTCTAGGAGCCAGAAAAAAAATGTCTGAGAGGCAGACTGGAACTGTGTTTAAAACTCTCCAGAGCATTACAGACTTTACAACTGCTTTGTATTAATGAGGCAAATAACTTAGAAAAGTCTGCCAAAGGGTTAGTCTCATGAACTTTATGGTAATGATTAGTCTTCCCTCTACACTTTTTTGTTCATACATAGTAATTTTTTTGTTAAGACCATAACTTTTTTTGTTTTGTATACTCTCTGTGTGTAATGTGATAGAGCTGAGATTGTGCTTAGAACTTTGCAACTTTATAAATGTTGAATTTCTTTCTTTTTGTGCATGTCAAGTACCTACCATGATTTTATTTCTTAATTGTATTACGGTGCTAAGCACTGAACAGACATATAACAAAGAGTCAGTAATCTGAAGATGTTACCATCTAAAGCCTTGTCTATTCACTAATGTTTTGCCAGTACATCTATATTGGTGAGAAGAATAAACTATACAGTAAACCCTCGATTTAACGGACCTCGATTTAACGGACTTCGGATGCAACGGACAAAATTTCTGAGCAAGTCTGATGCATTCCTGATCCATTTCTGGCGGGCTGGCTGCAGGCTGCCGCCCGGATCACGGCAGTGGGCGGGCTGGCTGCTGGCTCCCGGCTGCCGCCTGAGTCCAGGCAGCGGGCAGGCTGGCTGCCAGCTCCCGGCTGCCGCCCGGGTCACAGCAGCAGGAGAGTTGGCTGCCAGGTCCCGCCCGGGTCCCGCCTGCGGGCGGGCTGGCTGACGGTTCCCAGCTGCCGCCCAGGTCCCGGCAGCAGGCGGGCTGCGGAGCTGCCGCCCTGACCCTGTGGCAGGCGGGCTGCTGCTCCGACAGCTAGTTTTTTGTTTTTTTAATTAAATAACGGACTTTTGGATTTAACGGACACCACCTCGCCCGAATTAGTCCGTTAAATGGAGGTTTTACTGTACTGGCAAAAGCACGCTTATATTCATATAGCTGAGTCATAAAAAATCACACTGGTAATAGGCATAACAAAGACAACAAAACTTTTAAATATCGATCTTGCCTAAGTGGTGAGCTTTTACAGCTGAATGTGGTGGTCTGTGTGTAACCTTTTTGTTGTTTTTAAATGATTATTATCCAACAAAATAAAAACAGTTTTATTTACTTTACTGTGCTGATTGAAGATTACAGTACAACAGAGATGGAAGTCTCATTACTAGATAATCCAGTTCACCCCTATGCAAGGGCAAAGTGCTAGCTAACTGCACTTGAGGGCTTACTCCTTAGCTGGTGTAAGTCAGTCTCGCTTTAGTGAAAGTCAGTGGAGCTATGCCGATTTACATCAGGAGAAGAATACAGCATATTGAATGAGTTTTAATTTGTTCTATTTCTTAATTTCTCAACCAGTTTTTGTCCAAGTATAATAAAGCACCATACATAATTTGGGACCACTTAGCTATCAAATTTAACTTTTTAAAGTGAAATTGGTTTTTGTTCAGAAGCAACATCTAGTGGTTAGCAAAGGATGTGAGTTCAGGTGCTATTCCTGACTCATTGCCTTGTGGCTTCATCTGTAAAATAGAGGTAAAATTTGCCTTCCGAACATTAGACTTGTTAAGTTTAAATCCTGTTTATAAAACATTTTGAGTGTCTCTCGTATGGTTCTAGAGAATGGCAATGTAGGCCAGTACAAAAGAAGCATGCAAACAATTTCTTAATCATTACAGCTTCCTAACCCAGACTTGGATAACTCAAATAGCCTGTTGGAATTTTACTAAACATTGCAGAATAATTAATTTTTGGTCTGAGAGCAGGCATAAGAAATTTCAGCCCAGTGGTAACTTTTCCAGAAAATTAAAGTCTAAAGAGATGAAAATAAGGATTTAGGATCTGTTGAGTGCTTTTGAGTCCCATTAAAGCCAAGACACTTGGATATTATGGGCTGGTCTTCACTACGGGGGGGGGGGGGGGGGAATCGACTGCAGATACGCAACTTCAGCTACATGAATCACGTAGCTGAAGTTTGTGTATCTGCAGCTGACTTACCTGCCATCCTCACGGTGGCGGCAGGCGGCGGCGCTCTCCCCCGTTGACTCCAGAACTCCAGCTTGCCGAGAGGCGCAAGCTGAAGTCGACAGGGGCGCCGCGGGTGATCGATTTATCATGTCTTCACCAGACGCGAGAAATTAATTGCTAACAGATCGATCGCTACCCGCTGATCCGGCGGGTAGTGAAGACAACCCCTACGTAGCAATTGGTGTGGTGTAAGAACCTGAATAGGAGTTGAGAGCATGTTAGTATCTTACTAGATCAGGTCCTTAGATTGAAAGTCCCCTCTCAATCATGAATGTAGGGTCAATGCTGTGATCCTTTATAATATAATACATTTTGTTTATACTATATCTCTCGAAAGGCACTGTATAAATAGGATTAATTGTGCACAATATTGTGATTAAAAGACACCTTTCATTAAAGTGAACATATGCGGCCGGTGAAGGACATTATAAATGTCCAAATGGCCCTTGGCACAAAAAAGGTTCCCCACCCCTGCTTTATTGCAAACTTCTGCTGCTTAGGGCTGGGCTACACTACCAAGGGAGCGAGGATCGACCTAAGATACACAACTTCAGCTATGCGAATAGCATAGTTGAAGTCACAATACCTTAGGTCAAGTTACCTGGCTGTCCCCATGGCAGCAGGTCGACTGCAGCTGCTCCCCTGCCAACTCTGCTTACACCTCCTGCCGAGGTGGAGTACAGCCATCGATTCAGGGATCGATTTATCGTATCCCGATACGTCGAGCGCTACCCACTGACCCATCAGGTACTGTAGCCATACCCTCAGTGATTTGCTAATGCATTGCAATACCATGATACTAATTTATCACATTAGAGACACTCGGGTGGAAACTTCCAGGCTGTAGCAGAAGCCACATGGTTCAGGAAAAAAAGCTTTTTAACAATCAACAATATCCTGCATTTATACAGATATCATTAGAAATAAGAAACAAGGAAATGAAGATCTAGAATGTGTGGCAAAACTGTGAAAAGACTGTTTTCCATGCATTGTCAGCAGCTACCCAGTAGCTGGTGAAAGGATATTGCAACATGTGTAGCCTCAAAGGGATGGCCCAGTCTTGTTGTTAATAAATTGTTTACTCTGTGCTTTACTGACAGTCTGGTAACTCCCACCGTATGAATGATTCTTGCCTCTCTGCAGAAAAATTGTAACTTTTGCTCTCAACTCTTTCCCCAATTTCTCTGAATTGATATCCAAATTATAGGCGCCGACTTTACGCAGGGGCGGTGGGTGCTTGCGCCCCTGTCCTCACCCCAATTCTGCCCCTTTCCTACCCTCATTCGAACCCCTTCCCCAAATCCCTGGCTCCACCTCCTCCCCCGGGTGTGCTACATTTCCCCTTCAGCCCCCCTCCCTCCAAGGCTTGACGCGTGAAACAGCCGTTTCGCGCGGCAAGCCTGGGAGGGAGGGAGAGGGGAAAAGCGGAGTGCTCGGGAGGAGGCGGAGCGGAGGTGAGCTGGGGCGGGGAGGGGCGCAGGCAGGCCAAGTGGCAGCCAGCACATCTCTTGGCCCACATCTCCCGCAGCCCCCATTGGTCTGAAGCAGCGAACCATGGCCAGTGGGAGCTGCAGTTGGCCAAACCTGCAGACGTGGCAAGTAAACTAATGGGCCTGGTCTGCCAGAGGGCTTACCTTGGCAGCCTGCGTGACAAAGGTTGCCAGTCCCTGCGCTAGGCGGTGGTATTGTCCACCACTTTACCGATATGCCACAGGTACCAACAGTATATTGTTGTGTGTCAATAAAATCTTATGAAAATAAGAATATTTTTCCCTCTTGTAGCATTGCTGTAACACAAAGCCAAAATGAGTGACAAGAAAGACACTAATGACTTAGAGGCTGGTGACTCAACAGAAAGTGCTGAATTTGAGGATGATTTTGAAAAGGATCTTGAGTGGTTTATTAATGAAGAAGATGACGACAACTCTGCAGAAACTCTTAATGAAGAAGACGACGACAACTCTGGAGAAACAGAGGTATTTGATTAGGAAAATGCTTATTATTTTCTGGTAGACTTGGAGATTTTAACAACTTGAACCCCACATATAATCAATGCAAAGTTTGATTTTGAATATGATGTAATTGTAAATGTGCTGATATTTAACTAGGAAAAGTGTATTTGGGATTCTAGTGAAAAGAGATGCGTGTACCATGGCTTTTCCAGTTACTCAGATCATTCCCATCTTTAAAATGGAAAAGTCAATATTCCCGACAGGGACAAAGAGAATGTCCTTGGATAAAAAGTACTTCTTCCATTTCAAAGGTGGTGTTTTTAAGCATTTGTGCAACTCCCATTATGATTTTTTTATGTTGCCTCATGCCACTTTGCTAGTCAAGCTTTACTTTGTTCCAAATTACATGAAGATGACAATCTGGAGGGACACAGTGAGGGAGGAGTTGGTGCCAAAATGGAAGCTGATTATGAAATTCACTATTTGATAGCCTGTCTCAGGCTGGGTATGTTTGTATTGCCCTCTTACCACTCTTGCTATTCTTCTCTCCTTCCTTTTGCTCTCTTTCTGGCCTCTGTTGGGTGGAGGGATTGAAAGTCCAATGGGACTCGGATAACAAAAATGAGAGCCACGTCCTCCTGTTCAAGTGTAAAACCATATGGGATAGAACTCCAAGTCCTCGTGTTGCTGGGCCTTTCGGAGACCACAGCTCTTTCTCATCATCACCTCTGGAGGCATGGCCATAGGTTTTAATAGAAGGCTGAGCTCATAAGAGTAGGGCCTTTTCCTGTAGCTTGTATCTCATGTGTGTGGTATATTTTAGCTATGTGACTTTTCTGTATACTGCACCTTTGTGTCTGTAAGGATGGCTATTTTGTATTCAGTTCAATGCAGACTGTGATAGGTGGGGGAGACAACACACTGTGCTCTCTCATAGAGACTTTACTTTTGTTCTTATGTTTTTAAGTTAACAGATCAGACTGAGAATAAATAGTTGCTTTTTGTGTATGGAAAACAGGTTTGTGTTGCCCTCCTCTTGGCCCTTTGTAGCATAGCTATGTTTGCTACCATCAACGTTCCCTGTGAGCTGTGTGGCGACAGAGCTGTGCATCTGTTCTGTATCCACTGTCCATGTCACATGGCTAGGAGTGCAGCCAGCAGCTGAGAGTGTGGACCAAACTGCTCTCTGGCGCAATTTGCTGCTTTTCTGTTCCTGAACTTGTTTAAGCAATATGAGCATGCTCAGTAATATCTGCTGACGCCTCTGCCCTTACTCTGCTCTCATTTGGAATCATGATGTGTGCTGCCTTTTGTTCATGTGAGCTAAAAAGGTGCAGAGGGGGCACACTGGAGAGAAGTGATGGGCTGAATTTGTGCAGGGGGGAAAACTGTGCAGGTGGGTCAACAGACAGACTCAGGGGAAGGAGAGGGGCACATAGGCAAAATCAGGGATGGGGTAGAAGCGGGGTTAAGAAAGAGTAGAGGCACTTCCAAACAGTGGCAGAGGGGGGAAATGCCAGAATAGTGAGGGGCAGAGAGGATGAAAGTTACCCCAAATGGGATGAGCAATTGGCAGTGTTTGCAGAAATAGGATATAGTTGGCAGATGGGCTTCCCCACCCGTATCCCCAGCAGGACAGCACATCTTATCTGCTTCTCAGGGCCAGCTAGAAAGGATAAGGAGTGGGGTGGAAGTGGCAAGGGCTCCTGAGAAGGGACGACAGAGCGGTTTCTTGAGACCTGAAGTTCCTGGCCGTGACATAGAAGTTCCTAAAATACCTAAAGTAACAGTTACAGTAACTGCTTTTCAAATACAGTGAAACCTCGATATAACGGACTAATTCGGGCGAGGGGGTGTCCGTTAAAGCCGAAAGTCCGTTATTTAATAATTTTTTTAAATTATTAAATAATGGACTTTCGGCTGACAATGGACACCCCCCTCGCCCGAATTAGTCCGTTATGTCGAGGTTTTACTTTTATCACGGCCGGGAGCCCGGCTGCTGGGACCCTGGCGGGAGCCGTCAACCCACCCGCCCGGGTCCCGGCTGGGGGGGGGGTGGTAGTTGACAGCTCCCGCCGGGCTTCCCGGTCCGGGGAGCCCGGCGGGAGCTGTCAACTCGCCCGCCCGGCTCCCCGCAGCAGGGAGCCGGGCGGGAACTGTCAACCCCCCCCCCCCCCGGCTCCCCGCAGCGGAGAGCCCGGGGGGAACTGTCAGGCCCCCCCCCCCCCGCCCGGCTCCCCCTGCAGGGAGCCGGGTGGGGGGGGAGTTGACAGCTCCCGCCGGACTCCCCGCTGTGGGGAGCCCGGCGGGAGCCTTCAACTCGCCCGCCCGGCTCCCCGCTGTGGGGAGCCCGGCGGGAACTGTCAGCCCCCCCGCCCGGCTCCCCGCAGCGGAGAGCCCAGCGGGAACTGTCAAACCCCCCTACCCCGCCTGGCTCCCCCTGCAGGGAGCCGGGGGGGGGGGGGGGGGGAGTTGACAGCTCCCGCCGGGCTCCCCGCTGCGGGGAGCCGGGCGGGAGCTGTCAACCTCTGCAGGGAGTGACAGCTCCTGCCCGGCTCCCCGGGGCGGGAGCCGGCAGCCCGCGAATAACGGATTTCAGATGCATCGGAAATTTTGTCCGTTGCATCCGAAGTCCGTTAAATCGGGGTCCGTTAAATCGAGGGTTTACTGTATCAGTAATGTGACATTTTTTGCCTTTTTTAATTATTGCACAAACATGGCAAAAATCTGTTTTGTTTGTGATACAGAGTAACAGGTAATGCCAAGTGTGATAATTTTACTTTCATCCACAGACCTGAGTTTAATAACTAAGGTTTTGTCTCCGCTGCTCATGTTACAGTGCAGCTGTGACATGGGCTGTGTGGTCATACTTTATCGCCAGTGGAGAGCTCTCCTGGTGATAAAAAATAACCACCCTGAACAAGGATTGGTAGCTTTATCGCCGGGAGCACAGCTGTCTATACTGGCGCTTTTCAGCGGTAAAACTTTTGTCGCTGTGGGGTCTGTGTTTTCACACCCCTGAATGACTAAAGTTTTGGTGCTGAAAGTGGCAGTATAGACATAGCCTAAATATAAGAATCTTGAACAGAATTGTTAGCAACACTTCACAACTTAATTTATTATGGGTATCAGCTCTGCTAGAAGTGGAATGCCTGAGACCTGCTTCCAAGTGAATGTCCCACTGTTGGCACAATACTGTACAATAATACATATCTTCAAAACTCCCCGGACACACACTTACATGATACCCTATTGTCGTAGACCATGTCAGAACTAGGCATTTTCTGAAGTCCTTAAATACGCATTTACATAATTCATACTTTAAGCAGTCCTGGAATACTTATTTACACAGTCGACTGGAATCTCTCTCAAAAAAGCAATTGCAATCAATTGTCTGCTCTCCCACAGTTCTGTGAGAGGATTGTCTCTTTTTTTAAATAGCAAAGTGTAAGTTTTCCCAAGGACAAACATTTAGTCCTCGGAATTTGTAGCCTGCTCAGCACAAAGAAAATGTAGCGGGAGCATTGACCACTGTCACTGACAGGACCTCAGACAATCACTGCTGATTCTCCACTCCTTTCTCCCCTCCCCGCCCCACACACACACACCAGCCCAGTTTGGAAAAGCAGCAAAAGAGTTTGTTACTCAGAATAGCAGGAATTTAAAAGGATGTTTGAATTTTACTTAAGCTCATGTGAGAGATGAATAAAGCATTCAGAGTGTCTTTTCATTAGACTCTACCAGGACTTATTGAGGTGAGCTTCTATATGGTACCAGTAGTGGTAGAGGGGATAAAGTATCTACATAGCACTTTGTCTATGCCCCACTTTGAAGAAATTAACTATATGGTTTTGGATTATTGCCATTGCGCTGTTTTCCCCGACCTTCTTTCTACTCATATTGGTTGTGATGTACACCATGCAATAGAGAAGCCAGCCATCAGTCAGCCAGTCCTTTCCCAATCATCTTTCTCCTCCCTTCTGTCGTACCTCCACTTTTTTTTCTTTTCTCCTGTTTTATCAAACTGCAATCCTGTTGATTTAAAAATGTCGTAAAACTCCTACATCTTATTTTTAATTCAAAACTTAAGCCACATTTTTTCTATAGGTGTTGCTAGTGCTGTGGCATGTTGTTGCTGCTGCCAATATGCTGTTCTTGGCGCTCCAGTGTCAGCTGTACTAGCAGATAGTGGAACATGTTAATTCAGAAGACCTCAGTGTTGTTCATAAGAGAGATCACAGGCTCGGTTCAGTGGCAAAGGCCCATGACAGGCTTATGGTCGACATAGCATGGTACTAGCATGGATCTACAGGTACACTAACACATATATGCCCAATGCAGGTACCCCCTTAGTCAGTACACTAGGATGCTGTTCCCTTGGTGAGTACAAAGTTTCCCCTCCTATGACTTCTCCTTTTATACATTAATACAAACATGTTACATATTGTACTCCAGGCCTTGTTAGTTGCCACCCTTATCCTTGTTCCTGCTAGTTTGAACAATCCTTATCCATTATCCTGTCTATCACATCCTTATCTTATGAGGGGTAAATGTATTCTTGTACTATCAAATAGGGATGCGTTTACGTAGTTATTTGAGAGATCTGTGTTTTTTGTACCATTCTCTCTGGTCAGGAATGTGCTTAGTTGGTGTTAGCTGATGTGTTATTTTGCCAAGGCCTACTCTGATTCACAGCCTTTGGCTCACACTGCTAGTTCTGCCTAGGGCTCCAGCAAGGCGTACAGTAGTGTCAGTACCAATGAAGCCAACAGTCAGGTAGGCAATACCGGCAGTAGAATAACTGTACCCAATTGGGTGAAGAATCTGGGAAAAGCCAAGCAGAAACAACTAAGATATTTGTATACCAGGGCAAGGAGCCTGGGTAACAAAATGGAGGAACTAGAACTACAAGTGAAGGAAGTGAAACCAGATATTATAGAGATAGCAAACCTGGTGGAATAGTAATCATAACTGGAATCCAGGTATTGAAGGGTATGTGCTGTTCAGGAAAGACCGAAGTAAAGGTGGTGGAGTAGCATTGTATATTAATGATGAGGTAGATTGTAAAGACATTAGAAATGATGGAATGGATAAAACTACCAGAGGTTTCCCAGGGATAGTGCTTGAGGTATGCTATGGACCCCCAGGATCTGATTTAGATATGGATAGAGACCTCTTTAATGTTTTTAATGAAATACGACTGGCATTTGTGTAATTAGGGGAGACTTTAGCTTTCTAGATATAGATTGGAGGACAAGTGCTACTAATAATAGTAGGGCCCAGGTTTTTCTGCATGTGATAGCTGACATGTTTCTTCACCAAATAGTTACTGAACCAAAAAGAGGTGAGGCCAGTTTAGAGTTGAGGACCTCATAGAAGATCTGGTTGTAGGAGGTGGCCTTGGTTCAAGTGATCATGAGCTAATTCACTTTGGATAAAAATAGATCTGCAAATAGGTTCCTTGATTTCAAAAGGGAAAACCTTAAAAAATTAAGGGAATTGGTTAGGTAAGTGTACTGAACTGAAGAACTCAAGGAACTGAATGTAGAGGACGCTTGGAATTACTTAAGTCAAAGTTGCAAAAACTATCTGAAGCCTGTATCCCAAGTGAGGGGGAAAAATTCGTAGGGAAGAGGTGCAGGCCAAGCTGGATGAGCAAACATCTCAAACAGGTGATTAAGAGAAAACAGAGAGCCTACAAGCAATGGAAGATGGGATGGATCAGCAAGGAAAGCTACCTCTTGAAGGTCAGAAAGTATAGGGACAAAGTGAGAACTACTAAAAGCCAAGTGAAGTTGTACCTTGCAAAGGAGATTAAAACTAATAGTAAAAGGTTCTATAGCTATATAAATAAAAAGAAATAAACCAAGAAGTGGAAATGCTAAACACTGAAGGTGGGATGGAGATTAAAGATAATCTAGGCATGGCCCAACACCTAAACAAATACTTCATTCTTATTAAAAACTAAGGCAATGAGAGGCTTAGGGACAATGGAAGAGTGGCTAATGAAAATGAGGATATGGAAGTAGAAATTACCACATCCAAGCTGAAAATCAAACTCAGACCATCTAATGGGACTAAATTGGGGGGCCATCCAAGAATATTAAAGGAACTGGCATATGCAATTGCAAGGATTTTAATCTCTCTGTAAATTTAAGACTGGAGAATTGCTGCTATAATACCTATTTTTAAGAAAGGAAAAAGGTGACCTAGTAAACTACAGGCCTGTTAGTTTGACCTCAGTTGTATGCAAAGTCTTTGAACAAATGTATTTGAAAGAGAAAGTAAAGGATATAGAGGTAAACAGTAACTGGGATAAAATATAACATGATTTTACAAAAGGTAGAATGTGCCAGACCGACCTGAACTCCTTTGAGAAGATAACTGATTTTTTGGACAAAGGAAATTCAGTAGATGTGATCTATCTAGATTTCAGCAAGGCATTTGATATAGTTCCACATGGGAAATTTAGTTAAATTGGAGAAGATGAGGATTAATATGAGAATTGAAAGGTGGATAAGGAACTGGCTAACAGGGAGACTACAATGGGGATCTTATTGAAAGGTAAACTGTCAGGCTGGAATGGGGAGGTTACAGTGGAGCTCCTCAGGGATTGGTCTTGGACCTATCTTATTTAATTTTTATTAACGACCTTGACACTAAAAGTGAGAGTATGCTAATAAAATTTGCAGATGACACAATGTTGGGAGTTATTGGCAATATGGAGGAGGACCTGAATATCATGTAAGAAGATCTGGATGACATTGTAAACTGGAGTAATAAAAATGGGATGAAATTGAATAGTGCAAAGTGCAAGGTCATACACTTAGGTACTAACAAGAATTTTTTGCTATAATGTGGGGATATATCAGTTGGAGGCAAGAGAGGAGAAAGAGCTGTGTGTATTGGTTGACCACAGGATATGAGCTGCTAATGTGATGTGTCTGTGAAAAACACTAATGCAGTATTAGGATGCATCAGGTAAGGTATTTTCAGTAGAGACAGGGAAGTGTTAGTACCATTATACAATGCACTGGTGAGACTGCATCTGGAATACTGTGTGCAATTCTGGTCTTCCACATTTAAGAAAGAGGACATCAAACTGGAACAGGTTTAGAGAAGGGCTACTAGGATGATCAGAGGAGTAACCTACCTTATGAGAGCTTGGCTTGTTTAGCTTAACCAAAAGAAAGTTGAGGGGAGATATGATTGCTCTGTATGAATACATCAGAGGGATAAATACCAGAGACGGAGAAAAGTTATTTAAGTTAAGCACCAATGTTGATACAAGAACAAATGGATATGAATTGGCCATCAATAAGTTTAGGCTTATAATTAGATTTCTAACCATTAGAGGAGCGAAGTTCTGGAACAGCTTTCCAACTTGGAAGTTCCAAGGGAAGTAGAGAGGGCAACAAATCAAACTTTTATCTAGACTGAACTTGATAAGTTTATGGAGGGGATGGTATGACAAGACTGCCTATAATGACATGTAACCCATCTGTGACTGCTAGCAACAGCCAGTGAAGGGAAACTACTGGGGGAAGAGTCTGAGGTTACTACAGAGAATTATTTCCCAGTTATCTGGCTGTTGGGACTTGCCCAAATGCTCAGGGTCTAACTGATCACCATATTTGGGGTCAGGAATTTTTTTTCTCGGGGTCAGGAATTTTTTTTTCTCTGGGTCAGGTTGGCAGAGACTCTGGGGGGTTTTCACCTTTCTCTGCAAGATAGGGTATAGGTCACTGACAGGCTTCAACTACTATAAATGGTGGATTCTCTGTAACTTGAAGTAAGGACTTCAGTAACTCAGCCAGCGGTTATGGGTGTATTACAGGAGTGGGTGTGGTCTGTAATGTTCAGGAGGTCAGACGAGATGATTATGATGGTCCCTTCTGGCCTTAAAGTCTGAATAATATGCTCAAAGGGGCATATTCAATTGTTTGCCATGGGAGCCTAAACTAAATTTTCTGATTTCTGTGGTTTTAAAATCCAAACCTCAGTGATATATTATGTGTGTATAAACTACCCTGTGTTAGTTTTTAACTTATTAGAGAGGTTATTTCTTATACAATTTTAAAAGGAGAACTGGCTTTTTTTTTTTAAATCCTGATCAGAATGAAGAGGATGTGGAAGCAAATATTGATGAAGATGATGAGGAAAGAGAAGAATGTGTAGATCAGCTTCCTCTGCCTGACACAGATCTGAAGGAGAGTCCATCAAATGAAGAAAAACCTGTATCCATACCCGACGTTAATCCTCTGGATCATACATCTGATACTGACAGTGAAAGCTCCATCCAGGAGTCCAAGCTGGAAAACCAGCAGGAACTGGATGAGGAAGATGAGGAAGAAATAAAGCGCTATATTTTGGAAAAGATCGAAGAAGCCAACAAGCTGCTGGAGAACCAAGAACCTCTGGATGAGAATAGAGAAAGGAAACTAAAATTCAAAGATAAATTGGTAGATCTGGAAGTTCCCCCTCTAGAAGATACGGAAGCTTATAAAAATGATCCTGAAAGCGAAGAGGATGTTTCAAATAGGCTGTCTCAACTGCATATTTCTAATGAGCCAGCACTACAAAGCATGTCTTTTTCCTTTAATGGTGGCAAGGATGAGGAACACAAGGATGGCAAGATCCTAGTAGAGAAAGATGGGAAGTTTGAACTCTTGAGTTTACGTGATATTGAAAGCCATGGATTTTTGCCCCCGATAAGTGTTTCTTTCTCTGACATTGAAGCTCAACCTATTTCTCCTAAATTTTCCCATTCCATTATTTTTGGCACTCCCAGTCTAACAAAGGAAGAGCCTCTAGTGCAGCCAGGGGTAAATGCTTTTTTTCCCATTGGAGAAGAGTTTGTCTGTTTCCCTAAGCCTCCACCTAACCCTAAGTATCGCCCAAACTCAGCCATCAACATTGCAAGAAGTGTGGGAATGGGAAGAACTCCCCGCAGGGTGCAGTCTGCAAATGTTCCTTTGAGAAGCTCCACCTACGGTCTTTCACCCAAACAAAAAGAGATGCAAAAACAGATGCAACGAAGGAAAGAGAAACTAAGGAAAGAGGTGAGAGAACAAAGGGGAGAAAAAACAGAACATGGTGACCACCAGATCTTGTGTTTCTCAAACTTCATGGGAAATATTGCTTCTCAAAAGCCATTCAGTCGATCATTTCTTCCATTTCCCCAATGGTATAATAATACTTTGCACTTATAAACCAAATCCACAAAAAACCCTCTTTCATGTGAAAACTAGTTAAGACAACGCTCATGCATGGAAAGCAAGGAAACGTCCATTTAATATATCCGTTAACATGCCTACCCCCATCATATTCACCATTTTCACTGACAGACTCTTCCTTTCTGTTCATAAGTCCCATACACCTCCAAAGTATACAATAACAGAATACACACACATACCTCACAAACCATCACATTTCAGTCCAAAACCTTAACTCTAACCTGTATGACATTGTTAGAATCTGTGTGCTGAGTATGTATGTGATATATATGTTTTTCCCATAGGGAAGTGTTTGGGAGTTAAAGGTTTGCATTGAAGTCTGATTGTAAGGAATGTGTAGTGTATAGATGTATATGTTGGCAGCATATAGGACTTATTGAAAGAGCGGTAGAATCTGTTGGTGAATGTGGGGCGTGGGGGTGAAAGTACATTTAAAAAGGCTCCTGTAACTGGACATTTCCTTGCTTTTAAAGGTTTGTGTAGGTGAGTGTTGCCCTCAACAACTCAAGTACTCAATTCTCAACACCATTATGTAGGACAGCAATTTCACACAGGACATAGGGCTTGTCTACACTTGAAATGTTGCAGTGGCACTGCTGCAGCAGAGCTTCACTGAAGGTACTGCCTACACTGATGGGAGGGCTTCTCCTATCGTCATAATTAATCCACCTCCCAGAGAGACGGGAGCTAATTCTCCCATCTAACCTAATGTTGTCTATGCTGGGGGTTAGGTCGATTTAACTGCATCTTTCGGGGTTGTGGATTTTTCACACCCCCTGAAGGACATGGTTCTTTTGATTGAATTTCATCGTGTAGACCAGTTCTTGGATAGATCTATTTTAGAAGGCCAGATAAGTGCCTTTTATTTTATAATTATGTGCTAAAGAGAAGAAACTATACTATGATTTTTGGCTCTCAAGAAAATAATATGTAGTAGGAAAAGTACGTTTCTGAAAGATTAGGTGTGGAGGAGAGACTTCAAAAATGTGTAACAATTGTCAGTTTTTGAAGACAATTGCTAAAAGATTTGAGGGGAAAAGATTTGGACTTCAAAGGAGGTGCATATTGGTATTTTGAATTTGATGGGTGCATGGCTTTTGTGCCAAAGAGGAACAAAATTTCGGAATAGTGTGATTTATTGAGCTGTTTGGCAATGACCAAAATGATCCTCAAACGTTCAGACCTCTCAAAGACCAATTTCTACTTTTAAAAAAAAAAGCAATCTGTCATGTTAGCTTCAGAGAAGTGTTAAGCTATCAGTGCCTCCATAATTAAATGACATTCTCCTCAACCCCAATGCACGGTCATGCTCCAGAAACCTCTATTATAGGCCAATGCCTGCAGTCACAAATACTTTTGATTCTTGGTGTCTGTCTAGGCAGGAGAAATCTTGTAACAAGTTTTGAAAAGAGTTCTGTGAAACTTATTTTAAACCACTTAGAGCCATGGGGTAGATTTGGTTTAAAGTGTCCTGATCCATTTCTACTGAACCTCCGGTGATTTGAGACAAAGCATGGAAAGCTTCTGGAAATTAAGGTTGTAATAATAATGGTTAGAATAAAAGCCTCCAAATATTATCTTAATCATAGAGGTGCTCAAGGCCAATTTTCTCCTCAAGATAGTATTGACTTGATGTGTCCATTGATTATTCCCATTTCTCTCAGTATGTTTTAAGGCAAGGTGGTTATGCAATTCAGACTACAGTATACTCTCAATTATCCAGGATTGGGTTAACCAGGATGTCAAAAAAAATACGCATAACTTGCAGGGCTGGCTCTGGCTTTGTTGCTGCCCTGTTGCAGGGGGCTTATCTCGTTGCCGGGAGAAACGAGGCTTCACACAGGTGGCTAGTTGGAAAGTGGTGAGTTTATTAAGGGGAGCGGCATTACCGTGCTGGGGGGCTTCCAGTCAGCACTGCCGCGATACAAGATGTCTGACACACCCAGGCGATGTCCAAAGTAGAGAGGCCCAAAGAGGAAGCCCAAAGAGGAAGCCCAACAAACAGGGGCGTGTCAGCACAGATATACCCATACTCATTTGCATCTCATACATACTCATATCTCATTTGCAAGCAGCAAGCTGATTGGTTACATGCTGTTCAGCACTTGTTGATTACGCAGTCCTGCCTCAGTTTCCCCATTTAGTTTCCCATACATTCATTCTCACACAGACTGGGTAAACACTCATACAGCTGGGAACTTGTTCCCAAACACCCAGATAACAACAAGGTCATTTTCCGATTAATACCACCATTACGCCCTCTCCTGGAGTTGACTCAGAAGCGTAACTACACCCCCTAGTGGTTGCCCGTCACAATTTCTTCCGGTCCTAACATGCCCCAAGCACAAAAAATACCCAAAACCCACCAGGACACAGGGCAGCCAGTGAACCAACACCCCCTCCCTCTGGCACAGGGTGGCTGGTGAACACCCCCTCCCCCCCATGTTTCCTATGGATGGTGATTATCGGGATTTTATTAACCAGGATTAATTTTTTCCCTATCATCCTGGATAATTGAGAGTCTACTGTATTTGTATTGTTCGCTCTGACGCTGAAGCCCTTTGCATGTGTCAGACTAACATTTTTCTTTTAAGATATTACTCAATCCTTAATTTCACACAAGGAAGAAGCACAGAAAAAACAACAGGAAGAAGAAAAGAAGAGAGAGAATGACATGGTCTTTAGAGCTTGGCTGCAGAAGAAAAAAGAACAAGTGCAGGAAGAGAAGCGAATTCAGCGTGCAAAGGAAATAGAAGGCTCAAATAGTAGAGTAAGTTAAGACCTCTCCATCCCATACACGTTAAGGGTGCTCTAGGTATTCAGAAAAATTGAAATTTACACCTGTTTTGCTCAGCATTATAAAAATGATCATAGCTAGGAATATTCCATGTTTGCCACACCGTTTTCTTTTAAATGTGCTAGAACTGCTCATGTATCAGAATTTTCCAGTTTTAACAGGATGAACGTGCATCAAGCAACAAGCTGTGCTCATGTGACCTTTATGGTCTGAGGATCACTTATGAGACACGTTACTATATTGCATTTTAATATGACAATTTAGCTTTGTTCTATGGTGAACCACAACCAGGAACTAATGTTTTTGAAGTGTCTCCATGATCATTTATTTACACTTGTGTTAGCAAGCAATTCAAACATGTTACAACACAGCAAAAACTCTAGTCTTAGAACCAGGACTTTGTGTCTCAAGTCCTAAAATGGGGGCAATAATACTTAGTAAGGATGTGAGGCTAAATTCAGCATTGTTTATAAAGTATGTTTCATAACCTGGGATGTAAGATGCTAGAGAAGTTCAAAGTAGTACTGTTATATTAATTTCAAAAGAAAAGAGCATATTTAATTGTGTGTGTGCACTTTATATAGCAGGAGAATAGAGATCCAGAGGAAGCTTTCAGGTTATGGCTTAAAAAAAAGCACCAAGATCAAATGAAAGAAAAACATATGGAAATCCTTAGACTGCAGGAAGAGTGCCTGTACTTCCTTCCAAGAACAGAGGAACGTGACAGAGCCTTTAAACAGTAAGTCTGGCTCTTATTTCCTACAGAGCAAGGAAATCTGAATGTTGTATCTTTCAGCAACTTAAATTATAAAGTTATATTCCAAAATGTTTGAGAGGGAAGCAGCATATTTTAAACTAAGTGAATTATAGTGGCTGGGGAAAGAAGCGAAGAGCAGGTTTTCAGCAATGATTTGAAAACTAGCCTCCCCTTTGTTCCTATAGGTGTCAGAGCCTTCTCCTGTGTTGTTCCTAACATCTGGTACAGCCTCACTCTTTCTGCCTCATTGATGCTCACTCTTCTTCAAAATTTCTTCTTTAAAACCTCTCAATTTCTCTTTCCTTGTCATCATTTAATGCAAGTATTTTGGGATGCTGTTTGTATGAAAAAATAACTGTACAAAATAAGGCTGTTTTATACTATATGCCTGCAGCCAAGGTGCACAACCAGTGCTGAGTGACTTTTGTCTAGTAAAGAAAGTCCAGCTAATGTTTAAAGCAATTAAAATGTCTAGATCTGATGCTGGCTGAAAATCCCTTTCCTATTTGTTTCTGCAAACCAGAAAGCAAAATATGAAAAACAGCTTCCTGTCTAATTTTAACCTTAATAAAGCATGTGGGAATACTCTTCCTCAGAATTGAAGGAATAACTGGCCTGATAGCAAATGTGCCATCCTGGAGTTCTTTGCATTCTTCACAGATGGTCAAAACTACATCTCTTTTAAGCCCTGATTTTTTTGGGGGGGCCTACCAGTCTGAAGATCCACAGATGCCTAGGGCCAGCCCTGACTAGAGTCCGGTGAACTCACTTTCAGTTCCTCTGACCCTACTCCCAACCTTATAGTACTCCTCCAACTGAAGCTTTCAGCCAGTGCCTTCGCCAGCCCCTCCCAACATCACCAACTCCTGCTGGTTCCTAGCCTGCTGATCAAAGTGCAACTCCATAGTAGGAAGTTGTACAGTAAACCCTCGATTTAACGGACCTCGATTTAACGGACTTCTGATGCAACGGACAAAATTTCTGAGCAAGTCTGATGCATCTGAAATCCATTTCTTGCAGGCTGGCTGCCGTCTCCCGCCCGAGTCCCACCAGCAGGCGGGCTCCTGGCTCCCGCCCGAGTCCGACAAGCGGGCGGGCTGGCTGACGGTTCCCGGCTGCCGCCCGGGTCCCAGCAACAGGCGGGCTGCTGCTCCGACAGCTCGGGTTTTTTTTTATTAAATAACGGACTTTTTGATTTAACGGACACCCCCTCGCCCGAATTAGTCCGTTAAATGGAGGTTTTACTGTATTGGGAATGTAGGCTGTAGGTCAATAAAGGTTTCTGGGAAAGGGACTGCATTTGCTTCAAAGGTCCCACTCTTTCTTCTCACTGCTGACACTCTTGTAGATCTGTTCCACTAGTTTTCCCCCATGTGCTTGGACCCTAGAAAACAATTACTTCCTGGATGTAGCCTGTTTGCTAAGTGATGCAATGGCTTTAGTTAATTAGTTAGATTGAGTCCCGGTTAAGCGAACGGTTGTCTGCTTTGAGTACAGTATAGCCAAAAGGGATGGCCAGAGATTAAATAAAGAGCTTTTGATCACTCAGGTATCAGTGCTTCCAAACTTGTTGGTTTCTTCACAGATGGCTAAAAAAAAAAAGAGAGGAAAAGCGAGCGGAGGAACTGGCTGCCAAAGAACGATCGAGGCAACTTAGGCTAGAAGCCAGAAGAGCAAAACAAATCCAGAATATCCTCTGCACCATTTCTGAACCTAAATCCTTCCGCTTCACGGACCATTACAGCTGAAGGTTTGATGTGTCTCAAATATTAAGTGTCAGCTGTCATATGGCTTGAGCTGCAGCTCTTTGCAGAGGCTGCCCTTTTGTGGTATTTGAAAATCTTTAAATAATGGTTTAAAAAATTTCTCTTAACTGACAATGCGTTTACTACTTACCTTTTATTTATTTATTTATTTAGTGTTTGAAATGACAAACCTCATTGTGTTGTGTGTATGACTCAGTGGTGCTCTCAATCCCACCGAGCCAAAGGGAGAATAAATATCCATATAGCTGTGGCAAGTTTGCTTTGCTTTAGTTGTGTTTGGCATGTTCGTGCAGGGGGCAGTGTAACCTATATTGATCTTCAAGGAGACCACAATGGACACAGTGACATTATCTAATAGAAAGAAGAGTCACTGTATTTCAATATTTCATGTCTGGGCTGACTAACACCTCACTCGTATAGCTCAGAATGTAACCTGTGCTATCTTCTTAATGAATCCTTCCAAGTTCCTCTTACTGACAGGAAGTAAAGAGGAGTTCTTTCTTTGCCACCCATCCTGGTAAAGGGCAGGGGAAAACATTTGGTCAGGGCTGGTTAATTTAACAGTTTTGCGAGGGTGCTTTAATATTGTTCCATGGCTGGTTATGCAAGAGGTTTAGACTACATTGATCAGTTCCTTCCCTTCTCCTTTAGAATCTATTAATCTAATTGTTGATGCAGACCAAGCTGGAACAACTTTGGCTCTAATTTCTGTGTCCCTGTTTTGATAATCTAAAAGTCATGCTGTTCATTCCACTGTAGATGTAGGAATGGCTTTATATACAGTAAAACCCCGATTTAACGGACTTCGGATGCAACGGACAAAATTTATGAGCAAGTCCGATGCATCCCAAATCCGTTTTTCGGGGGCTGGCTGCTGGCTCCCGGCTGCTGCCCGGGTCCAGGCAGCCGGCGGGCTGCCTGCCGGCTCCTGGGTCCAGGCAGCTGGGACCCGGGCGGGCTGGCTGACGGCTCCCGGCTGCCGCCCGGGTCCCAGCAGCAGGTGGGCTGCGGAGCTGCCGCCCTGACTCTGTGGCGGGTGGGCTGCTGCTCCGACAGTTCGTTTGTTTTTTTTAATTAAATAACGGACTTTTGGATTTAACGGACACCCCCTCGTCCGAATTAGTCCGTTAAATGGAGGTTTTACTGTATTTGTTTTTAAAGTGAAAAATGGTTCATACGTGAATAACATAGCTGAAGTTGATGTAGTCAGGTCGACTTACCTCGGCATCTTCACGGCGCTGAGTCGTCTGTTGTTGCTCCCGTCGACTCTGCTTGCCCCTCTCGCTGCGGTGGAGTACCGGAGTCGATGGGAGAGTGCCCAGGGATCGATTTATCGCATTTAGACTAGACATGATAAAGATCGATCTCTACCCTGCAGGTAGTGTAGACCTGGCCTTAGTGACAGATTTGAACCTGAGGAGCTAGTGCAGGGGTGTCAAACTCAATTGCACAGGGGGCCAAAACTCAAAACTCGCGGGCCGAACAGTATAACCATTTATTTAACAGACTAAATATTTATGTTTTTTAACCATTAATATGAACCAAAATACAGGATATCATTCCAAAATAAATACATTTCAACTTAAAATATTTTGCTCTTCATAAAAAAATACCCTGTCAATACAATACATTCAAAATCTGTACATGCTGGAATATTAAAAAATCTGAAAATATAAATAAAAAATTGAATTTAAAGCAAAAGTATAATCATAACAAATCATAACATTCCATTTTCTTGTCCTATTTAGTCAGAGCCTGATACTTGGAGTCTTTTCTTTGCAACAAGTTCATTTATGTTTGGGGTTAGGTTCTGTGTTGTGGAGATTCTCAGGATCGATTGCAGGTGTTCATCAGTGAGGCGACTCCTGTGTGACGTTTTGTTAATTTTCATCACAGAGAACAGCTGCTCGCACAGATATGTGCTGCCAAACATGGACAGGATTCGAGCCGCATGTTGGCGGAGCTGCGGCATCGCTTCAGGAATGAAGCGAGTGAACTGTGCTGGCCCCGCAGTGTCGTACTTTGCCTTCAGTGTCCCGTTACATTGCAGTTCTATCAGCTCCATCTGCATTTCTACAGGTGCGGTTTCCACATCGACTGCAAATGGGTTGCGAAGCAGCTCGAAGTTACTTTTCTGTGCCTCAAAGTCACTGAAGCGCCGTGCGAACTCAGTGCGCAGCGCGCTGAGTTTTTCAGCAAAGGTGGCATTTGGGAAAACTGTGGCACTTTCTTGGTTCCGTATTACTTGGCAACAGGGAAAGTGAGACAAGTTGCATTGGTGCATTTGTGTCTCCCATAAGTGCAGCTTCACTTGAAATGCCTTCACTGCATCATGCATATCGGTTATTATGTGCTCCCGTCCCTGGAGTTGAAGGTTTAAAGCGCTAAGATGCGACGTTATGTCAGCCAGGAACGCCAACTCACATTTCCACTTTTCATCCCGCAGAACTGTGCAGTCTTTCCCCTTACTGTCCATGAACTGGCAGATTTCCTCTCGCAGCTCAAAGTGTCTTTTGAGAACTTTTCCCCGACTTAGCCACCGGACCTCCGTATGATATGGCATATCGCCAAACTCGCTATCTATTTCCCGCAGAAAAGACTGGAATTGGCGGTGATTTAAACCGTGGGCTCTGATAAAGTTGACGGTTTGTGTTACAGTGTTCATCACATGATCCATTTTTAGGACTTTAGCACTCAGCGATTCCTGGTGTATGATGCAGTGATACACTGTCAACTCACCGGCACAGTTCTCCTCCCGCATCTTTGAGCGCATCCTTCCCACCAGTCCATTTTTTTCACCACACATAGCAGGTGCGCCATCTGTTGTAAGTCCAACGAGTTTTTCCCACGGCAGTTTCATGTCGGTTACACTTTGAAATACATTTCCAAAGATGTCTTCTCCTTTCGTTGTCCCGTGCATCGATTTAATGTCCAGTATTTCCTCTGTTACGCACAAATTGGAATCCACACCACGGATAAATATCGCCAGCTGTGCAGTGTCAGTCGCATCAGTAGTTTCATCCACGGCAAGGGAGTATGCAACAAAATCTTTTGCTCTTTCAATCAACTGTGTTTTCAAATCAGTCGCCATCTCACAAACCCGATTAGCAACAGTGTTTCTGCTGAGGCTTACATTTGCAAACGCTCGCGTTTTATCTGGACAAAGGACGTCGCACACTTTCATCATACAATTCTTTACGAATTCCCCCTCGGTAAACGGCCGTCCTGATTTGGCGATCTCTTCGGCCACAATGAAACTTGCTTTCACAGCAGCTTCACTTTGTGATTTTGCTTTGGTGAAAAACGTCTGCTGGGATGTCAAATTCTTCTTCAACTCCTCTACCTTTTGTAGCTTCTGTCCTGCGCTCAGGCTTTTGAATTTGTTCTCATGTTTCGTCTCGTAGTGCCGTCTTAGGTTATACTCCTTCATTACAGCGATATTACTCCCGCAAAGGAGACACACTGGTTTATCTGCAATTTCAGTAAACATATACTCATTCTCCCACCGGCTTTGAAAGCCTCGGTTTTCAGAATCAATTTTTCTCTTGGCCATTGTTGGGGTCTAGCTTTGATTTGATATTAGCGTTGTATACATCAGTGGTCGCCAACCTTTTGGTCCTCACGGACCACTAAAGTTGCGTGGCGTCCCCCCCCCCCGCTCGGCTCGCCCCCCCCCGCTCGGCTCGCCCCCCCCTCCAGCGGCGTGGCTCGGGCCCCTCCCCTCCCCCTCGGCTCCAGCAGAGCAGTGCAGCGCGGCTCGCCTCGCCCCCCCCCCTCGAGCAAAGCGGCGCGGCGCGGCTCGCCCCCCCCCCCTCGAGCAGAGCAGCGCGGCTCGCCTCGCCCCCCCCCTCGAGCAAAGCGGCGCGGCGCGGCTCGCCCCCCCCCTCGAGCAAAGCGGCGCGGCGCGGCTCGCCCCCCCCCCCTCGAGCAAAGCGGCGCGGCTCGCCTCGCCCCCCCCCCCCTCGAGCAAAGCAGCGCGGCTCGCCTCGCCCCCCCCCCCTCGAGCAAAGCAGCGCGGCTCGCCTCGCCCCCCCCCGCTCGAGCAGAGCAGCGCGGCTCGCCTCGCCCCCCCCCCCCTCGAGCAAAGCAGCGCGGCTCGCCTCGTCCCCCCCCCCCCCTCGAGCAAAGCGGCGCGGCGCGGCTCGCCCCCCCCCCCTCGAGCAAAGCGGCGCGGCTCGCCTCGCCCCCCCCCTCGAGCAGAGCAGCGCGGCTCGCCTCGCCCCCCCCCCCGCTCGAGCAAAGCGGCGCGGCTCGCCTCGCCCCCCCTCCCCCAGCAGAGCAGCGCGGCTCGCCTCGCCCCCCCCCCCCGCTCGAGCAAAGCGGCGCGGCTCGCCTCGCCCCCCCCCCAGCAGAGCAGCGCGGCTCGCCTCGCCCCCCCCCCCAGCAGAGCAGCGCGGCTCGCCTCGCCCCCCCCCCCCCCCAGCAGAGCAGCGCGGCTCGCCTCGCCCCCCCCGCTCCAGCGGCGTGGCTCGGGCCCCCGGCTCGAGCAGAGCAGCGCGGCTCGCCTCGCCCCCCCCCCCCCGCTCGAGCAGAGCAGCGTGGCTCGCCTCGCCTCGCCTCGCCCCCCCCCCCCCCTCGAGCAAAGCGGCGCGGCTCGCCTCAC
This sequence comes from Sternotherus odoratus, assembly GCA_032164245.1. Classification (NCBI taxonomy): domain Eukaryota; kingdom Metazoa; phylum Chordata; order Testudines; family Kinosternidae; genus Sternotherus; species Sternotherus odoratus. The sequence continues at coordinate 131,837,662 of JAVMKO010000001.1, forward strand.
CCCCTCCCCGCTCCAGCGGTGCGGTGCGGCTCGGGCCCCGACCTCAGCGGCGCGGCGCGGCTCCCCCCCGCCTCGGCTTCAGCGATTTCGCGGGCCGGATATAATTGTATGGCGGGCCAGATGTGGCCCGCGGGCCTTGAGTTTGACACATGTGAGCTAGTGGAAGGAACTGAGGCAGTCTGCATGCTATGCTTCCTTTTTATTGGTGGGAGGAGAAAAGGAGGGAAGGAGAACTGGCACAAGAGCATTCAAATGGGCACTGCTATTAGAAGGTTCTGCTGTTCCAAGCTGCACCACTGGCACATCACAAAAGCAAGACTGTGCAGAGATTATCTTGAACTCTGGTTACAGGTGACTAACCTTTATTTATTCTCTCCACTGAGATATTAAATTGATGGATTTGTCAGCATATCTGTTTAAGTGTTTTCCCAGCCTGCAGTAGGTAGAGGAATTTCTGTCCCTATCACGTACACCAGGGCACAAAAGCTAATGCCCATCAGTTAGCTTTCTTATAGTTGCTGTGGAGTTCAATTTTTTATTTTATACATGAATAATGTAGCTGGATTAGACGTACTTTATGTTGAGTTACTGCAGTGTCTACTGGAGAAAATCTCCCCTTGATTTACCTTACTCTCCTTATTGGGGGGTAGCGTATGGGGTCAACTGCTAAGCAACCTGCAGTCAATTTGGTGGGTCTTTACTAGACCTGCTAAATTGACTGTCAGGGGCTCAATCTCAGCTGTAGTGTAGATCTGCCCTTAGCTTCTACAAAGAATGTGTGGAATCAAATACTGTCACAAGTATACAAAATCCAAACCTTTGTTCATGATAAAAGTAGGTAGAGAATGTTTATTGTAACATAATAATTGCACAGACCAAAGCCTGACCAAGCGTAGCCGTCAAAAACATATGCCTTTTATACCCAGTATACAGTATTAGGTTTACCAAAAAAAAGTGTTACAGTAACTGGTTTAGAGACCTTTTCCTTAAGTCATGCCAAGGCTATGTATACGGTGTCTCTTGGATGGCGGCAGGATATCAGCATGATTTTTCTATGAATATAACTTTTGTTCAAAAAGAGCTCAAAAGCTCCCTAACACATGGTAAAAGACTCTCATCCTGTCTAACTTGCAAATAAGCAAGGAGAGAAGAACCCTACAAGCTGTCTTCTTGGGGTGTATTTGGCAGACTGGTTACTAGTACAGTAAAACCCCGATTTAACGGACCCCGATTTAACAGACTTCGGATGCAACAGACAAAATTTATGAGCAAGTCTGATGCATCCCAAATCCGTTTTTCGGGGGCTGGCTGCCGGCTCCCGGCTGCCGCCTGGGTCCAGGCAGCGGGTGGGCTGGCTGCCAGCTCCCGCCCGGGTCCCACCTGCGGGCTGGCTGCCGGCTCCCACCTGCAGGTGGGCTGGCTGCCGGCTCCCGCCCGCGTCCCGGCAGCGGGAGGGTTGGCTGCCTGCTCCCAGCTGCCGCCCGGGTCCAGCAGCAGGAGGGCTGGCTGCCGGCTCCCGCCTGCGGGCGGGTGGCTGGCTGCTGGCTCCCGCCCGGGTCCCGCCTGCGGGCTGGCTGCCTGCTCGCCCGGCTGGCTGCGGAGCTGCTGCTCTGACAGCTCGTGTTTTTTTTTAATTAAATAACGGACTTTTGGCTTTAACGGACACCCCCTCGCCCGAATTAGTCCGTTATATTGAGGTTTTACTTTGAGCTTGTCTGTAGTATGCTCTGTCACTGCCTCTGCATACACAGTATTTGATGATGCAGGCCTTTCCATGGATATAATGCCTATGAAAGATTTTCATGTGTAGTATCTTACCTCTAAGCATAGGGTAAGTTTCAGTTTTAAAAAGTATGCACTAAAGGAGCTACATCAATCTTCGCTGAGCATCAGCTATGCAAGCAGCTTGTGTCTAGGAGTTAAAATGCTTCTAATCCACTTGTTTCAAACTCATGTACACACAGAAATAACTCTGTTGTGCACACTGGCTTCAGAATCCATTCAGTACCAACTCCTACTTAAACACCTTTCAATTTAGTTACTTCTTAAAGAGGCTCCTCTACCCCTTTTCCTCAAGGTAAGTGCCTTACTGCCCACTTCTGAACTTGTGAAGACCCATAATGTTAATTGCACCTGATCCTTTAACTTAATTAGGACTATAAATACTTGACCATAGCACCACAGCAAACTGAGTAACACTATACAGAAAAATTAAACCGCATAGAAATGATTGTGCTTTGTATTGCCCTTTTTTAAATTAATACTTAGTGAGAAACACTGACTTATTGTTTAGCATTTATTTAAACTCCCTTTTAAAGGAAGCACTATTAAGAGGTTTCAAGTGGGTGCATCACTTGTCTGTGTTCCTCAATTTCATGTTTTTTTTCTTCCCCTGAGCAGAAATCCATTACGATTTCATAATATAATTACAAATCCTACACATCTAAGGAGCTATTTACACTATAATTTGTACTATTGTAACATTTTGGTCTTGCCCTTGGAGATGGGAGTGTTAACCATATTCCAGCCCTGTAGAAGCTATGATCCCACCACAGATTATTGTAGATGGTCCCTAAACACGAGAGGTATAGGAAGTAAAAAGTACACTGTTTCTAGCATAACAAACCCCCAGGAAGATAATAGCAAAGAAGGAAATCAGAATCACTTGTGTCATTCAGGGAGGAGTTAACATCTCCACAGACACACTAGTTTTATTTCACAATGATTTTAAAGGGCTATCAGTTCTCCCTGGCAGTGATTGCAGCAGTTGAAAGTTATATTTTCATATCTGGTGTATGGGTGAAACCGACCAATATTCTTCTTTGTGGAAAGGAAGGAGGGTGAGGAAGGCTCAGAAAAGGGAACTTCTGGTGATGCTTCAGTACAGGCAACTGGATCCAACACTCGCAGCACCTAAAAGAGAACTTTCATATCAGTTTATGTACAGGAGCTGGTGGCTGCTGTTGAGGTGAATGGTAAATTTGATCAATCCTCATACCTTGGTCAGTTTTTACCTTGAACTGTAATTCTTAACACTGAGTAACATAATATTGCAGTGAATATGGATTCACAAATTTGGAATCCCTTCATCAAAACTAAGGTAATTTTTTTTAAAGGCTACAATTAAATTCATTGCAAAAAGGGAAGATTAGATGTTCAGAAGAGTGAGCTCTGAACTAATCACAGATATTTGCAAACATGCCTGAGTCTAGCAATATACCACAACTATATATGCACAGTGCTTTGTGCCTTCAACTGCTCTCCCGGGGTGATTCTGTTCTAGTAGAGGATAACTTTAGTTTTAAAATAGGTATTTTTGGACTGTTTTATGCATGGGATACTCCCCCTGTGGAACTGGTTCATACTAAAGGGAAAGGTTAAACTCCCTCCACTACTTTTATTATCTTCTCCAATTTTCCTTCCACCTGTACTTACAGTAAGTGGATTTTTAAAAAATTTTTGAGGTGTGTGGGTGTGGAAGACTGACTTTGAAAACTGTATGGATTTTGCCTTCCTGCTCCACCTCCTTTCTCTTCCTCATCCGTTCCCCTCTCCCTCCTGCTTCTCAAGTTGAAGCTCCCTCGTTAGTTCCCTAGCCTAAAATTAAATGCTGTCCCAGTCACTTCTGTAGTGCAGCAGCTAGGCTGGGAGGGAAGCAGTACTTTCCCTTTAAAAAGTCTTCCTACTTGTTATTCCAGACCAGCTGCTCATTGTCTCTGGAGAATTCGCTCATCTACATCTTCATTAACACTCTACTTTACTGACCATTTATTAGGTCATTGTTTCAGTCTTAGTGTTCTAATGATCTCCTTGCCCTAATATAAAAGGATTTACTTTTAAACAGAATCCCCATTCCTCAGGTGTGCCCCAAAATTATAGCTGGCAGGGATACAGCCTCAAATCCAGATTACCATATTGGGGGTAGGGGGAAATTTATTATAGCCAAAGTCGAAGAGAAAAGGAGGGAGAAAAAATCCTACTGCAGTTTCCTGGAATACGATGAAGACAAAGACCAGAGTCCTCTATGCATGATCACTGTGCAGCTCTAAATTAGTGGTACAGAGGTTAGACCCTACATTAAAGGGTGCTACTGAAAAGATATATAGTGCTGGTGTAGGCTACTTTCTGGTGCTCTGGGGAAAGTGTGGGAACGTGTGTGTTTTTTCAGTTTTTAACTATTTGCTTAGGAAATGGTCTTTTAAATTAGATGTACTGAAAGTGCTCTCTATTGCCCAGGCACTTTACTCTCACTCGAGATTGCAATTAGTTTTCATGCACCAGAAAGTTGCCTTTCCTAGAAATGAACTGGAAGCTGTACCTATGCAGTGCTGACAGGGGCACGAAGTGGAAGTTACAGTAAAGATTTTACCATTTCAGCCATTTTCTCAGCAGGAGTGTTGCAGAACTCTGTCAGTGGGGTCTTTTTTGGAGTGTTAGTGCCAACATTTCCAAGAAGGTGGGAGCTCACTGCTTTAGCCAGTTTATGGTTCACTGCTGCTAGCTCTGCTGTAGTGTGGGACTGAGCACTAGGATAATAAGTCTGCTGCCTCCCCCACTGTAGAGAAACCAGCAGCTCTTCTAACAATCTGTTCAGGGAAAAATTGAATTGTTATAGTAATGATGAGTAAATCATTCTACAGTGCAATCAGTGTGCATGGTGCTGTACAAATAGAGGCCACCTTGCCCCAAAGAACTTGCAATTCAAGTCAGACGAGGGCTATAAAAACATTCAAAGAAACATGCAGTAAAAATTAAATATTTAAACAAGATTAGGACATATGGCAATTCACCGGAGACTATAGCACAGTAATAAAATACAAAGCTTGAGGAGCCTATCATGAGTAGTCTGCCACTTGTCACGAAATTCCCTAAAGGTACGTCTACAGTACAAAATTAGGTTGAATTCATAGAAGTTGATTTTTTGGAAGAGATTTTATACAGTCGATTGTGTCCCCCCACTAAGCATGTTAAGTCAGCGGAGTGTGTCCATGGTACCATGGCTAGCATCAACTCAGAGCGGTGCACTGTGGGTAGCTATCCCACAGTTCCAGCAGTCTCTGCTGCCCATTGGCATTCCATTTTTTTGAATGGAGTTCTGCCTACACAGATTCTTCTCCCCATACTGCAATCTGGACTGAACGGGAGGTTCTAGATCTTACTCTAGCTCTTTTGTGATTCTAGGACTACAGGAAATGAAATTCAAAAGTTCCAGGGGCTTTTCCTGGGTACCTGGCTAGTGCATCTAGGTTGAAAGTGTTGTCCAGAGCGGTCACAATGAAGCATTCTGGGATACCTCCCGGAGGCCAATACCTTCGAACTGCACCCACAGTACCCCAAATTCGAACTCGGGAGGTCAATTTTACTGCTACTCACCTTGCCAGGGAGGAGTACAGAAATTGACTTTAAGAGCCGTTTAGGTCGGGGATGGTTGTGTAGATGGATTTAGTTTTAATTCGACATAAAGCGGCTAAGTTCAACATAATCAGGAAGACTGAGATCCCATACATTATTTTTTGCTGATCAATTAATCTCAACCCTCACTTTGGGCTAACAACTCTTTGGGTGAAGGGGGAAGTTCAACTGATATGACTCCTTCAATCCTCAACCTTTCTGCTGAGAGACTGCCTACAAGAGGGCTTCATGCACAGCGATCACAACAATTGTTTTTGTAAATATTTATCTACCAGGAATAGTGTTGAGAATTGATTGTCAGAAGATTACCTCAACTGAGACCAAGTAATAAAAAATGCACAGAGTAACAGTTAGGATAGGAAAATGAAACCAATATAAAGGGTGAAAAGAATGTAAAGAGTAATCATACTTCTGTGTATCAATCATTTCGTGACGGAACTGGTCACGTTCACTCAACAGATCCTGAATTGCACTTTGTGCATCCCGGGTTTGGCGCTGAAGAATTGCTCTGGCGTTGGTTAGCTCATCAGCCATGACTCTGCAAAAGAGGAAATCCCCAATAAATCACCTCCTTTTAATAGGCAATTTAGAAAGAGAAGTGTTTTCACTTTTGGTTCAGTTGCAGATATAGTTTTAGCAGATCAAATATTTCAAGGATTAAGAGCAGTCAGTTAAAACTGATGTTTGCCTGGCTTTTTTTTTTTTTTTTAAATTGAGTAATAGGAAATGTAATAAGGAGGCCTTTTGGGGCTCACAGGGGAAGCTGCATGGCACACTAGATGACATGAGTAAAGTTATAAGGACCAAACCAACACAAATATCAGAAAGAAAGGACCGTTAGCAAGGCACAGTTGCTTCCTTCCCTCTACTCTTAACTGTGGGATCAAGAAATGCAGTTGTTTATTTACCAGGGCTTAGTCAGGAAGAGTAGATGAAGATACGAATGGCCATACTGGGCCAGATCAATGGTTCATCTAGCCCAATATCCTGTCTAATAGGGTTCAGGGCTGCATGCTTCCAGCAACTGGAGGTTGAGGGACTCTTTTGCATCCCTGACCTATCTCTGCATGAACTTATCTAAGTTTTTTAAAACACATTTATACTTTTGGCCTTTACAACATCCCATGGCAACAAATTCCATTGCTGACTGCGTCCTGTGTGAAGAACTTACTTTAGTTTGTTTTAACAAGGCCTGCTGCCTATTCATTTAATGGGGTGGCCCCTAGTGGTTGTGTTATGTGAAGGGGTAACACTTCCTTATTCACTTTCTCCTCACCATTCACGATTTTATAGACCTCCATCGTATCTGCCTTGGTCATCTCTTCTAAGCTGAACAGTCCCAACTTTTTGAATCTCTTCTTGTATGGAAGCTGTTCTATCCCCCTAACCATTTTATTGCCCTTCTCTGCACTTTTTCCAATTTTAATATATTTTCGCTAGAATGAGCAGAATACACACTATGCAAGTGGTTGTACCATGGATTTATATAGTGTCATTATGATATTTTATTATCTATCTATAGTAGCATCTTTCAGTTACTAATGACCTGGGCTGGATTCAAACTGGCAACCTCAGGTAAAAGGCTCTATATTTCATCACCAATTCTGAGGCTCTGTTGAATGTGCTTTGTTAAACGTAGCCAACTTGTATTTAGTCATATATATTCTGCATTCAATAATAGATTAAATATAAATCCTATAGCACTGCATTTGTAAAGCCTTTAATTTGGTCATACCTGGTATGCCTCTACTCTTAAAGTCTAAATCCCATTTGTGAAAATTGTATTCAACAGACCTGCTCCTGTGTATTTGACTGTACATCTGGCATCTTGACAAACAAACAAGCAATATATCTTAATTAAAATCTCCAAAATAGATAATACTAAGCCTCTCCTTCTTTGGACATCAACCTAGTGTAAAAACAAACACACACCCTCTCCGGCAATGGACCATTACAAATACTTGACAGATAAAAAGTGCCTTACGCCATGCTGAGAAGCTCAGCAAACTTTTGTTAAAAATCCTTTTCTGTACCAATAAATGTTATCTTCATATAAGTTGGAACCCTGCTTTATTACCAGCACAAACCCCTTTTCAGCTTGTCATATGCACAGCTGTTTGTTTATTTTTTGTTTTTTAAAGTAAAGTATATGGTATTACAATTTTAGGTAGGACACTGAATAATTTTGAATTATTCAAAACTATACAGACGGGCTGGTAACTTAAGAAAGCAGGGCTGTGGTGGTTTAAGTTTTCCAGATCTCATGGTAGATTTTCAGTAGAGTAGGCATTCCTACAGCTGTTCCCTTACATATATGTAATTGCAAAAGTGTCTTTCATTATACTAATTTACCAAGGGAGCCCTAAGACAACAGTGACACAAACTACTGTAAAACCATACCTGCTTGCTAAGAATTTGCTGCGCCACACATCACACTGTATAGACATCCGCTCTAACTGTTCAGACAGCTGAGTCATATTCCGGCCTAGGGCCTCATTTTCTAGGATCAACTGATTTTTTTCACGAGCCATGCGTTCAAAATGATATTGCAGATCATCCCCAACAGAAGCAATTAGTAACTTCTTCAGCTCTCGATTCACCTAGAATAGGCCAAGGATAGAACAGCTATCATTAGTCATATTTCTAATCACAGTGTGCTTCTGGAAAGCACATTAGCTAACAAAGATTCTGACTGATTTACCATTATGTCAGGCTTTTGTATGGAAATAATTACAAGATACCGTACTTTAAGAACTGCAACTAGGGCCGATACATGTCCTTTGGGGAACTTGAAGGCAAAGTGTTAAGCTTCATGATTACTAAAGCGGTCAAGACAAGCAACTTATTTGCTGTAACTCTAGTTAAAAAATAAGCACATTCATCTACTATACTGAGAAGTGAACAGAAAAACATGCAGGCTTAATTTACAGAAAGACTAGCCATTTAGATATCTGCAGTTTATATTAGGTAGGACATCAACCCATCTGTGTCGGGGCATAACCCAACTATAACTAAAAAGAGTTATGAAGAAACTTGCCCTAAGGGTGATTTATTTGATAGTTATCCATTCTGGGGCTTCTTCCAACTTCCTCTGAACTATTTGGTAGACTCATCAGGCTACTGTCTTAGAAAGGATCCTAAGTAAGTAGATCACAGGTACCTTGTATAGCAATTTTGATGTTCGGTAATTGAGTTTATGATATTGCCCTCTGCAGAGTACTTCATACAGTGCCGCAGGCCAAATTTTGCATGCTCCCACTGTGTTTGCTAATGATGTCAAAAAGACTCCCTTTGATTACATTTTTAAAATAATGAATGTTTCTGCTTGACACAGCAGAAACAAAATGTAGCGTTTTAGAGAAAACAGATTGTTGGAAGATAAAGCTAGATAAATTAAGAAAAAGGTGGATATTTTAAGTGAGTTCAACTAATTAGTGGCACAGTTTACCTAGGGAAGTGATGGATTCTCCATCATTTGAAATCTTTAAATCAAGACTCCATCATTTGATATCTTTCTATCATTACGATATATTCTGTAGCTCAACTAGTTATGGCTTTGATGCAGAGATTACTTGGCAAGCTTCTCTGGCCTGTCTTATGCAGAAAGCCAGTCTGTTACCATCATAGTGGTCTCCTCATGCTTCCCAAACAAAATAAAGCTACGAATCTATTGTCACAAAAGCAATTCTCAGTGTTTTACCTCTGTCTGTACACGTAACTGGTTGGAAAGACCATCTTTATCCTGTAGCAATCTCCTTTCTGAATTCTTGAGCTTTTCTACTGCATTTTTTAGCTCCAACAGCTCTTTCTTGGGTTCTATGACTCCATCTGACTGGCTGAAGTCTTCTCCTTTATGGTGTCCCAGGGATTTAGACACCTTGGCATTTTTGGTAGGAACAACATGAGTTATAGCAGCTTTGGGAACCAGTATTCGAACAGCTTCAATCTCCACTGACTGATCACTGTGTATTTTCCCTAGTTGGAGAACTCCAGGACTCAGGGAAGAGAGAGCTTTCTTGTGTGGACTGTGATGGGCATGACAACTTGTAGTGTGGGCTCTAGCAATTACTTCCACAGTTTTAGGTGACTGCTTAGTTTCCATGCCATCTCCAGGTCCACGGATGGGTGACGAGGCATAGTCAGCTAATTTGGAGACAATGGGAACATAATATATTTATTTTATTATGCCATTGGGAGTTACAGAAATTCAAAGAGCATGGCAACACAACTCTGGAAGGACCTTGGTTTTACAATGCAGCTGCAAAGCAGCATAGTGCTCGGGCATTGATTCAGTTAGGATTCAAAAGAGAAAGAGCACACCTACTCAAATAAGTGTGTTCATTAATCAGTAAGGTCAGTAACACAAAAACCCAGCTATCTAGTTTTATTTATTATTTACATGCTCATTGCACAAACAAGACTATATAGATAAAAAAAGTCAACAGCAGCCACTTTGTACGAAATCTATATGAACTTGCTACATTCGCCACTGAACCTTGAATTCAAAGCCAAGAGGATTTCACTCTTTCGCTGTTGAAAAGCATTAGACTGCTTCACAACAACTTTAAAGAGATATTATCAATATATTAATAAGCTTTTTTCCTTAACTGTGCTAGTAACAACTTGTAAATCTGGGGAAAAAATAAATAAACAAACATTACTTTTCACTATTTGTGCTGTTTTACTTCATTGCCCAAAATGTATGCGGGGGGGGGAATGGAAAGAGGAATGAACTAATCACTTCCTGTTTCTTCTGCACTCCTCTCCTCTCCTCCAGTGCTGGAGTGTTTGGGTTTCCAACACTACAGAGCAATGTTTAATAAAATATCTAAACACAAACACTTATTTTATTAAATTGTACACAACCCTAAACTGGTTATAAAATTTTCACTGTGTCACACTTACTGCCTGGAAAACAAGAACTTCAAGTACTACCACACTGCAGTGACATGGAATGGTTGATCTTCAATGATATTTTCCATTTCTAACATGTATGATTCTAATTGGTGAAAGATGCTTCAGAACTCTGAAAATTGATATTTGATCTTTTTATCATATGACCCAATTTATGTGGTCATACTTCAGAGGAACTGTAGCACCTCTCTCATCCAACAAAGGGCAAACACTTTTAGGCTTCCACCTCTCAACCATTACCTCCGTTTTGGGTGAAAACCTGTGTTTCTCTCCCTTTTGACCAAGGTTTTTCCAGGCTCACAGTTCTCTGCCTACACTATGGTATTCCCAGCAAGTCGGACCTGCCTAAGCTTAACAGTTTAATTGCCAGCAGTTAAAAGTTACCACACAGCCTTTTATAAGCAAGCACATTTATTCGGAAGATGAAAGCATTACAGTAAAAAACAGTGAGTGCCCGCATGCATGCTAAAAGCTTACTAGGTCACCTATTTATTTTATGGGACTTCAGTTGGCCAAAGTCCTTCCAACCTTCCCAGAAGGTCTTGTCCATTTGCTGGATCAGAAAGGCGGCCCTGAGTCAGTTTAAACTCAGGCTCTTTATCTATAGGGCCTTTCTTTGTCTATTGGTCTCTGGAGAATCCAGTTTGAACCAGCATATGTGAACCTCTCCAGGTGGTGGTACCTCTCTGGTAGTGTTACAACCTGAATGAATTTGCCTAATTACACTTCTTCCCCTCCCCCCCGTCTCCCTCCCATACACCCCCATTCTAAATTCCTGGAGGAGCTGTGGTCACCCTCCCCCGTGGAATTACATACTGTCCTTGGCCCACAATGATACATAACTTTAATACAGTAAGATTTCCCAAAGATATTGCAAGAAATTGCCATATCTGTCACATATGTAAACCCAGAAATAACTCAAGAGCTCAACTAGTTAACAGATAATAGAGAACATCTTTTTAGAATTTAGTTTTTTCAAGTCTAGTCAAGAAATCTTTTTGATATAAAATTGTTTTTTTGCTAATGTAAAACAGTATCTGCAATAACTGATACGGTATCCTTTGCCTCACACAGTTAGTAAAACAGGGTCAGTTGTGTTCTTCCTCTCCAGTGCTAATCTCTCCCTGGTTATTAACCCCTTTGTCACATCCCACCTGAAGGTAACACATTATGCTTGACTAAACCAACATTGAGAAGGGGCGGGACTAAGAAAAAAAATATCTTCAGAGTATAAAATTCTGGAGATTCCCAGCAAACAATGTTCATTAAGGTGCAAAAGAGATTGACTTCTTACCAGTGTTGCACAATAGGCAGATCCAAAAAAAGACCATAGATGTTGCTATGCCACACCACTACAGTGTGACATAAGGACAGAGTGAGAATCCTTAATTTTGAATTTTGTAGCTTTTGCAGATTTAGGTACTTTGCCTGAAAATTGATCTATGCCAGCACAAAAGTCTACTTGTGCATGTCTGTTTGCATAAGTGGGGTCTTAATGCTTAAGTCATTATTCTACTGTAATAAAAACAAGGGGCCAAGTAAATGCTAGATAACTACCTGCTAGGAACTAGCTGAAGACCATCATCATAGGCCACCAAAGAGCCATCAAAGGGTAATAACTTTCAGTTCTTATTGTCCTGGCCTGATCTGAACTAGGAATCCAAAGATAAAAGAAAACATTACCACTTCCACCCAGGCTCTTTACTGTATCTCCGCTTTTCACTGCAACAACAAAGATTCCCACAACCTTTCCCCCTTGACAAACACTATAACATCTAACATACACTGCAGCTCTGTTCTGTAATTAAACACCTCCAAAGTGACCACAGAATTACCAGAAGGTATGTATGTATTTTTGAGTAAAGGAGGAACACGTACCTTTCTTCCCTAGAGATGTCATTTTTTCCCCTTTGGCTGATGGAGCTGTATGGGGGAAGAGGAGGGCCAAATGTAAAAAGGGAAAATGTCCAGGGTGAAACAATAATTAACACTCTAACATGCCCCTGCTAATTTTACTAATTTTACTCACGTTTCCTCTGAATTCTTTATTTTGTGCCCCTGTGACATGGAGCAGTAACTCCACTGATGTGCTCCTTGGGACCGGACCCGAGCTCTCTGTGTCTGGAAAGGGCCTAGCTCATGTTGGGAGCGACACGCTCTCAATATCACCGATAACCCGATGAGAAGGCCACCTACGGTCTGTTACCAGGCGGTCTGTGGTTCGATTTGACGCTGTCTGCTCCGCACGGCCCGCAGAGATCGGACGGGCACGGGGGGGGGGGGGAGATACCCCCTCCTGGCAGTGGGTGGACCCAGGCCGGTATCCGTGTCGTCAACCCCGCAGTCTCCGGGAATTAACGATCGTGTCCCGCGATTTAATCTCCAGGATCATCGCCCCCACGCGCGGAGAACAGGGGGCGGGGACCTGCTAGGCCGAACCCCGGCGGGGAGGGGGGCGGTTAGGGTCCTGGCAGCACGAAGGTCCCGGAGCGGGGCCGGGAACCCCCAGGACGATTCCCCGAGCGGCCCCGGCGGCGGGTTAGGAACAAGCGCCACGCGCGGGGTCCCCGGCCGCGGCGTCACCCAGGGGCCGATGCGAGCCCGTCACACGCAGAGCGACCGCCCCCCCACCCCTCCCCGCGAGGGGCGTGACGCACTCACCGGGCCGCCACGCGCCGGGGCTGCCTGTCACCCCCCGGACAGGACCCCTCGGACCCCCTCACTCAGCCACCGACTGACTGACGCTCACTTCCGCCCTCCCCCCGCACTTCCGCCACCTCTTCCCGGGCACTTCCGGGTTGCTCACGGCGGAACGCGCATGCGCGAGGGGCGGAGCCGCGGTTGCCAGGAAGCGGCTTGGGCGGAGGAGGCGTCTCGCGGAGTTTACGCTGCAGGCGGCTGCGCCCGGAGGCGGAGGGGTCGGTACCATGGTGAGTGCGGGGCGAAGGCCCCCGCGGGGATTGGGGGGGGGACTCTGCTCGGGATGGACGTTACAACCCCCACCCCTCCTCCTCCCTGCAGCGTGGACCGACCCTATGGAGCGGGGGGAGCCGCTGCGGTCCCGCCCCTCCCCCCCAGGCACCGTCACTGAGGCGGGGGGCCGGCTCCGGGACCCGGCTGGGCCGCGGCCGCGGGTGTCTCCGCCCTGGGGAGCGGCCGGGCCGCTTGTCTGGTCGGCGGGGCTGGGGGCTGCTCTCGTTTTGCCGTAGCGCCCGGCCGCGGCCCCGTGGTGCCAGGCGCTGGACAGACCCAGGGCAGGAGGACGCGCCGGCCCCGGGCCGCTGACCCTGTGACCTCGCCCCCTTCTCCCTCTGCCTGGCAGCGCGCCCGGGGGGGGGGGCCGCCAAGTGTCCACAGCAGAACCGGGCCCCTGCGAACTACTCCCCGCGGGGGTCTGCGGCTAGTCGGTGCTCGGCAGCCCCCCCCCCCCCTTCTCCATCCTTCCACCACCTTGGGTGAAATAGGAGCGTTGGCCTCAAGCGGGCGGCTTGAGCTTTCGTTCGCCTCTTCAGCATCCTCCTCCGAGGCACAAGAGTCGCGTTGTGACGTCGAGTGCATCTGCACTCATGGAGTTGGTACCTGTAGTTCAGCAACTGCCAGCCTGAGCCGCCAGGCAGGTGTCCCAGCGTTAAACTGCTAGATTTGCATGGTAGTAAAAATGCTCCAGCCCTTTCTACAACAGAATTGATGTTGTTGCTACAACTGTGGCTGCTGCATTCTTGGTATGAGCACCAATTTTCCTAGTGTTGACAAAGTAGTTGAGGCCCAATTTTAGCCTTTAGGACGTGTGGTGTGGGGAATGCTACAAAATAAAGAAGAGGTGAAAGCAAGAAATAGTATGGAATTAGTGGACCAATTTAATCCTGGTGTAACTCCACTCAGATCTGTTATTTATACTACTAATCCTGGATTTCACAAATTCCAGAAGGGACCGTTGTGATCATCTAGTCAGACCTTCTGTATACCTGTCTCTGTGATGTTAGACAAATCGCTTCCACTTCTCTCTGGCTTAATTTCTCCATTGGTCTTACTTACCTTCCTCCCAGGGATGTTGCGAGGATTACTCTATTAATGGTTCTAAATTATGTTCAAACGGTCCAGTAAATGGTGCTAGGAAACTACAAAATATTAATGGATACCTAATTGGGTAAGTTTATTGGGGTTGTGAGCAGACCGGTCGTTAATGCTTTATTGGCCTTTTAATACAGGGCTGACCTTAAGCACAAATAATTGGAATTCCATACAGACCAGAAACTCAGGAGATGGTGCAAACCCCTCTCCAAGGTGGAGGAAATTAATGGATTGAAAAAAGAAACTTATTTCACTTTGATTCCATTAGTGCCTGGCTCATGTTTAATAATTGAAGTAAAACTATAGAATGCTTTTTGAGGGACTTTGAACAAGCACCTGAAGATCATAAAATGCTGAATCTCACAAGACTGATACTGATAAGAAAATTTAGACCCAATTTTGTCCTCAAATATGTATGCAAAATTCCTATTTATGTCAATGAGAGCCCTGTTTATATATCCTAAGGCAGAATTTGGCCTTTAACGCCTACTTAAAGCAGCTCCAATTTCTCTTGTGGTCCCGCATCCTAGTCAGAAGCTTTGTTTATAAACTAAAATCCAGAACATATATAGGATCAGTTTTCCCCACTTCAGTTGCAAAGTCATTGTCAATCTTCAAATACAATGTTTGAAATTCTGTTGGGTCATCCCAGGAGAAGCATAAATAAATGGTGTAAGCAGCAATCCTATTGCACC
Source organism: Sternotherus odoratus (assembly GCA_032164245.1). NCBI lineage: Eukaryota > Metazoa > Chordata > Testudines > Kinosternidae > Sternotherus > Sternotherus odoratus. The sequence goes on from JAVMKO010000001.1 coordinate 131,852,754, forward strand.
AATCAACAGAAAGTATTTCAATTAAAGTTGGCTTTTTTTAGCAATCTGTAATTGTTATGACTGTGGTGAGCTTCCAAGCATCCCTTTATTTGTAAGGTGGAATCAGGTGGACACACATTGTTTTTAAGAAACACAGATTATTTTTTTTACGGTTTCCTGTAACAAAAGACCAGTTTCTCACTGCAGTCCATATTTGTTCTCAGAAGCGGAGTTACTCTGTTTACATCCTAATGCTTATAAGCAAGGCCCTTGTACTATATAGAGATCTGCCAATATCAATAAATAGTTTGAAACATTGCCATCCAGTGGCAAAGAGAAGTAACTCAATTAGATTTCAAGATTTCATTGTCAACAAGTGTGATCTACACCTGTTGTAGATTGGATAGCGATGAACACCCTAAGGAATCCTCTTGTGTGTCAGCAGAAGGTATCGAGTGTGGTGTTTACTGTTTTAAATAAATGTTTTTAATAAAAAATTATATGCATTGATGTAATCTCACACAAGGATGGGTAGGAATATTACATACTTCTTAAAAATATAAATGTCTTTTCAACGATGTCTCTGTCACACTGTGAATCAAGAAAGCAAATCCAGATGCAGTAGCATGCCATTTGGTAGGAGCAACTGGTTTACTCCCTGATTCTTCAAGTGATTGTGTGCAAGTGTTAGGTAAAATAGCAAGTCCTTACTCACCTCTCCAACACCCGAGTTTGTGCGGAGTTGGTATAGGGCTCACAAGCTGTCAGAGACCAAGTACACAGACACCAATTCGTTGATCAACGGGCTCACACTGTTCTTAGCTCAGAAGCTTCAGAGTAAGTGTGGCAACTTTATTAGGGGTAAGCATCAATATTTATACACAGAAGTAAACAAAGTAGTTAACAGGTCATAATGGTCATGCATAATCAATCAAGATTCTGCTGAGTGATTCCAGTTAAAACCAGTGTTATAGTTGCACAAGAAATGCTAATTGGAAAGACAATGGAAACATGGCTGCCGAGGTGGGGAAAAGGTCAGGGGCTGCCAGCAGGTCAGAGCCTAGGCTGATAGTTCAGACAGAGCCACAAAGCCAGGGTAAAGTTCAAACTCAACATAAGTGTTCTGGTGTATACACACAGTCTTTTGAAATCGATGGACCTCTTGGTGGGTGCAGTAGTGTGCTTGCATGCAGTCATTTGGAGGGCTGGGGCCTTCATTTTCTTTACTCCTTAAACAGAGGTGAGCAAATTGGCCCACAGGCTGTAATCCCTCCAGTCCGGTCCCTAAGCGCCCAGCCAGGGAGGCTGGCCCAGGCCCCTCCCCTGCTATACTCCCTTCCCCGCAGTCATTCCACTGTGTGGGAAGTGCTCTGGGGAGCGGGACTGCATGGTGCAGCAGTGTGTCTTGCTCTGGCCGGGCTGCGCGGTGCCAGACATTCTGCTCTGAGTGGCATGATAAGGGGGCCAGGGCCCAGGAGTTGGATAAGGGGCAGAGGATCCCAGGGGACAGGGAGCAGCGAGGTTGGATAGGGGGTGGGATCCCAGGGGGGAGGGGGTGGTTAGGGTCGGGTGTGTGGCTAGGGGTTGGGGCAGTCAGGGGACAAGGAGCAGGGGGGATTGGATGGGGGTGGAGTCCTGGGGGGGGGATGTTTAGGGATGGGGGAGTCCTGGGAGGGGGAATTCAGGTGCTCAAGGAGCTGGGGAGTGGTTGGATGGATAGGGAATTCTGAGGGGGGCAGTCAGAGGGTGGGAAGTGGGAGGGGATTAGATAGGGGGGGGCGGGGGGCAGGTTGTTTGGGGAGGCACAGCCTTACCTACCTGACCCTCCATACAGGTTTACAACCCGGATGTGGTGCTTGGGCCAAAAGGTTTGTCCACCCCTGCTTTAAAATAATAGTTCTTAGTGCTTGTCAATTTCAAAGTCCATTGCAAACAATCTTTGCAATGCTCAGGTAGGCAGATATTATCCCCATTTGATAAATGTGAAAACTGAAGCACACAGGGACAAAGTGACTTGTCCAATATTACAGAGCAAGCCCTCCATCCTGTTAACACTTACTCACATGCTTAATATTAAGCCTATAAGTAGTCTCATTAAGTTTAATGGAAGTTGGGTGCCAACTTCCTCAGGTTCCTTTGAATATCACAACTTAGTTTTGTATGACATAAAGCATAGAGGTGTCAGGGTTTACTGTCTTACCGTTCTGATTACCATCTTGCTTTTTCCACCATTGTAGTTCTGACTTGATTTTAACTGCAGTGTTCTTGAAAATTTCTTGAGCTAGCTGCCAATGTGTTACAGCAACAGTAAAATTGGAATTCCACCTGTTGTAGAAGTCTCCAGATGGTATAAAGTAACATAGCTCTGCTAAAGATCTGCCCGTTTGTTTGCATCTTTAAAAGCGGCCAAAGTTATTTCCATCCTACAGAATCAGTAAAAACTCTTTGTATGAAAAGAGCCAGCTTTTCTATAATAGACTTTACATTGTTCTCAGCTCTGTGTGCTTTTGTTGTGGAGCAGCCAGTTGCAATTTAAAAGGGGATGGCATTTCCTTTTTCAAAGAGACTTCTTGAAAAAGGTATAAAAAGAAAAGGTGCTCTTCTGTTGCCTGATCAAGGTTTGCCTCCGTGGACTCAGCATGACTGATGTACCAGAGAAGGATCCTAAAACTAACAGTAATGTAGATATGTGAGAGTGTAGATGCGAGGAGAGTTTATTGGAGTCCTTGCTGAAATAATGACTCTAATATTGCTAAGTTACCCTTTGGGGAGACTGGCCTTGTACTCTGTAGAAGATATGGCTAATATCCTAGAATTTTGGGCTGTGTAATTAGAAAATAAACTGATACAAAGATACATCCTTCTGCCCTTGGCATCCATACGGATAAAAAGACAGGTGCAGGAATGCAAAACCTAAAAAGCCCCCAAAACAACCCACCCCTTCCTTTATGTTTGTCTGACCTGCAGAAAATTAGTTCCCATTACTCATTTTGGGTTAATGCTGTCACCCTTATGGGACTACAGTACACGTTAAGTAAAGTACTACTCTGCCTATGTAAAGTTGGCAAAATCAGGACCCTGTGTAACATGCAAATAACTTACTGGATGAGCCAAATCATAGCTCAGCTTTTCAGAAGTTGTTTTCCCCCAAAAAATGTTTTTAATACATCCAAAGTTATGTCTTGTGAGTGATGTGGGTAAAGTAATTGCCATCACAGGAGACAAAGTAGACATTTGCTAAGGTTAAATCCTGTGTTAATAAATTCCCTTGCATCACCTATAAGTTGTCTCTTGGGAGCTCTGACTGCTGGTGCAGTTTTTTATTTATAATTTTTTCAGATAATTTTTATTACTTTAAATCCATTTCAAGTGTTGCTATAAAGTGAGAGATCCGGGATTTACTGGGTGAGCCATCAATGAAAGTAAAAAAAGCTTATGGAGTTCGTTAGTTGGCAGTGCAAAGTCTAGATTGACTTATTTTAGTTTAGGTTATTTTAACCTAAGTTCTGATGCCGAAGCCAGTGGTTTTACAGAGAAATTGTCCCAGCAGATTTTGTGTGTGTAATATTTGTACTTGGGATGTCTTATCTCAAAGAGCTATTTCTTGTTTGTCAAAAGCAGGATCTGACCATTGCAATTCTGTGGGTTTCAATAAATCTACTGTCAGCTCTGGAGAAATGAAGATGGTCAATTACCTTTGGGCAAAGGGCAGCCTAGCTGATAAGAAGAGATGGATGAAATAATAGATTGAAGGCATCCAATTTTATACAGGGAAGAGAAATATTGAGTCCATAAAAGTTATTAGCTGTTCAATTGATAGTTTAAAATATTAGTTGTCAAAGAATGACAGTAACGTACTTTATGCAAGTGGTGTACTTGAAATGAGATCACTATTCTGTTAATCCCCAAGCGATATTGCATGGTGGGGTAATGGGCAGCTAACAATACTGGTTAGCCGCTATAGCAGGAGTGGGCAAACTATGGTGTGTGGGCCCCTCCTACCCAGCCCCTGAGCTCCTGGCCGGGGAGGTTAGTCCCGGCCCCTCCCCCAATGTTCTCCCTCCCCTCCAGCATGCCCCACCACCAGTGTAATGCTTTGGACGGAGGGGCTGCTAGCTCCCGGGGTAGCACAGCTGCAGAGCCGCACCCTGACCCGCTGCTCTGTGTTTTGTGGCACGTGGCTGTCCTATCCTGTCCCGGTGCAGCTGTGCTGCCAGCCGGTTTGGATAGAAAGAGGAGTTTGGGGGCTGGTCAGGGGGTGGGGGGGTGGGGATGTGGATAGGGTTGAAGCGATCAGAGGGCAGGGAACAGGAGGGTTGAATGGGGGCAGGGATCCCCGGGGGGCCATCAGGAATTAGAGGAGGAGTTGGATGGGGCGGCAGGGAACAGTCAGGGGTGGGGGTTCCAGGGGTGGTCAGGGGATAGGAAGAAGGGAGGGTTGGAGGGGGCAGGGGTTGGGGGGGTTAGGACGGAGAGGAGTTGGATGGGGTGGCGGGGGGCAGTTAGGGGCAGGGGGGGACAGAGAGTGGCGGGTGAGGGGATGGGGAAGGAGTCCTGGAGGTAGGATGACCAGATAGCAAATGTGAAAAATTGGGACGGGGGTGGGGGGTAATAGCCCATATAAGAAAAACACCCCAAAATTCGGACTGTCCCTATAAAATCGGGACATCTAGTCACCCTACGTGGGGGGGCCGTCAGGAAGGAGAGGGGGATTTGGATGGGGTGGTGGGGAGCAATTAGGGGCAGGGGAGTCCAGGGGTGGTCAGGGGACAGAGAGCAGGGCGGGTGGATGGGGCAGGAGTCCCGGGAGGTCATCAGGGGCAAGAAGCGGGGAGGGGTCAGATAGGAGGCGGGGGCTGTGCCACCATACAATTTTGAACACCGAGTGTGGCCCTCAGGTCAAAAACTTTGCGCACCCCTGTGCTATAAGAAAGAAAAGATAGCACACACAAGGTCTGGGGCCTGAAACTGAGGTACTGCGAACCTTCTGCAATGTGCCATGGACATCAATTCAGGGCATCAGGACTTCACAAGAACAGACTATTGAGACAAAATTTTCTTTAGTAGCTAGTTATATCGTGCCTTAATTTTTGTGTCCAATGTATCTCAAGTTGGATATATGAAAACTAGGGACCCTAAATCACTAGTCTTTTGAAAGTGCTGTGAAGGATGTGCTTGCATTCCTTCTGGATATATATATCTGGGGAAGATAACGTCTATTCTCAAAATACTTCATAGCTTCAGCAACTGTAGCAATTAACTTTTCCTTTTCCTTTTTATTTCTGGTGAATGTGTACTTTTGCAAGGTTCTAGGTTGACAGCCTACGAGCCTGAAATCCTCTATTTAGTCACAGAATAGGTGCTGTCTGGGCTGTATGAGTGCACACTTCCAACTTTAATGAACAATCCTTGGCTATGTTTCTCCCAAATTGGCCTAGGGAAGAGAAGAAGAAGAGAGTTCAGTCGCCACAGTCCATTCAGTTCTTGGAATTTCTGCTGAGCATGACAAACAAGAGGGCCAGTTTGTATCAGTTGTCATGGGGAAACTTGTCCATTAGGGATTAGAGTGAGACTATTAATTTATTTCATGTAGCTACCAAATGACAATCAGGTGGTGGTAACTTTTTAATTACTGCTCTATACCCTGAAATTACCAACCCCTGAGCAATGCACTCTCTCTTGTTTACTTAAGATCTGATTATCTTTTCACAAAAATCAACTCTTTCCCAAAGTAGTCTCCTAACAGTCTGCCTTTCACACTATGTCCATTGTGCTGAAAGTGATTTATCTCTCCTTTCATTTCTGAAGAATTGTACAAACCCTTTGGGGCTCATTGAAGGAGATCCTTGTGGACCGGAAACACCCTGCCCCTAATTTACACCAGGGAAAACACAAGCAAGTATGTAAATAGGTCAGGCCACAGTGGTCAAGGAGGTGTAGCTCTTCCTTCCCTTCACAGCTTGCTTAGGCTGAGGGGAGGCAGCTGTATTTTTGCCTCAGTCAGCTTAAGCAGGTGGACTTTATTACCCTGAATAGGAGATATAAAGGGCTGGTGAGAAGAAAGGAGTAACCCTGGGGGAACTGAACAGAAAGATTTCTGCTAACTGAGTCTGCTCAGGAGGGTACTAACTTAAATTTTTGTTTAATTAAGCTATTTTTGTACAAAGGTGCTGTCTCATGGAAATAAGCATTGTACCCTAGTAGTATTTGCAGGAGTGGGCTCTGTGATTCTGTGCTTTTGTTTTAGTGATCACTGTATAAGTGATCCAAACACTCCAGTACTTAAGGGGGCAATATTTCATATAGTGATTGGAGTTGTGACTTGAGATCCTTTTTATATTTTACACAACTCCTTTCCCCCAACGGCCTCCCACCTCCAAAACTTATCAGTTGTTTTAGTCATCTCTCTGGATACTTACAGACTTTAAAATCACATGCACATAAGTGGACCCTGCACCTAAAGGGAATTTGGAAATAAAACCAGCCTCACCTACAAACAGTGCAATCCCCTATGGCTCCCCAAAAAACTAATTTTAGTCCCCTGAATGGTAGCACTAAAAAAGCCCTGCTGAAAGTGATCCCTTTGGGTTGTGTGCTGTGAGCTGTTAAACACAAAATATTAAATTGGAGATGGGCACAGGCCTCTCAATACATTGGTTACAGGAATGGTCTCTCTTATGATTGTGTGCTTAAAAACTGTTAAGGAGCATCAAAAACAAGGGATATACATGCATCAATGAACATTAAAAGGAGCACGTATAAGTCTTAGTATATATAATTCTGTCTTTAAACACTCCAGAACTTGAGGATGTTCAGGCTCCTCTGCTCTTTTAACAGTTGTTGTACCTGGTTAACATCTTTTAGATAGTTTCCTTTTAGAATACACATTCTTTACTTTTATATGATAGTGTTAATAATACTTTGAATTTCCGTGGTGACTTCTGAAGTACAAGCACCTCTCAGTAATACTTTGTTTTGTTTACTAAATGGGGAAACTGGGGCAAGAGTGTTTACGTGACTTGCCCAAGGTAACCCAGAAAGTCCATGGAAGATCCAAGAATGAAATCCAGTAGTCCTGGCATAGCCAATGAAATTGAAAGGTGGCAAATTAAAAACTGACCAAAGGAAATAGTTTTAAAAGGAAGTATAATTGACACCTGGGACTCAGGGCCACATGATATAATTAAGGATGGGAACTGAAGAACATCCACAGTTTCATTACACAGGATAAATGTATACAAAAAGTCAAAATCCTTCTATTCCAGAACTCATGATAACTGCTCTATGCCTGTGGTAAGAATGACATTTCCTTTATCGCAGGGGTCTCAAACTCAAATGACCATGAGGGCCGCATGAGGACTAGTGCACTGGCCCGAGGGCCTCACCACTGACACACACCCTGCCCTCGCTGCCCCGGCTCCACCCCCACTCCACCCCTTCCAAGAGGTCCCACCCCTGCCCCACCTCCTCCTCTGAGCACGCAGCTCCCCATTCCCTCCTGGAAAGCGCTAGGCACCACCAACAGCTGTTTGGCAAACAAAGCAAGAGCAATATAGGAAGTCCAGAGCTAGAAACACGCGCGGCCCAGCCAGGCAGCAGAGAAGCCTCTGCTTCTGGCCCCTCCCTCCCGCAAACTGCTATGGCGGGGGGGACGACAGGAAGCTTGGCGGGCCGCAGGGAAGGGCTTCGCGGGCCACATGCGGCCCCTGGGCCGCATGTTTGAGACCCCTGCTTTATCGATTGGTTACTCCAAATGTGACTGTCCTAGGATTTCTCTCATCTTCCTCTGAAGCATGTGGTACTGGTGCTTTTGGAGACAGGGTATAAGGACTCAGACACATCCCTTGTGTTTCAAACTTCATCTGAGTGAAGAGGACTGGATACCCTCCATTCATGCCACTTCTAGTTTCTAGAATGCTTGTGTACATTGCATGTCTAAATGTTGGCTTTATAAAGCCTTCATCTTTGACTTTCTCCTACTAACTCATAATTTTTGTAAGTATAGTTTACTATACAATGTTTGCTACTACCCACATGCTAAATATAATGCCTTAAATAAAGGGTATGTCTTCACTACAGGACTAGGTCGATTTCCCTTAATTCGATTTTCTAAACTCGAGTTTAGAAAATCGAATCAGTGTGTCCCCACCAGGACAGCAGGTCAACAGTGGTTGACACTGTCTGTCCTAGAACTTTTGCAGGGGTCGACATAGCCGCATTGCACTGTGGGTAGGTAGCCCACAGTGCAATGCGTGCTGGACACCCCCCCCCCGCCCAAGCAGCCCCGCGGACCCCCCCGCCCGCCTGAACAGCCCCCCCCGCCGTACCCCGCCCACCGGGGGGGAGGGGGGAGCCGGCTCGGGGCTGCTTGGGCGATCAGCTCAGCTGCCTGGTCAATTTCAGGTGAAATTAACCAGGCAGCTGACCCGATCGCCCAAGCAGCCCCCCGCTGGCTCCCCCCCCCAGCAGCCCCGCGGACCCCCCTGCCCACCTGAACAGCTCCCCCCCCCCGCCCGAGGGGGGGGGAGCCGGCGCGGGGCTGCTTGGGCGATCGGCTCAGCTGTCTGGTCACTTTCACCTGAAATTGACCAGGCAGCTGAGCGGATAGCCCAAGCAGCCCCGGGCCGACTCCCCCCCCCCCCCCCCCCCCAGCAGCCCCACGGACCCTGCCCCGCCCGCCTCAACAGCCCCCCCACCGGACCCCCACCCCACGGGGCTGGTCGGAGGCTTAACTTCAGATGCCTCTTCACTTACTCACAGTAGACATGAGAAGTCGATTTTAGCCTTACTTCTCTCGTCAGGCAGGAGTTACAAATTCGATTTTGAGGGCCCTTTAAATCGACTTTAAGGGCATGTATGTGAAGACAGGTACACGTTTAATTCGACCTAACGTCGTTAAGGTCGAATTAAAGTGGTAGTGAAGGCCCAAGTAACAAGAAATTGGATAACACCTCTAATTTGACAGTATTGAGCATGTGAAGCACTCAGCCCCACCATGGACACTAGATGGCGCTCCTTTATTTGCAGAGACATGGCTTTGATAAGGTTTGTTCAAGATACAGGTCTGTTGCCCAGTTGCGTATGATGAGTTCTGTGTACAGTGTCTTTATTAATTTTAACCGCTTCACTTTGAAAGACTCCGCTTTCCATCAAGTACTGTGAAATTGTATAAAACAATACTAGGTGCAACCTTGTTGAACAGGGTTATCGTGCTATTTTGCTAGGCTGAAGGTAGTATGGCAATGAATAGATGAATACAAATGGGAGTCAAAGGCTTCAATACCAGTCAGCATGATGAGCTCATGGTTAAACAGAGTTTTAAGCAGGTAATTGAAGAAGGACCACATAGCTTTGCTTGTGTTAAGGGGGAGCTCTTCCCAAGCATGAGGCAGCACAGGAGAAAGCATGACTGTGCTTGTTTTAACACAACAAATAGACGAAGGTGGCTGGCTTCATGGGCTAATTGGAGGCAGAAGTCAGGAGCTCAGTAGCAAAGGAAAGATGATAGTGGAGTGGGGGCCTGGAAAGTGAAGACAGACACCTTATTTTAGATGCAATAGAGAAGGGGGAGCCAGTGGAGAGATTCGCAGAGAGGGGTGACACAGTCCTAGGGATGGGCTAGGGCAGGAGTAGACAACCTTTTCAAAGAGCAGCCATTTTTTTGTTTTTGTATTTGACCAAAATATTTCGAGAGCCACATCACATGCAAAGCTATTTGTAGAGTTGGAATTGATCAACTAATAATTGAACATACTAAAATTATTACTACTCACCAATACTTTTAATGTGACTTCTGCTGTTTGAATTTGAATATAAACAGGAGGGAGCTCTGGGCTGGGGCAGGGGATTGGGGTGCAGGGTCTGGGAGAGTTTGGGTACAGGAGGGGGTTGGGTTCTTATCTGGGGTAGGAGTAGGAGTGTGGGTTGTTTGTGTGAGGTGACAAAGAGTCCTGTGGCACCTTAAAGACTAACTATAAAGTTTTGAAGCATAAGCTTTCGTGGGCTACTTCGTCGGTTTGCCACTGCTTGCATCCGACGAAGTGAGTATTAGCCCACGAAAGCTTATGCTTCAAAACTTTATAGTTAGTCTTTAAGGTGCCACAGGACTCTTTGTTACCTCTGCTATTCCAGACTAACACGGCTACCTCTCTGATTCTTGTGTGAGGTGCTGGCTCTGGCCGAGAAGCACTTACCACAAACGGTTCCCGGCCAACAGTGCAGCAGGGCTCAGGCAGGCTGCATGCCAAGCGCCGCTCCCGGAAGTGGCTGGCTGCTGGCACGTCTCTGCATGCCCCTTGTGGGGACAAGGTGGATCTGCACGCTGCCTCAGGCCCCAGCACCATCCTCACAGCTCCCATTGTCTGGGAGCCAGCCAGTTGGAGCTGCAGTGGTGGTGGTTGCGGGCGTGGGCAGCGCGTGGAGACCCACTGCTCTCCCTTTCCCCACAGGGGTGCGCAGAGATGTGCCAGCAGCCAGCCGCTTTCAGGAATGGCATGTGGCCATTTCAGGAATGGCGTGCTGGGCTGCTGGCCGGGAGCTGCCTGTGGTAAGCGCCTCCTGGCCAGAGGCTGACCTTGCACCCCTTCCAAAAACGGCTGCCTACAATGGGGCAGCCAAAGAGCGGCATGCCGCTCCGGAGCTGCAAATATCTGACCTCTGGGGTAGGAGAATGATCTTTGGAGCAGCATTGTGAATGGATATGAGCTGGGCAAGATGGTATTGTCAAGGCCAGAGAGAAGAATGTTACAGTAATTGAGGTATAAGATGATGAAAGGCTGGTTGAAAGCTTTGGCTGTGGATGGAAAGGAACAGCTGTATCTTAGCAATGTTATGGAGAAAGAATTGGCAACATTTAAACACAGTCTTAATGGGAGATTCTCGAGAGGTCTGGGTCAAAGATGATGCCCAGGCGATGGCCTGAGTGATGGGCAGGATGATAATCTTGTCCTGAGAGAGGAGGTTGTAGGGAGAGCTTTGGGAGGATTTATGTATGGCCACTACAGGGTCTTAGGATCCCCCAACACTCAGTAACAGACTTAAAAGTGGCAATTCTTCAACAACAAAAACTTCAAAAACAGACTCCAACAAGAAACTGCATAACTGGAATTAATTTGCAAACTGGACACCATCAAATTAGAATAATAAATATTAGGGTTGGAAGAGACCTCAGGATGTTATACCAATAAAATAAAAACCAGCAGGATTTTATTAAAGGGGATAAGGCAAAGTGCCATGTTTATTCTGAATAAAGAAAGAAAGAATCCTTGTAAGCAGTCAGTTATAGTTATAACATTCCATTCAATTTCACATTCATTCATACACCCACAGGTTCTGCAAGGTTGTTATCATAGTTACCAGCCTTAGAGTTACTTGTGCCAAGCCACTGGCCAGGACATGAGGAGGGAGCAGGGCCTTGTCAGAGGCGCATCTGATGCTCCCGGAAGTTGGTTTGCAGAATTAGACCCAAAGTCTTCAGTCTTCACAGTTTGTTTTTATAGGGCATATAAGTTTATAGGGTTTGCTTTATCATGCTGTTCTCACATTTGAGATGATAGTCAATCATGCAACTGGCACAGCAATGACAAAATGACAGTATGTTATCTTGTTCCTCGACTCCTTGGCCTCCCTGTTGGTGGAGCAAGTATGCCCTCGCGGTTGTTGGGCTATCTCGTCCACTGTATTCTTCAGCCAAGCGGTCTTATTTTAAGGCTGGCACCTCAGCCTTTAATCTTTTATTCCTAATTCAATGATATATACATACAATCACACTCATGCATATATCCTGTCTACATTTTATCACCTACCCATCCTTTAACGCAGGGGTCGGCAACCTTTCAGAAGTGGTGTGCCGAGTCTTCATTTATTCATTCTGATTTAAGGTTTTGCATGCCAGTAATATATTTTAACATTTTTAAAAGGTCTCTCACTATAAGTCTATAATATAGAACTGAACTATTGTCGTATGTAAAGTAAATAAGGTTTTTAAAATGTGTAAGAAGCTTCATTTAAATTAAATTAAAATGCAGAGCCCCTTGGACCGGTGGCCAGGACCCCAGGAGTGAGTGTGCCATTGAAAATCACCTCACGTGCCGCCTTCGACACACGTGCCATAGGTTGCCGACCCCTGCTTTAACGTAACCATTCTAAAATCAGTGGGACATGGCAACTTGAATAAGTTTATTCATCCCACTTATCTATATATATATAAAAAAGTCAAATGGTGTATGCGTGTATGTACGTGCACTTATTCCTTCCACACCGTTTGAGCTAGATACTTGAAATTTGGTACAGTTATAGGTCTTAGGGTGCTAATCAGGGTAAGAGTCGAAAATTTTTCAAATCTCACCTCTGACGCCCCCCAGGGGTGAAATTATTTAAAGTCCAATCACATCAGCTGGGCAGCTGCTGTTCTCTGTGACATAGTTATGATGTCATAATACCCCCTCCAACGGACCCCGCACTTGCTCAGCTCTCTGCCCCCTCCCCCCTCCAACGGACCCCGCACTCGCTCAGCTCTCTGCCCCCTCCCTCCTCCAACGGACCCCACACTCGCTGAGCTCTCTGCCCCCTCCCCACCTTCGACGGACCCGAGCAATGCCGGGTATTTTCGCTAGTTATATCTAAAAGGAAACGAACAAGATAAGCATGCAAGAGTGGGGGGTTACACATCTTATTCCAGAATTCAGGAAAACAAAGTTGTACCATCCATAAAGAACAGCTGTTATCTTGTTACTTAGAATAATCTCCGGATGTATTTCTACAATTAACACTGATCTTGTAAAACTGACAGGCAATTTCAATCAACACAGACTCAGAGGTTTGAGAGGCATATTTCTTTCTAATGATCAGGCTGAATTTTGGGGTCTTCTGTGGAATCACTCTTTCTTATATTTCCCATATCAGAAATATACCAATTACCAAATCCAGTCTAACAAGGAGGTCATCTAGTCCAATCCCCTGTTCAAAGCACGGCCAACACAAATTAAATCATCCCAGCCAAGCCTTTGTCAAGATGGGCCTTAAAAACCTCTAAGGATGGAGATTCCACCACTTCCCTAGATAACCCAATTCCAGTGCTTCACCACCCTTCTAGTGAAATAGTGTTTCCTAATATCCAACCTACACCTCCCCTACTGCAACTTGAGACCGTTGGTTCTTGTTCTGTCATCTTCCACCACTGAGAACAGCCAAGCTCCATCCTCTTTGGAACCTCCCTTCAGGTAATCGAATGCTGCTATCAAATCCCCCCTCACTCTTCTGCAGACTATATAACTCCAGTTTCCTCAGCCTTTCCCCGTAAATCATGTGCCCCAGTCCCTTAATCATTTTCATTGCTCTCCACTGGACTTTCTCCAATTTGTCCATATACCTTCTGTAGTGGGGGCCCCCAAACTGGATGCAGTGCTCCAGGTGTGGCCTCACCAGTGCCGAATAGAGGGGAATAATCACTGCCCTTGATCTGCTGGCAATGCTCCTACTAATACAGCCCAATAAGCCATTGGCCGCCTTGGCAATAAGAACACACTGCTGACTTATATCCAACTTCTTGTCCGCTATAATTCCCAGGTCCTTCCCTGCAGAACTGCTGCTTAGCCAGTCGGTCTCCCAGCCTGTAGCAGTGCCTGAATAAAGACCGGGAGTGGATGGGTCACTACAAAAACTAATTTTTCCCCCTTTGATATTCTCATCTTCTTGTCAACTGTTTGAAATGGGTCACCTTGATTACATTGAACTCATTAACACCACAAAAGTGATTTTTTTCCTCCCTTCTTGTCAACTGTTTAGAATAGCCCACGTTCACCTTAATGTAATTGGCTCGTTAGTACTGACCCCTCCCCCCCAGTAAGGAAACTTCCATCTTTTCATATGTTGTGTATTTATACCTCTCTACTGCATTTTCCACTCCATGCATCTTTTGAAGTGAGTTTTAGCCTATGAAAGCTTAGGCCCAGATAAATTTGTTAGTCTCTGAGGTGCCACAAGGACTCATGTTTTTGCTGATACCGACTAACTCGGCTACCACTCTGAAACCAAGTGCTTCATAAATATTGCCTAATTAAGCCTTACTGTCCCTCTGAAGTAGGTTATTAGTACCCCCATTTTAGACATTGAGATAGTGAGGCACAAATAACCTGATTTCTTTTCCAGAGGCGCGAGCATTAAATCTCCATTTGAATTTGGGGGAGTTGTGTGTGCTTATTTCTTTTGAAAATAACCCTTGGCAACTTGCTGAAGGTCACCCAGGAAGTTGATGGCAGAGTTCCATCGCCTAGTCCCCTCTGGTAACCACTAAGAAACACCCTTCCTTAATTGAGAGGGGAAACAGTCTAGTATAGAATCAGAGAGGTAGCCGTGTTAGTCTGGAATAGCAGAGGTAGCATAAGCTTTCGTGGGCTAATACCCACTTCGTCGGATGGAAACAGTAGTCTTCTTGTATCCGACAAAGTGGGTATTGGCCCACGAAAGCTTATGCTTCAGTACTTTAGTTAGTCTTTAAGGTGCCACAGGACTCTTTGTTACCAGTCTAGTATAAACTGTCTTAAGTTCTAGGAGACAAGGGAATGTATTAAATCATTTTAAAAAGAAATCTTAATAAAATTAGCTTTTGAGCTGATTAGAATCAACAAGGTTTAATAGTGTTTTTGTAATTCCATTTAACTTCCTTCTTTTTCCCCCTGAAGTAATTTACTTATCTTACAACCTGATAATGGGAAAATGCTGAACAGGTTTCATCATAAGAAATCCATTTCAAATTTCACTTGTGGTCCATCTGTCTTTATAATAGAGCAGTATTTCTCACGCTGGTGGTTGTGACCATCAAGGGAGTTGTGGGATGGGTTTTGGGGGGTTCATAAATGCAGGACTTGTGTTAGGGGGTGGAAAACAGGACAGTTGCCCTGAGCTCCACACCACAAGGGGCAACGCAATGCTAAATTATATGCCCCAGCCCGAGGTGGTGAGGTTTGTGGCTGAACCATGCAACTTAGCTTTGCAGGTAGGGTGAGCAGAAAGCAAGTGTGAAAATTCGGGACAGGGGGTGGAGGGTAATAGGAGCTTATATAAGAAAAAGACCCAAAAATCGGGACATCTGGTCACCCTATTTGCAGTGCCCTTTGTGGTGTGGGGCCCCAGGAAATTGCCCTGCTTGTCACCCCTTAATGCCAGCCCTGAGTATTATTCATAATTTACTTAATGATATTTAAGGTAAGGAAGGGAGTCCCAGTTATTTTTAAGTCCAAAGGGGGTCGCCAGCACTAAAAAGGTTGAGAAAAGATTTATGGCTGCAGAGTAGTCCACAGAATGTGGTCTGTGCTGGCTAAAATCCGGATTTAGCTAAACTACACTTAAGTTAATGTTTAACACAACTCGAGGTAAAATGAGTATTTTTACCTTTAACAGGCTTTGGGAGGAGCCCATTTGGTTAAACAGTAGTGCAGAATAAGTGCTTGCTCAATATGCCCACAGTGGTGAAGAGGAGAAGTCTTGGCAACGTTGTTTGTGTAATAAATAGGGTAATAAATCTTTAATAGGCCATTATATGCTCAGAATGTTCAAGGTAAGTGCAGAATGTGTGCTCTTTGGAACCTTCATACAAACTACTTGGTAGTAGCACTCTCTGGAATCAGCTGGCTGAAGGTCGCTGTTTGCCTTGAAGCTGGTTCCAAGCAGCACAAGTCTTGCTAAAATATCTTGCAAAAGATTATTAAAAGCTGGGATAAACTGAAGAAATTTTAAATATCATATTAGACTTTAACTATAGCTTGGAACACTGTTGACAGCTATAGTTCAGGATTTGTGAATGTTTCCTTTCAAAGACTCTGTTTTCAGTTTTTGGTAACTTACTTGGCCTCTACTAGAGGGTAAATATTTAGTGGCAAATTGAGTAAAGTATGGGGCTGTTACTTTTGAAAGTAAGGATAGTAGGGGGAAAATACACAGTTTGCAGCATTTAAAAAAAGAAAAAAGACTTTGTGTTGTTTTGAACAGCTTTAGTGCTAAAATAGCTGGAGGCTGAATGCTGAAATTTGAGAATTTACAGAAGTAGAGTTCCTTTGAGGGTTACCATGAACACTAGTTTTGAGTTGGCCAAGTTTTGAGCTTTGGAAGTATTTACATGTATAGTAAGTGCCCGATCTCTCAATGAAATACATGCAGGCAATGCCCTGTGCAGAGCCCCGTTCACAGGGGTACCACAAAGGTTCACAGGTCTGCTTGCAATCATCACATTCCAGAATCAGGGCTTAAATGTTTAACAACAAGTGACAGCAGTATTTTTAACTGTGTCCCGTTGACTCTGATTTTGCAAAGCACAAAAGCCACATGCTCCGCTTTAATCATGTGACTAGCCCAAGGTCATGGGATGACTCGTGTTTAAAGTTAAGCATGTGTTTTAAGTGCTTTGCTGGATCACAGCTTAGCTCTGCTTCCACTGAAATTAATGGCAAAACTCTACTTGACTTCAGCTGGAGCAGAGTTAGGCCAATGCTGAGCACTTTTGAAAATCTCCTGTAGTCTTTAATTATGTCATCAAACTTAGTTTTTCAAATGATACGTTATACATTACAAAAAGTGTAACTTTTTTCTACACAGCCTTGCAAGATGCGTCTTGTAATGTGTGCAGTAAATGAGGTGGGACTCCTTTGAAGACCTTGCCTCACTGGTGTATACAGAGCAGTGCACTAGTACAGGTTGAACCTCTCTAGTCCAGCATTCTCTCTGGTCCTTCAACATCCATGGCCTGGCATGATTTTAGTTAGCCAGATGTCTGCTTATTGGTGGGAGGGGGGACAAGCTTCCCGCTGTTTGGCAAAGTCACACCAATCCTGGCTTTCGGTGTTCTGTGCTGTTGTTTAGTTTTAGCTGTATACCAATAGAGAGGGTGTTTATGATGATGTAATGCCTTGCTCTAAAAATTATTAGAATATCCGAAGCTGAGAATTGACTTCAGGCTTTGCAGTGAAAACTAGGGATATGATGAATATTTTATTCATATTTCCTTTGTATGCATCTAGAGAGTCAGTGTGGTCTAGCAATGAGGACCAGAAATGAGTGGAATTAGCATTCCTAGGTGCTATTCCTTTGCTTTCCCACTGACTTGTTGCACGTCTCCTTTGAGTTCACTTCACCTGGCTGCAAGAGGGCAGAAGGCAGCTGAGCTTACTGTTGTTGAGACTGTGGGACTGGCCTGCTCAACATTACTAAAAGGCAAGGCAGATGGCACCATGCTGAGGAAGAGCCATGGAGGAGGGCTAGTAACACCTCTGCGTCCAGCGGTCCAAGGCTATTACTTGTGGGTCTTGCTAGAAGGGTGATAGTGGCCCCTCTGGGGGAAGGATGAGCTTCACTCCTGGGGCATGCTTGGGAAGAGTATGCATGAATCGTGCTGCATTTGGGGAAGGTGGTTTTAGCTCTGCCTTTGAGTCATGAGCATTCTTCAAGAGGCTTTAGGTAATCTGTCAGCAACCTTTTCCTTTTCCTGATGTTTCATTAGGTGATGCAATTTCAGTTGGTTAATGTACTGGACATTTTTAGAGAATTAATATTTAGTGATTTCCCAGTTGGAGGAATGGTTTTTTGTCATTCACAGGAAGGCTTATAGGCAGTAGTCTTGTAGTTGTATTGGTCACAGGATTTCAGAAAAGGAGGGTGAGGTTAAAAAAAATGTTTATTGGACCAACTTCTCATGGTGAGAGACAAGCTTTTGAGGTTCTTCAGAACTCTTTGTATGCTCGAAAGCTTGTCTCTCTCACCAATAGAATTCGGTCCAATAAAACAGCGGTTCTTAACCTGAGGTCTGCATATCCCTGGAGGTGTGCAGTGGTCTTCCAGGGGGTACATAAACTCATCTAGATATTTGCCTAGTTTTGTAACAAGCTACAGAAAAAGCACCAATGAAGTCAATATAAACTCAAAGTTCATACTTTTTACTTGTTTATACCATACACTGAAATGTAAGTAGAATATTTATATTCCAGTTGATTCTCATTTTTACCATATACCGTATTTTTCGTCCTATAGGACGCTCCGGCCTATAAGACGCCCCCTCGTTTTTTAATAAAACCGGACCAAAAAAAAAAAGCGCCTCGCTCTCCCGTCCCCACCGCGTGGGCGGGCTGCCGGGAGCGTCCCGGTTCCCCCCTCCCCGCCGCGGGCGGGCTGCCGGGAGCGTCCCGGTTCCCCCCTCCCCGCCGTGGGCGGGCTGCCGGGAGCGCTCCTGGCAGCCCGCCCGCGGCGGGGAGGGGGGAACCGGGACGCTCCTGGCAGCCCGCCCGCGGCAGGGAGGGGGGAACCGGGGCGCACATTCGCCCTATAAGACGCACCAACTTCCCCCCCCCCCCGTTTTGGGGAAGAAAAAGTGCGTCTTATAGGGCGAAAAATACGGTAATTAAAATGAAAGTGAGCAATTTTTCAATAAAGTGCTGTAACACTCTGGTATTTTTATGTCTGATTTTGTATGGTGAAACTTAGGGAACACAAGACAAATTAGATTCCTGAAAAGGGTACAGTAGTCTGGAAAGATTGAGAGCCACTGCAATAAAAGATATTACCTCATCCACCTTGTCTCTCTACTAGGAAGACTTAGTCATCTTTTAGAGGCTGAAAACACATCCACAAAAAGATCCATTTAATCTGATTCTGAGTAATGTTTCCAAGGAAGAGTCCTTCACTTCAGTCTTCTATTTGGAGAGCAGTATAATATGCTCAGTCTAAAATATCTCTGTTCAAAACACCACATTCTTTTTTATTATGATGATTTGATTTTATTATGAAGTGGTTATGTTCTCTGTTTTGATCTGTTATAGGTAGGCTTGACAGCATTCAATTTTTATTTTTGTTTGATTTTGATTTGTAATACCAATTGTTACTTTTAAGCATTTATTTTTTTATTTTTATCGGTTTGTTTTCTCAGTTGTTGGAAATTATGGTGAATGTCAGACAATTATTTAATGACAGTAGATGCTGAGATTTAAAATGGTAAGGCTGTATATAACTCATTAAAATACAAATTGTCAACTTCACAGGTAAAATATACAAAGTTAATATCTTTAAATCAACAAATCATACCCGGTTGCACTATTTGTTTTGCTAATCTATTTTTAACAAGTTCAAAAGTATAAATCACTGGATTTTTGCTTTAAGCTCTCGAGCAGCATTTTCCTTACTGTGCCTATCTGTATATTTAGATTATTGATGGAAATATTTTTTGTTTGTGTATGTGCAGTGAAATTGATGTTTGCTAATGTCTGCCAATTAAAAAAAAGAAATCCTTCCAAGCCTGATACAGGGTCTGATCCTATAGACAGAGGTGGTGATGAGCTGAGGAATCTATTAATTTATTATCAAATGAATACTCATTTAATAAACTGTTTCAGAGGAAGGAGGCGATAGGACATGACAGACATATTTTCTGGAGGTGTTTGTTTTGTTCCTGAAATACACACCAATTGATAGTGTAGCATGATCTTTACTTTGTGTATATTGAAAAGGAGGACATGAGTGGAGACCTTTTAGGGGAGCCTAGAGGTATCTTCCCAGGGAGGAAGGAAGACGAAAAGTATCAAAAGTCAGAGAGTCTCATCTATTTCAAAGGCAATAGTACTGCTCTGCTGAAGTATTTTTATTTTGCCCCAACAACAAGTTCTCTGGCATGGGTTGGGGACTAGGGTATGAATTCCATCAGAGGTGAGGAAACCTTCCCTTCCATTTGTTGGAAGAATTTTAACAGGAAGATTCCAGGAAGCCCCCTTCAGCAGTTTTTTCCGTGTGTATTAGCCATGTTCCAAGATCAGTCAACTGAACATTAAATTAACAAAAACAACAAGGATATTCCACTGTGAATGAGCAATTTGAGATTGCATGTATCTATACCAAATACTTTTAAAAAAATTGGTTGGGTGTGCTACAGGCAAAATTCTACATCCTGGCTGCTTCTCCTCTCATCACATGTTTAGGCAGTATACATTTTGAAAAGGTCAGGCTCCAGTGATACGTTATTCAAGTCAAGTTTGAAGTACTGTATGGATGATCATATGTCATGATAAGGTAATTCCAAAATGGAGCATGACAATTGCAAATTGTTTACACTATTTAGAAAGGTACGAAACCTTGCATTTGGGAATTGAATCTCTCTTCCTTTAGAAAATAAAACACTTCTACCATGGGAGACTTGTTCCCTGCTCTTGAGATGCTGCTGCTACATAGACCAATTTCCAAGAAGCAGCTGATTTCTGTCAGTGCTTTTATGCTCAGGGCTTTCCCACAGCAGATAGCAATAGAAATACGGCCATCAGAACATTACAATGAAGATTTTGGACCTAATCCAGTTTCCACTGAAGTCTGAGAAACTTTCCATTGCTTCAATGAGAGTTAAATCAAGCCTTTTGATTCCTTTTAATGCTGCTGCTATTTGAAGATAACTGGACAAGAGGGAGTACGGGGAGCAACAGACAAAAATCATTCTTTTGTAACCTAATCATAGGTGTGCTCAGCACATTTTATTAGGGTCTGCACCCAGGCCATTTTATTTATTTATTTATTTTAAAGGCACTGCACTGTGCATGCAAAGCCCCCCCCCCCTTTTTTTTGAGACATTAGGGTGTGCCTGGGCACACCCAGCACACCCTGTGCACATGCCTATGAACCTAATAATACTCTCTTGACTGCCAAACCAGCAAGTATAAAATTGAGACAATGGACTAGTGTCAAATATTTCACACAAGGTGAAATTCCTGGTAACAAATATGAACTGAAAAGAGACTGGAAATGTAATAAAACTGTAAGATGCACTCACTGCAGTGTTATATAGTACTGCATACTTTTCCAATATTGAGAAACCTTCTGATAGTGTTCCACATGAGAGAGCTGCTTGAGCCGGAATTGAAGGGGTCATAGTACATAGAGACTGATAAGTAGCGAAAGTAGAGATAACTGTTCCCACCAATGCAGTTATGGATCACAAAGGTTACTGCGCAAAGCATTATATTTTGTGTGATCTATAAACCATCAGGACACGAAACAGTAATCTTATATTTGCTGATGGGACAGAATCGTCTGTTTAATGGACAAAGACCAAGGGATGTAAAAGATAAGATCTTAGAAGCAATGATGTATTGTCAATATTATAAGAAGGGGATTGTATGCATTTTCCCCGTTAGCCTGTGATAAGCCCAAGAGTGCATGTGCCGTCAGGAAACAGGGATCAGGGACTGGGACATCCAGTATTTTGTTCTTCCCATTTTGAAAGAACATTTCTCATTGCTACAACCTAATAAAGGAGAAGAGCAATAGTATCTAGTAAGCACACTTAGAAATGTTTTTATATAGTGACTGAAAAATATACTGAGAATGTTAATAGTATAGCTCAGCGTTTCTCAAACCGCAATTTATTTCCTGGGCTGTCTGCCCCCAAATAGATGGCACGTGTACGTTTCTCTGTGCAGCCACTACACCAGCACCCACAGAGCTTCTTCTCTCCTCACAGGAGCAGCCCCAGCCACCTGGGCTGCAATACCGAGTGCTCATCTCAGACTCGGAGTAGGACTAGCCCAGGGGTAGGCAACCTATGACATGCGTGCCAATGACGGTCTAATGTCCAACCTAAACTGCGCTTGCAGAAATGTAAGCCTATTGCTTCTTGTCCTATCCTCAGACGTTAAGAACAATTTTGCTCCTTCCTCCTTGTAACAGCCTATTTACTTGAAAACTTTTATCATGTCCCCTCTTCTCTTCTCCACACAAAAGAAATCCAGTTTCCTTCCTAGGTCCTGTTTTTTTTAGACCTTTCATCATTTTTGTTGCTCTTCTCTAGACTTTCTCCAGTTTGTCCACATCCTTCCTGAAATGTGGTGCCCAAAACTGGGCACAATGCTCCAGTTAAGGCCTGATCAGTGCGGTCCACAGAGTAGAGCGAAATAATTACTTCTCATCTGGCTTACAACACTCCTGCTAATACATCCCAGAATGATGTTCACTTTGTTTTTTTTTGCAACAGTGTTACACTGTTCACTCATATTTAGCTTGTGAGTCACTGACCCCTAGATCTCCTTCCCAGACAGTAATTTCGTATGTGTGCAACTGATTGTTCCTAAGTGGAGTACAGTAAACCCTCGATTTAATGGACCTCGATTTAACGGACTTTGGATGCAAGTCTCATGCATCCGAAATCCATTTCTCGCGGGCTGGCTGCCGGCTCCCGGCTGCCGCCCAAGTCCCGCCTGCGGGCGGGCCTTGCTGCTGGGTCCCGCCTGCGGGCGGGCAGGCCGCCGGGCTCCCGCCCGGGTCCCGCCGGCGGGCGGGCGGGCTCCCGCCCGGGTCCCGCCGGCGGGCGGGCTGCCGGGTCCCGGCTGCCGCCCGGGTCCCAGCAACGGGCGGGCTGCTGCTCCGACAGCTCGGTTTTTTTTTATTATTAAATAACGGACTTTTTGATTTAACGGACACCCCCTCGCCCGAATTAGTCCGTTAAATAGAGATTTTACTGTACTTTGCATTTGTCCTTTACTGAATTTCATCCTATTTACTTTTGAGCATTTCTCCAGTTAGTTCAGAATATTCTGAATTCTATTCCTATCCTCCAAAGTACTTGTAACCCCTCTTAGCTTGGTATCGTCTGCAAAGTTTAGAAGTGTATTCTATGCCATTATCTAAATCACTGAAGATAGTTCGGTTTAATATCCTACACTAGCCCTCAGTTAACTGCAAAAATTAATATTCCTAGGGAACAGTGGCAAAGTTGCCAACTCTCATCATGTTATTTCAAGTACTGTAATAGTTGTTTTTTTCTTAAAGACCCTGTTCGTGGAGTCAAGGGATTACATGAGATTCTCAGTTTTCATTTTAAAAAAAATTCTCACCCTCCTGGTTTCAGAGAGAGAAGCCTAAAAACACAAACTCTCAGGACTTAAAAAACAGAAGGCAAATAAAAATAACCCAAAATGTATTTTATAATCTTTTATAATTTTGGGGGCTTGGCTCATGATTTTTGAATGCTTGGATTTGGCAATAATACAATGACAACTGAAAGTAGCTAACATTAAATCAGTCACATTACATAAATTAATTCCTGTCATGACTGTACTCAATCTTATTTGCCTTTGAACATCTGATATTATGCAAATGATTTTCATATAGCTACAGTCTCACTCATGTGCTGATTTTCAGTTTGTATGTGCATTGTGCTCATTTCCTAAACTTCCTTGGTTACTTTTGGTACCTCATTTCTTAATTTTACAATAAATTGTCCTGACACATTTTATATGCCCATAAACTTAATCTGCTTTAAATTAGATTTGACGGTTTTGTATGAACTATTGTCGACTCCCAGTTTGGGTCCTCGGCCTTTTTAAAACATTTCTTCATCATGACAATTTTATGTGTATAATGCACAGAAGCAATTGTAATCCTGACCGCTGATAAAGCTTTGTTATTTCCATTTTGTTATTTTAA
Organism: Sternotherus odoratus; assembly: GCA_032164245.1. Taxonomy (NCBI): domain Eukaryota; kingdom Metazoa; phylum Chordata; order Testudines; family Kinosternidae; genus Sternotherus; species Sternotherus odoratus. Next base: position 131,876,175 of record JAVMKO010000001.1, read on the forward strand.
GGAGCTGTTAGCACTGTTTCCTATCCTTAAAATAATGTTAGTTCTTTCAAATTGTTCTTTACCCGGTGCTTCCTAGACTTGTAAATGAGTCTCTTTTGTGAGGGAGTGCTAGTGACTTTTATTCAAACCAAAATTACATTTTTTTACCTTGCCGTGGGCACCATTTTAAAGTTGCATGTTGAGAAATAGTTATTTTTGCCATCCAGCTGAACAGCCAATGATGGCCTGCAATACTTGCTGAATAATAAATATAAATAATTAATAGACAATTTGCGCAAAATTTTATACCATTTACTCGAGGCACTCTAAAATCAATATCCTGTTGAAACAGCTTATAGAATTCTCATTTAAATTTCAGTCCAGGCAAAGAGTTTATTTGCTCAACTTTCCCATGAAGATGCTGATGACTATAATGAAAACCTATTTTTTTTTTAAATTTTCATATTAAACATTTTCCTGAGGAAATGTGAGGTGGACATTTTTAGGGTTGTTTTAAAATGAAAATTGGCAGCATCTCTCTAGTGACTAATTTAGTTTAGAGACCGGCAGCAATGAAAAATACAGCTATGTGCAGTATTAATACAAAGAAGGATCTGATCAACAACCATGTAACTTTGCTGTTTGTTCTTATTCATATAGATCATTATTCAGCTGTTAAAACTGGCACTGTTGGATTAAGAATCAAAACAACATCGTAATGGATGTTCATAGAAGGCCATGTGGAAATTCACTGCAAACTAAACTTTAAAGTGACATGTGCTTCACAATATTAGTCACTGCCAGGCAAATAACTCATGCAAATTACTCAAGCAGTTTCATATGTTTTCTTTCCACCATCACTATGGAGCACTAAAGGGTTAATAAATAATACCTAGTTCTTATGTGGCACTTTTCATCAGTAGAGCACAAAGTTCTTTGCAAAGGATATCTGTATCGTTAACCCCATTTTCCAGATGTGGAAACTGAGCCATAAAGAGGTGAGATGAGTGCTCAAGGTCATTCAGCCAGCGTCAGAGCTGGAACAGAATTCAGGTCTCCTATCTGCTAGGCAACACGGTCTATAATACTACACTCCTTAATGAAGGAGGGTCTTTCACTTCTAAACCTCATCAGTGAGCAAATCAAACCTTCAATGCCAAATCCAACCTCAGGCATCCTTCTGGACCCACTTTTGGTGAGTCTTCCACATTGTCCCTCTAGCACCTATGGCATCTGATTGACTGACATTGCCACCTCTGAAAATCATCTAGTGCCAACATCTCGAAGCTGAGGTCTACCTATGTTCTGGAAAACCTTCAAGGCTGTTTTCCTTTCTCCATTGCCTTGGATCCAAGGGCTCAAATGGGTAAGATTGAGAGTCATGGTGACGTCCCGCACATCCAGCTAAATTTGGTTAGTTTCAGAAATGTTGCAACCTGGCTATCCCTGCCCACTCATAAGAAATTAGTTCTAGATGAGGCTGAGGTGAATGGGCCTCTTACAAATAGTAGGAGATGAAGTTAGATTACACTAATATTGTCCCAGCCTGAGTAAATTTATCTGTGTATAAAAAGGTAGCAGGCCCAGATAAGTTTGACCTCAGAAAATTAAGAGGCTGAAATTGTCTCCCTAATGGTTCCATCATGCATTGTAGGTGGGACTGAACTGAATTTTGACAGTAGCTGTATTGTAACTGGGCCCCTCAACATGACTGATTTTTTTTGTAGTGTAGGCAAAACTAGAACAATGTGATTTGCTCATACTTATTTAAAAGGCCAACTCCATATTTCTAAAAGTCTTCCTTTGAGATCAAAGTCGATTCAGAAGTTAAACAATGCTGTCACCCTTGGTGAGCAGATAGTAGTGCTCTAATTCATGCTGAAACATGTTCACTAGTGTATTTTCATTTGGGAAATAAATTTAATGCAATGATTCTGTGTATGATTGCTATCATAGCCTTCTAACCCTTCTTTTCCAGAGTCAAGACGACAGATTTGCTTTCATTGCAGAATGGTATGACCAGAACGCTTCACTCTTTCGACGTTACGAACTCTTGTATTATCCGAAAGATGGGTCAGTTGAAATGGTAAAAACTTTTTATATCATCATAAGCATACTTTTCAGCTACACGGTTCGGAAGTTGGCAAGCCACAGCCCGTAGTATGGTTTTAATTTGGAAATGAAAAGCTTAGAGATTTTTTTAAAATTTGTTTGCTGTTGCTAAAATTAAACAAACTCCAGGGAACCTAGGGAGTAAACTCTTTTTATTTATTGATTTATTTCATAAAGCCAACATTTGAAAATGTATGTAGAGAGAATTGTCCTAACAGACCTGGGTTAACAATAATCTTTCCTGTGGATGCTGGTGAAATTAGGTTAACTGTATAGAAATATTTGGTCTCTAAACTGACAATTTCTGAAGTGTTTTAAGTCATCTTAGCTCTTAGCACACCCAACAGCCACACAGTTCTGCATTTTGACAGCTTGTCAGTACTTGATGATAACTTGACACAGAGACACATGTCAGTGTGTGTGCTCAACTTGCCATCCATATTGGAACTGGGGAAGCAAAAATGCCCATATATAACCTATGGCGGGAGAAGCTCTGTGTGACTGGGATCCGGGTGGGAGCCAGCTGAGGTCACTCAATTAGGCTGAATTACAAAGAAGGGGCAGTCAATCCCCAAAGCTGGTGGCTGTTTCAATACTTAGATTTACCAAGCTAGCAGAATGTAGCTTCTTTGTTATCTCACCGGTTGTCCAGAAACCCACAACACAGTTCCCTTAAAGAAACCCAGCCTCAGGCCTCCATCCAGGTACCCAAGTCAAATATGATAAAGATTTCTGAAAATCTTATTTCATTATATAAAATAAAAGGTTCTACCAGTTCCAAAGGTTCAAACATATTACCTCCCAAGTTAAATAATATTCCAGATCTTACCCAAATACATGCTTACAGCCAACTCTTATTAACTAAACTAAAATGTATTAAACAAGAAAAGGGAGAGAGTATGGTTGAAAGATCAATATACATATAGACATGAGTTCAATTCTTGAGGTTCAGATTTATAGCAGAGATGGTGATCTTTGTAGTTGCAAAGAGTTCTTTTAGAATGTAATCCATAGGTCAGGGGTCCACAGCCTTTCAGAAGTGGTGTGCCAAGACCTCATTTATTCACTCTCATTTAAGGTTTCGTGTGCCAGTAATACATTTTAACATTTTTAGGAGGTCTCTTTCTATAAATCTATAATATAGAATTAAACTATTGTTGTATGTAAAATATATAAGGTTTTTAAAATGTTTAAGAAGATTCATTTAAAAATAAATTAAAATGCAGAGCCCCTGGACTGGTGGCCAGGACCTGGGCAGTGTGAGTGCCACTGAAAATCCGCTCACGTGCTGCCTTTGGGCGGTATGCATGCCATAGGTTAACTGTATAACCCCTGCCATAGGTATTATATCCAATATTATATCCAGGGTGTACCAGCTTAACGGGGATCTCATCTTGCAAGTCAAACTTCTGCTGATGAAGCTTAAGCAGATCTGAGATAAACAGTCAGGACCCTGATCAAGATCTTTTATACAATTTTAAGCCACCTTTGACAAATTGGAGTCCTTTGGAGAATAATAGGCTACTTTGAAGCTGGTCCATCACTGGTACTTAGCTATAGGAATTAACATAAGGCAACTGCCTGTTTTTCTACCATTCACAGATAATTTGCTATACATTTCAAAGAGAGATGAATACAGTGATATCCCATGTTTACAATTCATTTAAATGCTAGGATGTTCTTTTGAACAGTGAATTATCAGAACACAGCATAGACAGGGACTGTTGATTACATTGTTGACCACTATATATGTAAATACAGAAAAACACACACATCTTCCCACACATCTTTAAGGGTTGAATTTGAGTCATTTTGTTTTGCAGGATGTTTAACCCTTTCTGGCCGTGTGTCACACTCTGCTGTTCAGATTTTGGGATCAATTTGGACAGGTGTTGTGATGAGGGTATATGGACCTCTCTCTGATAAGGAAGGTGCCAGAGAGGCCCTCCGCGCAGGGCTTTCCCCACCCCTCTGGCTTTGTCAATTACGCCTGATAGACAGGAGGCCTGTAAAAGGGAGGAAACTGCAGTCAGGTGAGGGAAAGGAGCGGGTTTGCCAAGCAGTAGACTGGTGGTGGCCTAACTCCTGGAGCCACCGGGGGGGGGGGGGAACTCATCCAGGAGAGCTTCACCCCAACCCTACAGGGAGTGCCACAAACTGCCAGGGAGAGACTTAAGAAAGCCTCAAGGGATAGAGGCCCCTTGTAAGAAGCAAGGAACTAGGATATGTGCTGGAGCCGCACAGTGCAAGTACCTAGCTATGGACAGGTTCTCCAACCATTGGAGAGAGAAACCTCAGAGGACTCCTTTACAAGTGTTGTAAATTTTGGGTGCTCTTCTGAATTTATATAGGTCCCTACTATGTCCGGTAACCAGTCCCCAGGGAATCATCTCTTCTATCAATGGGCTCTGCTTCATCTCTACCTATTGTTGTCTTCCTGAGGAAATGGATGGTTTCTTGTTATTCCCTTGGATATATCTGGAGAGAGGATAGAAGGCAGCTGGTAGGCAAATATCCTTTTGGAGGTCATGAATGATTTGACCTCTTCATGTAAGGATTCCCTCCCTCCCCTCCCCCCACCACCACTGATGCCTCTCCTTAACCACCCCTATGCCATGTGTGGGGCTGAAGCTGCTGAGGCTTTGAGTGTAAATGAGGCCTGCTAGTACTCCATTTTCCTTCCCTCCTTTTCCTTACTATGCTATGCTTCTTGGCTGTTCCTGGAGGGAAAGGGGGAAACTGGTAGAGGAAGCATTGAAAACGTTGGAGAGGCAGTTTCTAGCTACATAGCATGAGGAGCAGCCTCTATTGGCTGTGGGAGAGTTTGGCGGGATTTTTTGTTTCTTACCCCAGTAGCCCATACAGGGCCGGCGACAGGGGGGTACTATGGGTACAGCTGTACCGGCCCCCCCGACTTTAGGGGGCCCCCGGTACACAGCTGTACCCGTTGTCGTCCCCCCTTGTCGCCGGGCCTGGAGAGCGGGGAAGGGGCGGGGAGGCAGCGCGGCTCTCCTCCGGACGAGCGCGCCTGGCCCCGGCAGGAGCAGTGAGCCCAGCCGGCGGCAGCGGCACAGTCCGGGGAGGGGGGAGGGAGAACAGCAAGGGCAGCTCACGCCGCTCCCGGGCTCTCGCTCCCACTGCGGCCAGCTGTCAGCTGGTGGGGGAGCACCCGCTGGGGGGGGGGCAGCTGGGCTGGGGGGGGGAGGCCGGCTGGACTTCCTCCCCCAGCCGCTGTCAGCTGGGGGGGGAGCGCCGGCTGGGCTGGGGGGGGGGGCAGCCACTGTCGGCTGGGCTGGGGGGGGGCGGCTGGGCTGGGGGGGGGGCAGCCGCTGTCGGCTGGGCTGGGGGGGGGCGGCTGGGCTGGGGGGGGGGCAGCCGCTGTCGGCTGGGCTGGGGGGGGGGGCGGCTGGGCTGGGGAGGGGGCAGCCGCTGTCGGCTGGGCTGGGGGGGGGCGGCTGGGCTGGGGGGGCGGCTGGGCTGGGGAGGGGGCAGCCGCTGTCGGCTGGGCTGGGGGGGGCCGGCTGGGCTGGGGAGGGGGCAGCCGCTGTCGGCTGGGCTGGGGGGGCCGGCTGGGCTGGGGGGGGGGCAGCCGCTGTCGGCTGGGCTGGGGGGGCCGGCTGGGCTGGGGGGGGGGGGCAGCCGCTGTCGGCTGGGCTGGGGGGGCCGGCTGGGCTGGGATGGGGGGGCCCAGCCGCTGTCGGCTGGGCTGGGGGGGCCGGGTGGGCTGGGCTGGGGGGGCCGGGTGGGCTGGGGGGGCCCCCCAAACTATCAGAGTAGGGGGCCCCCAAATTTCTGTCGCCGGGCCTGAGCCCATAACAGAAAAGGGTACCAGGGAATGCTGTGAGCAAATTGGATCTGTTGGCAAATATTCATGCTTGGTTCTCAGAATTTGACATCATTTGAAACCTTACAGGTTAAGCCTTGGCAATTTTTTTGCTTGGAATGGTAGATATGTAGACGATTGCCTTAATAAGAGAAGGCTTTTTTTTTTTTTTTAAACACACAAGAAAACATAGATTATTAGCAGGCATTATTTCATTTTCGCTAAACTTGATTCTTCAGGCAAAGTGTGAGAGACAGAGGGAGAAATAAAACTGCAAGCTGTATTTACCAAATCTAAGTAACATTGATCTATTGTTTACCCACTTTGTGGCTCATCGTTATGTTTTAAATAGAGTTTATAAATATATCCAGGCATCCATGCCAAAAAATAAACCCCAAACAGGTGCATGAGGAAATATCATCTTCAGGCTTTTTTCATCCATGTCACTTCTACTACTTGGTAATGAGTGCAAAATAACCAGAACACATTTTTTTTCTCAACTAGGATTGAACTGGGCTAGGAAATGTGCAAGTGTCAGGGTTTTAAAGATTATTGATTTAGTTACATCTGAAAATACAAGTTCTGAAGAAGTCAGGCAATAATATACAGCAGAATTCTAGGGACGGTTTTATTATTTTACAATGTCATCAACTATTAGAATGTAAGATGTAAACTAATGCAGAGGACAAAAAGGGATTTCATTCTGAATAGTGATGAGGAACCTGAAAAAGTTCAGTGAGGTAGCCCACCCAATCTTCACCAAAATGGGTGCTTATCAGAACTATTCTGACCTTTTCAGTATGCAGAATTGGGCTGTGAATTTCACTAGAGCAGGCTGTGCTGTGAGACTTCTTTTGATTCCAGTCAGAATCTGGAAATGGGAGAGAGATGTATCCAAACACTTCAGAATATCAAAAAGATTCACTTTGGTTCTAAAAATGGGGAAAACTTTTGTATTTTCACAAAATCCAATGGTTGGGTATAGCTTCGTGGTGGAGGGTGGCATATGGTATGTAAGGGTAGGAAGGGGAAGTTTTGGCTGAGAACAGCAGGCCTGACCCCTACTGTTACAGAAATGCCTTGGTATCTTTAATATCTGCACATAGCTGAATGGAAGCTGTTGCTTTTGAGATCTCCTCTGATGTTTTGACAGTTCACCCAGTAAACCTCATGGAATTTACTGCATTTCCTCACAAAGATGAAGTGCTGACTTGCCATTACAGTGAAACCTCGATATAACGGACTAATTCGGGCGAGGGGATGTCCGTTAAAGCCGAAAGTCCGTTATTTAATAATTTTTAAAAATCATTAAATAATGGACTTTCGGCTGACAATGGACACCCCCCTCGCCCGAATTAGTCCGTTATGTCGAGGTTTTACTTTTATCACGGTCGGGAGCCCGGCTGCTGGGACCCTGGCGGGAGCCATCAACCCGCCCGCCTGGGTCCCGGCTGCGGGGGCGGGGTGAGGGGGTGGTTGACAGCTCCCGCCGGGCTCCCCGCTGTGGGGAGCCCGGTGGGAGCTGTCAACTCGCCCGCCCGGCTCCCCGCTGTGGGGAGCCGGGCGGGAACTGTCAATTCCCCCTCCCCCCCCGCCCGGCTCCCCCTGCAGGGAGCCGGGGAGGGGAGGAGAGCTGTCAACTCGCCCGCCCGGCTCCCAGCAGCGGAGAGCCGGGCGGGAACTGTCAAAAAAAAACACCCCCCCCGCCCGGCTCCCCCTGCAGGGAGCCGGGTGGGGGGGGAGTTGATAGCTCCCGCCGGGCTCGGGAGCTCGGCGGGAGCTGTCAACCCCCCACACACACACACACCCGGCTCCCCGCAGGGGGAGCCGGGCGGGAGCTGTCAACTCGCCCGCCGGGCTCCCCGCTGCGGGGAGCCGGGCGGGGAGCTGTCAACCTCTGCAGGGGGAGCCGGGCGGGGGGGGGGGGGTTTGACAGTTCCCGACGGGCTTCCCACAGCGGGGAGCCCGGCGGGAGCTGTCAAGTCCCGGCGGGAGCTGTCAACACAGGGGAGCCATGGGGGGGGGGGGGGGTTTGACAGCTCCCCCACCCGGCTCCCTGCAGGGGGAGCCGGGCGAGGGTGGTTTTACAGTTCCCGGCGGGAGCTGTCAACCTCTGCAGGGAGTGACAGCTCCTGCCCGGCTCCCCGGGGCGGGAGCCGGCAGCCCCCGAATAACGGATTTCGGATGCATCGGAAATTTTGTCCGTTGCATCCGAAGTCCGTTAAATCGAGGTTTTACTGTACTAGGATTTTTCAACTGTGCTTTTAAGGAGTCCGAATGTTTCAAACCCAGTTCTAAGTCCCTTAATCCACTCCTCTGCCCTTCCCCACATTTGAGTCTTGTACAATAAAAATTGGTAGTGTAATATCACTGAGATGATGCCTTTATACCTGTTACAGCATGTGACATGAACAGTTCTGGTTTGGGTTATACAACTGTGGCACAATGTGGTTCTCCTGGGCAAACTGTCAGTGAGACTCCTTATAATTCAGACTGGACAGAGATACACACAGGGTACCAGAGTCACTTACTGCAACTCAGAGTAACACAAGCAAGTTAAAAATTGGCCAATTCTAAGACATGTTTTTCCCTTGTGCTGAGTGATGTCTTTGCTTGGGGTACCCAGAACTGAGCTACTGTGCTACCCTCCCAGCCTCAGGAAGTCAGGCCCTCACTGTTGCTAAGCTATGTAGTCAGCTCCCTGACATACCAGCTCATCTGCCTTACCAGCAGTCTTTTCAGGACTCTTCCACTCCAAACCTTGCCTTGCAGGTAACAATCAGTGAACCCCAGTTTCCGAGGTCCCCAGAAACCTGTCTCTACAGTGGCCAGTGCCTTTCAGTGGATACTCTCAGAAGTTAAGTTGACTACCTCCAAAGAGCCAGAATGCACACCAGTTTCAGTTTAGCTAAATACTCTTTTCTGTAATAAAACAAGAATAAGTTTATTAAGAAAGAACAGAAATTTAAGTGATCATAAGAAAGAATAAAAGAAATAAGCCTGGTTATAAGTAAAACAAAATGTGCTTTCTAGTAACTAAAACTAAATTCATCTTTGTGTAAGCAGGTTTCTCACCTGTAGTCAGTTTCTAGATACTCTTGCCTTCCAGGCCAAGAGGATCCAGCTTTCATAGGCTCTGAAGGCGCTGAACCCTAAATCCCCTTAATGATGAACATAACATAACATAAGAACATAAGAACGGCCATACTGGGTCAGACCAAAGGTCCATCTAGCCCAGCATCCTGTCTACCGACAGTGGCCAATGCCAGGTGCCCCGGAGTGAGTGAACCTAACAGGTATGATCGAGCGATCTCTCTCCTGCCATCCATCACCCCCCTCTGACAGACAGAGGCTAGGGACACCATTCATTACCCATCCTGGCTAATAGCCATTTATGGACTTAGCCTCCATGAATTTATCCAGCTCTCTTTTAAACCCTGTTATAGTCCTAGCCTTCACAGCCTCCTCAGGTAAGGAGTTCCACAGGTTGACTGTGCGCTGTGTGAAGAAGAACTTCCTTTTATTTGTTTTAAACCTGCTGCACGCCAATTTCATTGAATGGCCCCTAGTTCTTCTATTTTGGGAACAAGTAAATAACTTATCCTTATTCACTTCCTCCACTCCACTCATAATTTTATATACCTCTATCATATCCCCCCTTAGTCTCCTCTTTTCCAAGCTAAAAAGTCCTAGCCTCCTTAATCTCTCTTCATATGGGACCCGTTCCAAACCCCTAATCATTTTAGTTGCCCTTCTCTGAACCTTTTCTAGTGCCAGTATATCCTTTTTGAGATGAGGAGACCACATTTGTACGCAGTATTCAAGATGTGGGCGCACCATGGATTTGTATAAGGGCAATAAGATATTCTCCGACTTATTCTCTATCCCTTTTTTAATGATTCCTAACATCCTGTTTGCTTTTTTGACTGCCGCTGCACACTGCGTGGATGCCTTCAGAGAACTATCCACAATGACTCCCAGGTCTTTTTCCTGATTGGTTGTAGCTAAATTAGCCCCCATCATATTGTATGTATAGTTGGGGTTATTTTTTCCAATGTGCATTACTTTACATTTATCCACATTAAATTTCATTTGCCATTTTGTTGCCCAATCACTTAGTTTAGTGAGATCTTTTTGAAGTTCTTCACAGTCTGCTTTGGTCCTTACTACTTTGAGCAGTTTAGTATCATCTGCAAACTTTGCCACATCACTGTTTACCCCTTCCTCCAAATCATTTATAAATAAGTTGAATAGGATCGGCCCCAGGACTGACCCTTGGGGAACACCACTAGTTACCCCTCTCCATTCTGAAAAAGTTCCATTTATCCCTACCCTTTGTTCCCTGTCTTTTAACCAGTTTTCAATCCATGAGAGGATCTTCCCTCTTATCCCATGGCAGCTTAATTTACGTAAGAGCCTTTGGTGAGGGACCTTGTCAAAAGCTTTCTGGAAATCTAAGTACACTATGTCCACCGGATCCCCCTTGTCCACATGTTTGTTGACCCCTTCAAAGAACTCTAATAGATTAGTAAGACACGATTTCCCTTTGCAGAAACCATGTTGACTTTTGCCCAACAATTTATGCTCTTCTATGTGTCTGACAATTTTATTCTTTACTATTGTTTCAACTAATTTTCCCGGTACGGACGTTAGACTGACTGGTCTGTAATTGCCAGGATCACCTCTAGAGCCCTTTTTAAATATTGGCGTTGCATTAGCTATCTTCCAGTCACTGGGCACAGTAGCCAATTTAAAGGATAGGTTACAAATCCTCGTTAATAGTGCCGCAATTTCACATTTGAGTTCTTTCAGAACTCTTGGGTGAATGCCATCTGGTCCCGGTGACTTGTTACAGTTAAGTTTATCAATGAGTTCCAGAACCTCCTCTACTGATACTTCAATTTGTGACAATACCTCAGAGTTGTCACCTACAAAAGACAGCTCAGGTTTAGGAATCTCCCTAACGTCCTCAGCCGTGAAGACTGAAGCAAAGAATTCATTTAGTTTCTCTGCAATGACTCTGTCATCTTTAAGTGCTCCTTTTGTATCTCTGTCATCCAGAGGCCCCACTGGTTGTTTAGCAGGCTTCCTGCTTCTGACATATTTAAAAAACATTTTGTTATTACCTTTTGAGTTTTTGGCTAGCTGCTCTTCAAACTCCATTTTAGCTTTTCTTATTACATTCTTACACTTTATTTGGCAGTGCTTATGCTCCTTTCTATTTACCTCACTAGGATTAGACTTCCACTTTTTAAAAGATGCCTTTTTCTCTCTCACTGCTTCTTTTACTTGGCTGTTAAGCCACGGTGACACTCTTTTAGTTTTCTGGCGTTGTTTTTTAATTTGGGGTATACATTTGAGTTGGGCCTTTATTATGGTATCTTTGAAGAGAGTCCATGCAGCTTGCAGGGATTTCACTTTAGTCACTTTACCTTTTAATTTCCGTTTAACTAACCCCCTCATTCTTTCATAGTTCCCCTTTTTGAAATTAAATGCCCCAGTGTTGGGCTTCTGAGGTGTTATTCCCACCATTGGAATGTTAAATGTTATTATATTATGGTCACTATTTCCCAGCGGTCCTTTTATAGTTACCTCTTGAACCAGATCCTGCGCTCCACTCAGGACTAAATCCAGAGTTGCCTCTCCCCTTGTGGGTTCCTGTACCAGCTGCTCCAAGAAGCAGTCATTTAAAGTATCAAGAAATTTCATCTCTGCATTTCGTCCCGAGGTGACATGTACCCAGTCAATGTTGGGATAATTGAAGTCTCCCACTATTATTGGGTTCTTTATTTTGACAGCCTCTCTAATCTCCCTTAGCATTTCGTCATCCCTATCACTGTCCTGATCAGGTGGTCGATAATAGAGCCCTATTGTTATATTCTTATTAGAGCATGAAATTACTATCCATAGTGATTCTATGGAACATGTGGATTCATTTAAGATTTTTACTTCATTTGATTCTACACTATCTTTTACATAAAGTGCCACTCCCCCGCCCCCACGACCTATTCTGTCCTTCCGATATATTTTATACCCTGGAATGATTGTGTCCCATTGATTGTCCTCGGTCCACCATGTTTCTGTGATACCTATTATGTCAATATCCTCCTCTAACACGAGGCACTCCAGTTCACCCATCTTATTATTTAGACTTCTGGCATTTGTGTACAAGCACTTTAAAAACTGGTCACTGTTTATCTGTCTGCTCTTCCCTGGTGTGTCAGATTCTTTATGTGAAAATTTCTCATCTGATGTGGCCCCTCCTTTATCCTTTTCCATCCTTTCCTGTCTAGAACCTAGAGAATCTTTAACGACAGACCCTCCTGTAAGAGAAGTCTCTATCCGATCCACGTGCTCCTCTGCAGCAATCGGCTTTCCCCCATCTCTTAGTTTAAAAACTGCTCTGCAACCTTTTTAATGTTAAGTGCCAGCAGCCTGGTTCCACTTTGGTTTAGGTGGAGCCCATCCTTCCTGTATAGGCTCCCCCTATCCTAAAAGTTTCCCCAGTTCCTAATAAATCTGAACCCTTCCTCTCTACACCATCGTCTCATCCACGCATTGAGACTCTGAAGCTCTGCCTGCCTACCTGGCCCTGCGCGTGGAACTGGAAGCATTTCTGAGAAAGCCACCATAGAGGTCCTGGATTTCAACCTCTTTCCTAGCAACCTAAATTTGGCCTCCAGGACATCTCTCCTACCCTTCCCTATGTCGTTGGTACCTACATGTACCACGACCACCGGCTCCTCCCCAGCACTACTCATAAGTCTATCTAGATGCCTCGATAGATCCGCAACCTTTGCACCAGGCAGGCAAGTCACCATACGGTTCTCCCGATCATCACAAACCCAGCTATCTATATTTCTTATGATCGAATCCCCCATTACTAACAGCTGCCGTTTCCTAATAATTGGAGTTCCCTCCCCTGGAGAGGTGACCTCTGTGCAAGGGGACACCCCTCCGTCACCTGGAAGGAGGGTCCCAGCTGTGGGAAGGTTTCCCTCTGCTCCCGTTGACTGCTCTCCTTCCCGAGGCCTTTCATCCTCCTCAACAGCACAGGGATAACCAAAATGACTTTTTGCTTGTCTCTTTATTCCTCAAAGTTCCTTGATGCTGTTTCAAGAGCCAGGAACGGTTCCTGGGGTTCAGATTACATCCTTTGTTGTGATTAAGTGGTCTGGTCCCCTATTTATTAGCTTGATGTCTTTGTTTACCTTATATATAAACATACATGTAATGTCCTCTACCTGTGATCAAGCTGATCAGACAAGTAAATATACATTTCTTTGTCTAGGGCAGGCTGGGCTTATGTGCTGCCTACCAAACATATTTTAAGAACGTATTTCCAGGATGCATCTGTAACTCTTTATATATACCCTGTATACCCACCACACAATGAATTTTGGGACCAGAGTGTTACTGGTTTGTATATCATACCTTACATGACACTTTGACACCAGTATGTTGGGGGCAATGAGCGTGTCAGGCCTTTTGTGAGTTAAAGTATGCTGTGCCCCCTGGCTAACTGGTGTTGAGAGGTCTTCCAGTGTCACTGGCTGACAGTTAAAATGAAGCAAATTTATAATAGTTAGCTTCGTCTCGTGACCTCTATTGTACATGCAAACTCAAAGGGTTAGAAATTCAGTGAATCTAGCAACCTCACTGGATCTCATAATACTTTTGAGTCTGTTCTAAAATTTATTTTGAATTTGCTCATCGTTTAATCACTCTCTTTAACTGCTTGGTGATCTTCCTTCTCTCTGCAGTATGATGTGAAGAACCATCGGACCTTTCTAAAACGCACCAAATATGATGACTTACACCTAGAAGATTTGTTTGTAGGCAACAAAGTTACTGTCTTCTCACGTCATATTTCACTAGTAGACTATGGAGATCAATACACAGCCCGCAAGTTGGGTAGCCGCAAAGAAAGGTAAGAGGATGTGGTCCCTGAAGTTCTCTTGGTATTTGGTATCCACAAAACTGTTTATGCAAGTGAGTTTATCAAACTAATTGTCTTTTCAAGAGCGATCAGAGAAGATTTCTATAGATGATGGGGGGGGGGGGTATATCTGCTGGTTTGCATCTTGGGCAAGGAGATTTGCAGTCCATCCCCCTGTGGTCAAACCTATGATATTTCCTGTTTGTTGTTATACCCTCCAGATCACACATTCCCATAGGTGTAAACTGCTCCCCCGTCCAATTCTGGAGCACAGCTCAGCTTTGTTACAGCTGTGTAACCCCACCGAAGTGCACTAATGTTGATTTCAGTGGGGTTGAATGGGTGTAACTTGGGGCCAAATTTCAATCTTGGGATGTGCTGGGCTTATAGGGAATGCATCTTGCAAAAATCATTGACTGTGTCTTGCGGGGACAAAGCACAAGCCTTGTAATCCAACAGCAACTCTTTACCCAGTGATGTTTTATACATCCGCTTGTAGTAGCAGTTACAAGCCTCTCTCTTTTTATTCTTTTTATCCATCCTCCACTGCTTTTCCTACAGTAAAAGAGATGCTGAAAATTTTAAAGAAAAATTCCAAGGCTGGGTGGTGGTGTGGTCAAGAAAATTTATAGGGTCAGATCCTCAGCTGGTGAAAATTGGAGCTATGCTAATTTACACCATCTGAGAATCAGGCTCATAAGCTCATTCCAGTTAAGGCTGCATGACAGGAGAGGTTTACTTTGAGAGCCCATCTGGAGAAACCCCACGAACCAAATTCTGCTCTTAGTTATCCTGCTACCTACCTGGATTGTCTTCAGTGGAGTTACTCTCTGACTGTGCACCAGTATCACTGAGACCAGAATTTAGGGATTGGCAACCTTTCAGAAGTGGTGTGCCAAGTCTTCATTTATTCACCATAATTTAAGATTTTGCGTACCAGTAATACATTTTAACGTTTTTAGAAGGTCTCTTTCTATAAGTCTATATTCTATAACTAAACTTTTGTATATAATGTAAATAAGGTTTTTAAAATATTTAAGAAGCTTCATTTAAAATAAAATTAAAATGCAGATCGTATCGGTTTAGTGTGATCCTTGCCCTTGCTTTTCCTTGCTGAGTTTTCCAATGTGTGGCATGTATTTGCATGTACATTCCAATCTTATCGGCACTGACAGTGTAACGTGTCAATTGCTCTTTTGTGTGCTGGAAGTAGCAGAAAGTCAGTTTGAATATCCCAAGAAAAAACTGCTAGTTTTACAACAAATGCCTTCCAGGTTTCATAGAGATCCAGATCCGTTAGCCCTGCTCCCTGGAGACGGAGGTTGAGTTCGTGCAGGTGAGTGGTGGTGTCAGTTAGAAACATGAGCTTACATAGCCATTTGTCATCATCCAGTTCAGGGTAGTTTTATCCTTTTTCTGACAAAAAGGCCTTGATTGCATCAGAACAGTTTACAGTGTGCACCAAAACCTTGCTACAATTTATCCACTAAATGTTGCTGTGAAGTGGAATGTCGTTATAAGCACTGTCCATCTCTTCTAGCAGTGCTTGAAACTCTCTGTGCGTCAAAGCAGATCGAGCAACAAGGGCATTCACAATTCGCACCATTGTCTTTATCACATTATTAAGCTCTGAATTAGAAATTCTAGCACACAGGTTTTCATGATGGCTGATGTAGTGAAATTTGACTGTCGAGCAACCAATTTGATCTACAAGTAACTTCACAAATCCTTTGTTTTCCGGCCATGGCAGGAGCACCATTTGTTGTCGCACAAAATATTTTTCTGATGTCAACTCCTCGTGCTTCAAAATGGTTTACAAAACTTTCCACTCTATCTTCCCCCTTTGTTTTCCCACACAGGGTTTTTAGGTAAGAAAGTTCCTCTTGGATTTCATCGGAAGCACAATGTCTTGCAACAGCTGCCAAACGCAGAATGTCATTTATATCCATGCTCTCCTCAGCTGCAACACTGAGCACTGGTGTGTCTTTTAATGCAGTCGTCTGCTTTTCGTTAATGTTTCCTGCCATTTCGCTGGCGCGTCTCTTAACTGTTCTGGCAGAGACAGGCAGTTCTTTTATTCTAGATATGATTGTATCTTTATTTGGCAAATCATTGACTAAAACCTCTAAACTTCTGAGAAAAACTCTTTGTATATTCCCCATTTGTAAACCGCTTTCTTTTTTTTGCGATGCACTGCACAGTCTTGTAATTTGCTTCTGTAGCTTGATTTTTACTTACACTTAAGCATTTAAAAACACTGCTTTGCTTCTGGTATCCTGCTACTCTCATTTTGATTGAGTCAGTCATGTCTGCTTCATCAAGAAAGGTTTTCTTGTACTTCGTTTCAAAATGTCATTGAACACGATGTGTGACAGACACTTCCACAACAGACAGCACAAACAGCATGGTCCTTCTTCTGAATAAATCCAAATATCTGTCCAAGAAGGCTGAAATGAACAGACATCTGACTTTGCTGTCTTAGGAGCTGACATTCTGTCAAATGTACCCCTCAACTTAGTGGGAAGTACGCACAAGATCAAACGCAGTGCACTGTTCCACTTCTCGTGATATAAGCAGCAAATCAGGGCATAACAATATCTCAGTGGCCTGGAACAATTTTTAAGGTGGAGGTGCTGAGCTGCATCCCGTCTTGCCCCTGTCTGCACCCCTCACTGCCCCAGACTCAAGCTAGCGGACCACAGCTGGGGGCGGCTGCAGAGCGCCAGGCCGAGGCCAGGAGCAGAGCCCTGGGCTCGCGGCAAGGACCCCAGGCTGGCAGCGCAGACCCCTGGGCCAGTGGCCAAGATCGGCAGCAGGCTGAGCAGGGCTGGCGGCCGGTAGCCCAGGACAGCAGCAGGCTGAACAGTGCTAGTGATCGGTATCCCGGCTGGGAGCCCTGCTAGCAGCACACTGAGTGGGGCCGGTCGCCGGAACCCCAGGCCAGCAGCAGGCTGAGCGGGACTGGTGGTCGGAACCCCAAGCAGGCTGAGTGGGGCTGGCAGTTGGTATCCCAAGCCGGCAGCCAAGTGCCACTGAAAATCAGCTCATATGCTGCCTTTGGCACACATCACAGAATATCAGGGTTGGAAGGGACCTCAGAGGGCCATCTAGTCCAAACCCCTGCTCAAAGCAGGACCCAGTCCCCAACAGTTTTTTGCCCCAGATCCCTCAATGGGCCTCTCAAGGATTGAACTCACAAACCTGGGTTTAGCAGGCCAATGCTCAAACTACTGAGCTATCCTCCCCTTGTTCTAGGATTAAACAAACCCCTTGTCTCTGATAGGCTATATAACTACAATAATACAAACAAAAACAACCCCTAGACAAGCCTTCTGAAGGGAAATAGCTTCAAACTGAACTGAAATTTCTGGTCAAACAACTTGATTCTTTCTAGCGCCTTAACTGATCAATCTTGTTTGCATCATCACACGGTTTCCAGTAGACATGCACCTTAATCAGATCCATAGATCTGAGCATCCTGATCTTTGGGGAAGTTCACATTCAACTGTGAATTTTGCAGTTTAGGTCTATCCTTTCCTCTGCCCCACTAGAAGTATTAGATTATATTCCACTTCCCTTCTAACATTTCCATTATCCATTCTCTGTAAAAGCCTTGGATGATGGCTAGAGTATTATGTTTTTGCTCACAGCATCTTCAACTTTTATATGTTTTAGTGATCAGAGAAAATGGAATGGCACTTTGTCAATTTCCCCTAATTTCAGCATGTTATTTCCAGTTAGAACAAATTGTAGTGAACACAGAAGCTGTCTTCTTCGGTATGCTGGGAAATAAAACAAGCAAACTGGCTGCGTCTGTCTTCTCCTTATAGGTACATTCCTATAAAGGAAACATTCAGTCTTGAATATCTTCCGTTGCTGAAGATGGTGTAAGAAACAGAAGAGCCCTAGTGGATTTTCAGTTTCCAGGCAGTTTGTGATACAGGTAGTTAAATAAATCATCTGTTTTGTAAGCTTGAGCACATTTGATGCTGACTCACCATGAGACTAAATAATAGAAGCACACAGTGTCATTTTACAGAGTTCTGTTATGCTGCTTATTATTCATGATTAATAATGAGTTTAGTACTGACAGTGGACTTGGTGCTGTCCAAAACAGAATGATAAAAAGAATTCTGGCTCCCATGTGCTTAGAGTGTAAAAGATAATTAGAAGACAGGATGAACTGGGTAGCTTACAGGTTTTTGTTGTGATTTCTCTCGTAATATAGTTCTTACCATAAAAAAAAAGAGATAATGCTTCCTCCTTTATCCTGCCTTTTTAGTCTGTTTGCTCTTTGGAAGAGAGCCCCTGTGTTTGTATAGTACCTGGCATGATGGGACCTCTAGGCATTACTATAATACAAATAATAAATAAGGAGATCTCACTTCTTTTTTTTTTACAAGCTTTGTGGAAGAAGCACAATTTTTATGGCAGGATTTGTATAGGAAGAGCATAGCTGCTTATTGATCGGGAGGTCACTCTATGCATAAAGAGCTGTGTGAATAAACAGGCAGAAAGGGAACAAATGGGACGTTAAGGCTTGCTTTGTTGGAGTGGTAGGGACATGATGGAAAAATATTTCAACCTCCAGCATGAAATAGTTTCACTGTCTAAATCAAATAAATATATTATTTGCTTGTCGATAGCCCTTTCTATCTAAGGATCTCAGCATGCTGTGCATTTACCAGAAAATTAGTCTTTCACATTCTCAGCAGTAACCACATTCAGGACAGCCTCCCAAAGGTACATGGATTTTTGGTTCTAAAGGATTGCCCTATTGTGAGACTTAGCATAGATACATGCTACCATATCTGGAGTTACAGGCCTTTTAGATGAGACACAGATCCCATACGTACTGTTGACCATGCCACAGGCAAATCATCTTCTTCGAGTGCTTGCTCATGTAGATTCCATTCTAGGTACGTATGCACCCACATGCACAGTCGTCGGAGATTTTTGCCTTAGCAGTACCTGTAGGGTAGACTGTAGCACCCTCTTAATTGCGTGCTCATGCGCTAGTATATTAGGGCTTGGCTACACTGGCACTTTATACTTCAGTAAAGCCTCCCAGAACGCTTTACCTTACTACCCGTCCACACTGGCAAGGCATGTAGAGCGCCTGTCCCCTCAGGGGTCCTTAAAATTGCTAAATCCTTATGGCAGACCTCCTGTTCCATTTTGCCTACTTCTAAGAAGGCAGAAGAGAAGTACTATGTACCCGCAAAAGGGGTTTGAGTATCTGTCACCCACCCTCCAGTGGGATTCCTGGCTGTGTCCACCATCAAAAAAAGGGTCAGGCAGGGCCAGGTGAATGGCATGCCAAAAAATAGATGCCAAGAGGCTGGACTTGTTTGTCAGGAAAATGTATTCGACAGCCACCCTGCAATTTTGGGTGTCTAACCATCAGGCCCTTCTAGGCAGGTACAACTTCAACCTGTGGGACTCCATTAGCAAATTCAAGGAGGACCCAGCTCAGGAGTTCACTGACTTGGTGGATGAGGGCAAAGTGGTAATAAGAGGCACCCTCCAGATGGCCTTCGACGTTATGGACTCAGTGGCCAAGGTGGTCGCTTCTGTGGTGATCATGAGGTGCAGCCCTGGTTACAGTCCTCTGGGCTGTCCCAGGAGATGCAGACTATCCTTCAAGATCTTCGGTTTGAGGGAGCAGGGATCTTTTCGGAGCTGACTGATGCATGGATCCATGGCCTTAAAGACCACCCTCCATTCCTTGGGCCTACACACCCCTCAGCAGGCTAGAGAGCCTTTCCATCCCCCACTGCCTCTGCCTCCATCGAGGTTCTGGGGTGCCCTTTGTTCCAGCTCCTATAAAAAGGACAAAGACAAAGAATTTAAATGGCATCACCCTTAGTCTTTTGGGTGCATCCTCAAAATGCCCGCTTCTGGCTTCCTGAGCTTGGGGGCTGTAGAATAGGTCCTTCCAGACTTGAGGGGGAAAAGAGTTCTGCTCCTATTATTTCCTAATCCCAAAAGCAAAAGGAGGCCACCGACCCATTCTGGACAAATTCTCCTCAACAAATCTCTCAAAGTTACTTTTGCATGGTCTCTCTGGCCTCCATTATTCCCTCCCTTGATCTGGGAGACTGGTTCGCTGCCCTTGACTTGAAGGACCATATTTCCATTTTCGTGGGGCACAGGCATTTCCTCTCTCTTGTGTTGGGTCTCCACCATTTTCAATTCACAGCGCTGCCTTTCAGTTTCTTGTCAGCCTCAAGAGTGTTTACCAAGTATATGGCACCAGCGACCGCTTACCTACCTGAGGTGCTGAGGCGTGCAAATGCATCCGTACGTCAATTACTGGTGAAGAAAGGGCCGTCCTGGGATCAGGTGCAGTGGTATCTCAATCTGGTTTGCTCCACTTGTCGCTACCTGAGGCTGATGATGAATGAGAAAAAAATCAAATGTAATGCCTGTACAATGCATAGAGATCATTGGAGTGGACCTCAACTCTACTCAGGCCAGAGCCTTCTTCCCAAAGCTCAGTTCCAAGCCATGGTGAGCCTGATCTCGTGCATGCAAGCCCACCTTCTCGCCACTGCTCACACATGTCTAGGATTGTTAGGACACATTGTGGCCTGCACTTATGTGGTCCATCACGTGCAGCTCTGCTTCAGGCCCTTGCAGGCATGGCTCGTGTTGGTCTACGTCCCCAACAGACAGTGTGGACCGTGTGGTCAGGTCCCAGACCACGTACTGTCGTCATTCACATGGTGGTGGAATCCTGCATCGGTGTTGGAGGAGGTTCCCTTTGTGGCTCCGTCCCTGTCCCTGACCCTCATCTCTGATGCCTTGGACCTGGGTTGGCGAGCCCACCTGGACGATCTCAGCATGCAAGGTCATTGGTTGAGTCACAATTGCTCCCTACACATCAACGTTGGGGATCTCAGAGCAGATCGCCTGGCCTGTCAAGCCTTCCTACCTCGCATAAAAAGCAGTGTGGCCCAGGTCCTAACGGACAATACAAAGACTGTTCTATATCAACAAGCAAAGCAGGGACAGGTTGTCTACCCTTTCCTAGGAAGACACCAGGCTCTGGGACCTCTGTGTATAACACAAAATCCATCTTGTAGCCTCACACCTCCCTGAAGCCCAGGAACACTGACACATTGCCTCAGCGGGACTGTTTCGTCTTACCCACGAATGGTCCCTCCATCTAGAAGTGGCCAGCTTCATCTTCCAGAGGTAGGCGAACTCCCCAGGTGGACCTGTTCATGTCCAGGCAGAACAGGAAATGCCATGTTTTCTGTTCAATTCGGGGGATCAACAGAGGCTCCCTGTTGGACACTTTTCTGCTCCCATGTTCGGGGGCTCTGTTGTACGGCTTCCCTCCAGTGCCACTGATTCACCGAGTCTTTGTGAAAATCAAACAGGATAGGGTAAAGATGATTCTTATAGCACTGGCTTGACCACGCCAACAGTGGTTCGACACGCTGCTTGACCTCTTGTTGGCTGCTCCATTACAGCTGCTGCTCAGGCCAGACTTGCTGTCCCAAAACCACTGCAGTCTTCTGCATCTGAACCTGGCGGTGCTGCACCTGATGGCTTGGCTGCTGCATGGTTAAATGTGGAGGAGCTGGAGTGCTAAGTCGCTATCCAACAGGTTTTATTGGGCACCAAAAAGCCCTTCACCAGAGCAACCTACCTGGCCAAATGGAAGTGGTTCTCTTATTGGATGTTGGATAAAGGCATTCGGCCTGAGCGGGCCTCACCGCAATTGATCATGGACTACCATCTGCATCTCAAGTTCCAAGGCCTGTCCCTTTCAACTATCAAAGTCCACTTGCCCGCTATTTTGGCCTTCCGTCTGCCACTTGAGAGTAGGTTGGTTTTTGCCCGGGGTATGACTGCCAGGTTCCTCAAGGGCCTTGAGTACCTCTATCCACACATCAGGGACCCTGTTCTGCCATGAGACCTGAATCTTGTGCTGTCATGGGCCTCTGGCATTCTGCTCTCTCCTTCTCCTTTCCTGGAAGATTGCGTTCCTAGTTGTGATAACATACACCTGCCGAGTCTCCGAGATTAGAACACTTACCTCAGAACCACCCTATACAGTTTTCTAGAAAGACAAGGTCCAGCTGTGGCCACACCTGGCTTTTCTGCCCAAGATGGTCTCACAGTTTCATATGGGCCAGGACATTTACTTACCTGTTTGTTCCAAAGCCACATAAGTTGGAGGAGGAGTGTAGATTGCATTCCCTAGATATCAGGAGGGTGCTAGCCTTCTCCATTGAAAGGACCAAGTTATTCCACAAATCAATGCAATTCATTGTGGTGGCCGACAGGATGAAAGGTGGTCCAGTGTCCATTCAAATAATTTCTTCTTGGATCACTGCTATTATGATCAGGCGAAAGAGCCACCTCCAGTGATTGTCACCTCCCACTCAACCAGGGCACAAACCTCTTTGGCAGATTTCTTAGCCCAAGTGCCTATCCAGGACATCTGTAGGGTGGCTATCTGGTCATCCATCCACATGTTCACATCCCATTATGCACTTACCCAGTAGTCCTAAGCTGCTAAATTGTGAATTCCTAGCTAGGCTGACCATACGTCCCGTTTTGAACGGGACAGTCCCGGTTTTTTAATGTTTTTTAACCGTCCCGTCTTTTTGTCCAAAATATCAATTTTGTCCCGTTTTTGGGGCAGGACTCATAAAACATGGAGTCATAAACCCCCCCCCCCCCACCGCCGCCGCCGCCGGCTCGCTCGGCCCCGGGCTGCGGCTCCTGACAGCTCCGATCTGCCGCCTCCTCCAGCCCGCTGCCGCCTCCTCCTCTCTATTCCTCCTTCCCTCCCTTCTCTCCATCCCCCTTCTCCATCCCTCCCTTCCTCCCTGCCCTCTCCCTCCGTCCACTGCCTCCTCTCACTCCCTCCATCCCTTCTCTCTTCATAAAACCTGGCCGGCAGCCCCCCCGCCGGCGCGCTCGGCCCCCGGCTGCGGCTCTGGACAGCTCCGATCTGCCGCCTCCTCCAGCCCGCCGCCCGCTGCCGCCGCCTCCTCTCTATTCCTCCTTCCCTCCTTCTCTCCATCCCTCCCTTCTCTCCATCTCCCTTCTCCATCCCTCCCTTCCTCCCTTCTCTCTCTCCCTCCATCCACTGCCTCCTCTTCCATCTCCCTTCTCTCCATCCCTCCTTCTCGCTGTCCCTTGCCTCCTCCATCCCCCCTGCTCCCTACCCCCATCTCTTCTCTCATCCATCCTCTCCCTTCTCACCTTCGTGCCTTCTCTCCCTCTGTCCTCTCCATCATCTTCATCCCTCATCCCCCCCTTCTCTCTCTCCCTCCATCCTCTTCATCCCCCATCCCTGTTCTGCTTATTCCTCCATCCACCCCCCCGACCCCCCTCTGCCTCCCCCCCGCCAGGTGCTGGGGGGCCCAGGTGGGGCCATGCCCCCCACACACACCCTGTCCCGTTTTTGCCATCCCAATGTCCCGTTTTTGCCTAAAGGAAATATGGTCAGCCTATTCCTAGCCCACCTCTGAGGATATTGCTTGTGAGCCACCTAGAATGGAAGCACTCAGAGAAAAAAACGGTTACCTACCTTCTCATAACTGTTCTTTGAGATGTGTTGCTCATGTCCATTCCATTACCTGCCCTCCTGCTCCTCTGTCAGAGTTGCCAGCAAGAAGGAACTAAGGGCACAGGGTCAGCAGAGCCTAATAAACATGTGCATGAACGTGGCTCTCAAGAGGGTGATACAGCCGACCCTCTGGGTACCGCTAAGGCAAAAATCTCCAAGGACTGTGCACATGGGCATGCACACACCTAGATTGGAATGGACACGAGCAACATATCTCAAAGAACAACCGTTACAAAAAGGTAGGTAATGTTTTGTGTGTGTGGGGGGGGGGGAGGGGTTAAGGCTTTAATGCCTCCATCATACATGAAAGATATGTATGTGCTGGGTGGAAGGTTGGTAAAGGACTGAGGTAAAATTGTTGAATGACTGTAACTGTGCGTTCCTGTATTTCCTTGTGTGAGGCTTTTTTCTTGGTATAACTTTAACTTTGTCTTTTCCTAAAGAATGAAAATTCAATTTTTTTCCCTGCTTTTTCAGAACACTGGCTTTGGTTAAACCTGATGCAGTGTCCAAGATTGGAGAACTAATTGATATCATCATTAATGCTGGGTTTACAATAACTAAAGCCAAAATGATGGTACTTTCACGGTAAGGCTCCATTAACATTCCCTGTAGGATTTGATTATTTTGTACTGAAGTGTATCCTCCCAGTTACTCCATGTTATTCAGAACATTAGATCTATTCCACTGAGTAGCAAAGAAAATAATCTGTTTCATAATCATACCTAGGTTTCTCATATGATGCATAATTTAGGATGTTGTTGGGCTTAGCCTTCAGCAGAGCCCATCTCCTGGCAATCCAGTGAATGCAGCTGGCTCTGATAGAATCTGTCAGATTCGCTGAAGGAGTGCACAGACTGATACTTACGCTCCGTAGCAGTTCAGTTGCTGCTCAATGCATTCTTAGCCCTTAGCTGTGTTTGGTTCTACCCTTGCCTCCACTTTCTTTAGCCTTGTTCCTTCTCCAACCCCAGGTTGCTCCTGTTCCACTTCCCTGCTTCTTCTTGACTTCTGATTCCCAGCTCAGATCCTCGACTCCACTCTCTGTCTGTAAATCCGGTTGATCCTTAGGCTTTGGACTCTGACACTTGGCTATGATCCTTGACTTCACCCCTGGAACTGCTCCATCTGGATTCAGCTCAAGCTGATATACCAGAGTCATGCTCCAACAACTAGGCCAGACTGTCGACAGCTCGGTCACTGATAGTTTGAGGAACCCAAAAGGTTGAACAAGGATGTGGGAGGGTGGCTGTACTGCCCGTCAGATGGATTCCTCAGAGGCAGGACATTTTGGGAATCCTGCAGGCCCTACAGTCCCAGGTTATGGTCTTGCAGTACAAACTGCAGCTCGCGCTGTCCTACAGGCTCAAGCTGTCCCACCTGTATCTGCTACCCTGGCTTCTAGGGAGTTGGAGATTTTACAACACTCCTGCTAGTACATCCCAAAATTACGTTTGCTCCTTTTTTTTTTTTTTTTTTACTGTTGACTCGTGTGTAGCTTGTGGTCCACTATGACCCCCAGATCCTTTTCTGCAGTACTCCTTCCTAGGAAGTCATTTCCCATTTTATGTGTGCTACTGTTCTTTTAGAAGTGCAGTACTTTGCATTTGTCCTTATTGAGTTTCATCCTATTTACTTCAGACCATTTCTCCAGTTTGTCCAGATCATTTTGAATTTTAATCCTATCCTGCAAAGCACTTGTGACCCCTCCCAGCTTGGTATCATCCACAAAGTGTATTCTCTATGCCATTATCTAAATCAGGGGTCTCCAAACTACGGCCCGCGGGCCGGATGCGGCCCGCGAGGCCCTCTCATCCGGCCCGCGGAGATCTTTTTGGCTCCGCGCTGGGGCCTGGAAGCGCCGCGCGGGCCGCCGCCGCCGCCGCCAGCCGCGGGGCCTGGAAGCGCCGCGCGCTCGGCCGCCGCCGCCAGCCGCGGGGCCTGGAAGCGCCGCGCGCTCGGCCGCCGCCGCCAGCCGCGGGGCCTGGAAGCGCCGCGCGCTCGGCCGCCGCCGCCAGCCGCAGGGCCTGGAAGCGCCGCGCGCTCGGCCGCCGCCGTCAGCCGCGGGGCCTGGAAGCGCCGCGTGCTCGGCTGCCGCCGCCGGCCAGGGACGGCTCGGAGCTGGGGCCGGGACGCGCCGCACCGCCACGCAGTTGCAGGGGGCGAAACAAGGAGCCACCCACTGCCAGGAGGCGAACCGGTCTGTGGGGAGAGACCGGGTTGAGCAGGTCAGTTGGGGGGGTGAGAGACCTGGCTGGGTGGGTCAGTTGGGGGGTGGGTTGGAGGAAAGGAGGTTTTGGGGTGAGAGACCTGGCTGGGTGGGTCAGTTGGGGGGTGGGTGGGAGGGAAGGAGGTTTTGGGGTGAGACCTGGCTGGGTGGGTCATTTGGGGGGGGGGTTGGAGGAAAGGAGGTTTTGGGGTGAGAGACCTGGCTGGGTGGGTCATTGGGGGGGGGAGGTTGGAGGAAAGGAGGTTTTGGGGTGAGAGACCTGGCTGGGTGGGTCATTTGAGGGGGGGGTTGGAGGAAAGGAGGTTTTGGGGTGAGAGACCTGGCTGGGTGGGTCAGTTGGGGGGTGGGTGGGAGGGAAGGAGGTTTTGGGGTGAGAGACCTGGCTGGGTGGGTCATTTGAGGGGGGGGGGTTGGAGGAAAGGAGGTTTTGGGGTGAGAGACCTGGCTGGGTGGGTCAGTTGGGGGGTGGGTGGGAGGGAAGGAGGTTTTGGGGTGAGAGACCTGGCTGGGTGGGTCAGTTGGGGGGTGGGTGGGAGGGAAGGAGGTTTTGGGGTGAGAGACCTGGGTGGGTCATTTTGGGGGGGGGTTGGAGGAAAGGAGGTTTTGGGGGGAGAGACCTGGCTGGGTGGGTCAGTTGGGGGGGTGGGTGGGAGGGAAGGAGGTTTTGTGGTGAGAGACCTGGCTGGGTGGGTCATTTGGGGGGGGGGGTTGGAGGAAAGGAGGTTTTGGGGTGAGAGACCTGGCTGGGTGGGTCATGGGGGGGGGTTGGAGGAAAGGAGGTTTTGGGGTGAGAGACCTGGCTGGGTGGGTCATTTGAGGGGGGGGTTGGAGAAAAGGAGGTTTTGGGGTGAGAGACCTGGCTGGGTGGGTCATTGGGGGGGGGTTGGAGGAAAGGAGGTTTTGGGGGGAGAGACCTGGCTGGGTGGGTCAGTTGGGGGGTTGATGTGTAGTGTTCATGTGTAGTGAACAGGTGTTCATGTGTAGTGAACAGGTGTTCAGGTGTAGTGTTCAGGTGTAGTGTTCAGGTGTAGTGTTCAGGTGTAGTGAACAGGTGTTCATGGGTAGTGTTCATGTGTTGTGAACAGGTGTTCATGTGTAGTGTTCATGTGTAGTGTATCAATGTGTTATTAAATAATAACTGAATAAAATAATATTAAATAAATAATTACAAACAACATCCATGTTTTGATTCTTTTTTATTTGGACCTCGAGTGTGTTGTCGGCCCCCGAACTGCTATTTGATAGCTAATGCGGCCCTCGGGCTGAAAAGTTTGGAGACCCCTGATCTAAATCATTGATGAAGATATTGAACAGTACTGCACTGAGAACTGATCCCTGTGGCACCTCACTCAGTATGCCCTTCCAGCTTCACTGTGAACCACTATTGATTACTCTCTGACAGGGGTGAAAGTAAGGTGGTATGGCCCAGTACGGCGTACCAGTAAAAAGTGGCCACTGATACCAGCCCCTACCGCCTTACTTTAAAGCGCTGCCATGGCAGCGCCTTAGCATTGCTGCCGTTTTTGCACCGTTTGACGTTGGTCCTGCGAGGTCCCTAGAGGCAGGACCGCCGCCGGCAGAGTGCAAATGGGACAGCAATATTAAAGCGTTTCCGTGGCAACGCTTTCAGCAGGGTCCTTAAACGCTACCACAGCAAAGACCCTGCTGAACCTCCCTTCCCCTTCTACCCCCCTCTCCCCCCCGCTGCCAACCAGGGAAGGGGGGAAAGGGGAGCAAAAGGAACAGCTGCCCTGAGTTCGGAAATTTAGAAGGGCCCTGGACTCTGGCCCTTTAAATAACCACTGGAGCCCCGGGTGGTGTGGGCCAGAGAGCCTAGAAGGGCTGGCTGGGGGATGTTAACCCCCAGCCCAGATTCTTCTGTCCGAGGCCCTGCCCTGTACTAAGTTTTTAGTTTTACTTTCACCCTGGAATGGGTTTCCAACCAGTTATGCACCTATCTTGTAGTAGTTCCATCTAGATTGTATTTTCCTACTTTATTTTTGAGAAGGTCATGCAACAGTATCAAAAGCCTTACTAAAGTCAGGTTATAAACTCAAGATTTGGCTTTAGGAACACAGAGCCCTGCTCCTTCTACCATGGCTGTGGAGCTCCCTGGGCACACCACAATCCGTGGGGCATGAGTTAGGACAGGGCCAGGGCTAGCCCATGTGTGGATTTTGAACCTCCTACCTTGTGTCCCCCCAGTGTTCCTGAGCAGCAACATTTGGAGAGAGGGCATGCTGGGGAAAGAAGAAAGGTAGAGTTGGTAGATCTACCATGAAGGATTTCCCCAAAGTCACTGCACTGCTCCTCAGCTATGGCTGTGTCATACTTTTCTGCTCAACATCTCTTTGAGAGGAAAAATAATTCCTACAGGATTCTTACTCTTGCATCTTGTGGTTCCAGTACAAGACAGGGAGGAATTCCATTATCTTTTCTGCCCTCTGAGGTAGTGGTAAGACAGTGCTAGACCATCCCTCCAGTAGTCACATATTGCTGTCTGTGACTGTGCCAGTCCCCAGAACCTGCTCCACAGTTCCAGTTCTTGAATGCAGCCCTCTTAACCCTCCAGCCTTCTCTTAATATGCACCACTTTGCGGCCTGACTTAGCTTCTGCTGCCTTCGTATGTTGCTCCTGGAGCACTGGGTGCTTCCTTGTTCTTATATGTCAGTTTCTCTGATGATAACTGAATCTCTGTTGAACCACTTTAAATATTTTGGATTTTGCTTACCTTGAGGAAAAAGAAATCCAAGCAGTTTATATGAGATGTACATTTTTATTACCTTTTGTTTAGAAAAGTTCCTTGCCTGCTCTGCAAAATTATTATTAATGAAACCATAATTGGATAGTGTTATGGAATTAATCTAAAAAGGTGCCTGGGTATCTGGGTTTTCACAAGAACCTGTACTTTTGTCCCTTGGACTTGCACCGTATTTTTAGTGACGTGATAGCATATGGTAATGGCAAAATCCTAATCCCAAATATCCCTGTTGGATGGCTTGTCCGGGTCAGCTTTAGCTTCTGCTTTTTTTCCTTTAAGGGGCTTATTCCTGACATTTGCCTGGCAGACCCTGTTAACTTGATTCACACCTTTTGTAATATGAAAGCAAGAGCAGATGCCTGCTTTGATAGGTCAGTTCTCCAATCTCTTCAGCTAATCACTTCTCAAATCACATCTCAAATCAGCTCATTGTACAAGATAAATGCAAATTTCCATATTCTACCAGTGGGGATCTGCTGATATAACCCTAGTTCCTATTTTCTAGCTAGCAAGATTGGTTTTATATTTAATGTTGTAGAAGATTTTTGACTAAGCAGTAGGGCTGAGCAAATATTTTGAAAAAATATCCACAAATATTTGTTCAGTTCTATAAATTATGTAGCTTAGATTGGGTTCATGCCCCCATTTCTATACACTTTCCATGAATATTCAAATGAATTAGCTTACTGGCAGGAATTACTGCTGTAGTTGGAAATTGTACCCTGTTTCCCCGAAATTAAGACATCCCCCGAAAATAAGACGTACTTCCAGTTTTGCCTTTCGCTGTAATATAATGTAATGTAATTTTGGGAGCAAAAATTAATATAAGACACTGTCTTATTTTCGGGGAAACACAGTAAGCAAATCTTTAGAATATTTGTGGAAAGTAGTTTTTGATTTGACATGAGTATTCACATGAAGAGCTTCCTTCTGAAAGCATCACTTCTCCAATCAATAAACAGAAACATACTGCAAGACCTGTCCAAATAAAATGGCTCAAATTTTGAATGTCAGATAGTTGCAGTGAACTCTAAGCTACAGACCTGGAATTTGACTAATGTATAAATGTGAGAAAATCATGAACTGTGAAGAGTGAGAAATCAAATTCTTCAAATAAATTATTCATCAGAAATTATTCACCCACTTGAAATGAGGACTGCAGGATCAGGCCCAGTGACTGTAAGTGGAGTTCTCGTGTCTCACATTTCTCTTTATTCCCTCCTTATCTTCATAGAAATTAGTTTATACACTGATGTACTGAAAACTGAGTGGACATGGCAAGCCATTTTAAAGATGTGACCACACAATGCATTTGTGCAGGCTTGGAATCTGTGTGTTAAAAATTATGCTGCTAACTGCAGCCAGTTCTGAGCAATACGAGTGGTCTGAGCACTGTTGCCTGTCTTCAGTTGTACTAGCTCTAATCCCCAAGAGAATTTGGATTTTGCCGCATCATAGCTTCAGAATCTGGTGCTCTCCAAAATTCAGAACAAATGAAGACCCATTATGGATTAGAGCATGCGCTTTTGAATTGGAGTTAGGAAGCTGCCCAGCATGTAGGCTGGACTTGGAGACCCTGCATGAATTCTCTAGCCATTCCACATGCAGAAATCCCAGTAGAGCCAACCGGAGTTACACACATGGAGAAGAGGTTGCTAACCGCAGGTGAGGCTGTGATGAGAACGTCACTGGTTGGTACAACTGAGATCTTAGTCCAGTAGCAGGTTCAGTGGCATGACAAGGATGAAAACCACTGCATTACAGCACCTCAATCAAGTGACAAGGAAGCAGGATGTGGTAATTGGTGCGTACCCATAGGAGAGCATAAGGCTGTAGTGAGTTTCCAAATGTGGGGAAGTCCTTGGGGGAACACTTTCTCCATGTTAAAAAACAACCACCAAACCAACCAACCAACCAAACAAAAGTTGTCCTAAAATCTGGAGAGCACTGTGATATTTTGTGCCCTGGAACACCTGCAAACTTTAGGATTTTTCACAGTCTGGTTTCTACCTGTTGTCTGGCATTCCAGGACAACAAAAAGTCTAGTCTGGGCAAGTAAACCAGTTATAGTGAGGCAAATTAGCTGCTGCTCTGCAGTTAAAAAACCTGGATGCATTGATTGACAGGTATGTCCAATCTGAGGTTGAATATGAAAACTGTAAAATACCAGATGGTAGAACGAAGGTGGCTATGGTGCTCCTATTTGCCCTTTGTCATAGTACAAAAACATAGCAACAGTTAGAGAGTTTGAAAAGCAACACATCTAGAACTACTGGAAGGAGAGCTCTTACACCACATGTAACTAATCCGTAGAACTCATTCCTACAAGATTCCATAGAAGCAGAGAGCTTTGTAGAATTCGAAAGAGGATCCAGAGGATTATCAGTTTTTCTGGGTAAAAGGAATATTCAGAGTTGCACTTTTTATGATGTATGATGCTTTAGGACGTAAGCCACCCACAAACTACCTGGTATTGGGCAGAAACTTCCCACATAGGCACATTCATGTATAATTGTTCATTAATGGTTCATGCAATGGTTTTTAATATTTTTTTTTCTAGGAAAGAAGCAATGGATCTCCATGTAGATCATCAATCAAAGCCCTTTTACAAGTACGTGCATACTTTTGAGGTTATGTTAATGTAGTCTACAGGAAAAGATTGTGCTAGAGAACTTTCTTTACAGTGCATGACATTCATTTCACACGCCGGTAACACTACATGAATGTGGCAAAACCAGAACTGGACTTAAGTTTCGAGGGAGTCTATGCAAAGTTTTGTGTGAGGACCCCATCCAACTTCCTCCTAAACTGGACCTAGTTGTCCAGTGCCCAGTTCCACAATCCCATGCCCCATTGAGCGCAAATGAATATATCCACCCTATGAGATGTGAGAATGACCTTAGCTAAAAAGAAGCTTGAGAGGGAGACTCTCCAGATACAGAATATGGCTTGCAATCAGTGAGAATTGCAGAGTACCATCCAGTCCTGGATACCCTTTTGGTTGCGAATATGCAAAAGCACAAATATTTCAAAAAGTGTGGCACCTGGGGCACACGTCTAAATGTATGGTTGGTCCTCGGCAAGATACAGAACTCTGTGTGGCTCTGCTTATTCATATTGCATGAAACTATGAAATACTTGATCTCTCCATAAACACTGGATGAAAATATTTATACATTTTGTGTTTATGTAGCTGTATAAAATCTTTGTTTCCTCATGCATCAAGTTTAATTAGGGTGCATAATGTTTAAATGCTATTTGTTATTTACATGTAGGCTTTATCTGATTAGCAAAGAAGGTGGGGTAGCTAATCTATTCCTGAGTTTGGACCCAGGTTAACAGCTCTTATCACAATATAGTTGGTGAGGTCAACCCTAGAACCCTAGTTAGGGCTTGTCTACACTGCCACTTTGCAGTGCTGAAACTTTTCTTGCTCAGGGTGTTGAAAACCACCCCCACCCCCACCCCGAGCGCTGCAAGTTTCACCGCTCTAAACTGGCAGTGTAGACCGTGCACCAGCACTGGGAGCTATTTCCCCCCACGGAGGTGGGTTTTTTTACAGTGCTAGGAGAGCTCTCTCCTCGCTCTCTGCCGTAACTACACAGCCATGTTAAAGTGCTGCTGCGGCAACGCTTTAACGTCGGCTGTGTAGACATGCTTATATTTTTGATCGTGCAGAACAAGAAATTGCAACTGATAGAAAACCAAGTGCAGCACTCTAATGAAGTTCCTGAGCATTGGGCATATAGAAATTTCCACCTACTTCTAGGAGCAGCAATTGGTTTGTGTAGGTTGTTTTCTTTGGTCCATTGTAGAGAAATGATCTTAGAAAATGTCAATGGTATAGATCCTAGGAAAACAATGAGTTGTCATTTTTTCTTTGCGGAGCAAGTCTGTTTTGAATAAGTTTATAAATGAACAAGAAGTCTGTCTGCAGTATTATTTCATGGATTGCTAAACTAATGGCAGGCTGAGAAATTGTAAGCCCTCTATTCACTATGATGTACTCTGTCTGCCATCCAGTGATACTTGATATCTGGGAGGGGATTTTGCCCCAGTAAGTGAACTGAAAAAGTATCCTTACGCTGACAAAATGTAAATTCTCATACCCAAGTACATACAACATTTTATTCAAGGTTTATTATAGTGTTTTGTGAACAGGACTTTCAGATTTAATTGGCAAGATTGGTAGTTAATGGAAGTTTACTGAATATCAGGAAACAGTAGCTATTAACTTTTTGGGGATTAAACGTTAAGAATGTTAAATTTTGTATTTTACATATGCATAAATATAAACAGATTGCATAGTAGTTTTTTTTAAAGTATGGAGTTTTTCAGAAATTATTTTTTGTCTCTATCTGTATTTGTCTAGAAGTCATAAATGTAACCATAACTATAACGGAATCAAAAAAAATCTCGCACAACTTTTTCATTCATTGTGCAGCATCCAGCCTTCAAACTGAAGGAGATGGGTTGCTGCAGAGATGATAGTATGTGACCGTGTAACTGAAAGCTATATCATAATGTATATGTTCAAGGGAGCAGAATTAAGGTTACATGTAATCAAACTTAACTTTGGCATTTCCTGTTTTTTGAGTCTTTAACTATGCATTCCTTATGTTTTCCTCACATCACCTTCTCTTTATTCAAATCTTCCCCCCATTATCTGATGACTTCCACGATACCAAGAAATTGTGAGTTTGCGGTACAAAAAGTAACAAACAGTTTTCTTTTCCTTGCTCTGTATTTCCCAGTATATATTGACTTCTCCGTCTGTCTGTTGCAATAGAAAGACTGCAGCAGTCTGTAGGGAAGAGATTGTCTTTGTCTCTTTAGCTTGTGCTAAAAATATAGGAAATTATAGTTATAAAATTATATATGGATTATTTTCTTGTTACTGTACTTTTCCCCTTAATTACACATTATTAGCAGGGCTAATAGGAGCCTACTTCACTAGAATTCAGTTTCCCATTTTAGTGAGGGGGCAGAGATTAGAGTCCTCTCCATGTCTCACGGGGAAGAAGCGCATGGTGGAGTGAATATTTTGAGGTAGCACACATTTGTGATGCAAGGCCTCTCATAGATGTAAGGGAGCATGCACAGGTTGAGCATGTCCCCCCTTGTGAAAGAGAAGCTAATTGGACAGGATGACAAGTACGGGATTAAAGGATTTAGAGGTGGATGAAGGAGGCAGAGGTCTCTAATAGGAGTGTTCATGTTGTCTTAATGAGAAAAAATTTACAGACTGAATAGAGTCTGTTAGGTGGGCACCTGGGTGTCACAGTATGGAAGGAGCACAACTGGAAAGAAGAGGAATGGCTCACCTGTGGCCTTTTGCCTCCACTGTCCCTGCCTTATCCCGCCCAGTATTCTCCAGAGCCTGTGCACTGTGCTGTGACCTGTTATCCTTTCCTATGACACTAGTGAGAGTTGAGAACCAGTCGATAGATTTTTGTTGTTCTCTGTATAGTGAATTCCCTGCCTGCTCTTTGTCTCTTTTTCAGTGAGCTTCTCCTGTTTATTACAACTGGTCCTATTGTTGCCATGGAGATTTTAGGAGATGATGCTGTGTCTGAATGGAAGAAGTTACTGGGACCTGCAAACTCTGGCGTGGCTCGTTCTGATGCCCCGGACAGCATTAGAGCAATGTTTGGAACAGATGGCATAAGAAATGCAGCTCATGGCCCTGACTCTTTTGCTTCTGCTGCTCAAGTAAGTTTTTAAATTATGTTAGTTTGCTAAGCTGTATTTTTACTTAATATGATGATCAGGCTGCAATCAGTACAGAAATTCCCCCCCCCCCTCCCTTTTTCATTTGAATTTAGTGCCGATTTAAATGTTCTACAGTGACATGTTTGTAGGCAGTCTTTATCCACAGTGCAAATATCAACTGTGCAATCTATACTGCCTATATACTTCCACACTGGCCTGGAGGGACTAACCTTAGAAAATTTGGCCAAGGACACTGAGGCTAACCCATCTGCCACATTCTGTACCACTTTCTGGCAGAATTTGCTGAAATTATAAAAATAATAAGAATCAGATATTGATGTTTATAATATTTTTATTGATATATATATGTATATAAAATATATTTAGATTTTTATAGATTTAAATGTTCACAGCTGCAGGAAATTATGGGGAGGCAGTCAGGCAATTCTTTAATGACAGTAGACATTGAGATTCAAAAGGCTAAAGCTTTACAAACTGTAAAAACCTCAAATTGTCAACATGTCAAAATAGGCATATAAAATATCCTTAAATGAATAAATACCTGCTCTTACTAGTGATTCGTTAGTCCATTTGTAACAAGCCTAATTAAAAAATCGAAATCACTAGATTTGACCCATAAAGTCTTACTTTGCATATGTGTAAATTTTTCATTATTATCAAAGAAAATATTTGTGTTGGTTTGTGTGTGTATGCTAAAATCAACATTAGCCCGATTAAAATATTGTTCTTCCATGCCTATATATAATGCAGATGCTTTAAGTTTGAGTTAATTATGCAGACTGCATAGCTTAGCGTTGTAAACTCTAAAAAGCAAGGAAATAAGCAGCTAAATCATTCAACACGCCATCAACTTTCCACTCATCCCTTCCCAACCGTAATTACTTCCTTTCCACCACCCACAGCCCACATATCTCAACTGTCATCCTGAACAATCAGCATGCATCCTGGAATTCCAGCCAAGTTTAGTGCTTATAGTCCAATTTTTTGATGGTTAATATGAGTAAGTGTGACTTTCTTAAATTTCATCGGACGTAGCTTTGGACTGATGTGTGTAAGTGAGGTAAAATGTCATTTTGCAATCACTTTGTAATCTGTTTTTCTGTAATGTTTAAGAAAAGCCATAGGATTGGATGACCTCGTCTACGTAAATATTTATAAGTTACAGAGTTGAAATTTGTGAGTGCGTGTTGGTGTTACAGATGTGTGGTTGCATATTGATCAGTACGAGTGTGCTGTGAAGTGAAATAAATGGGGTGTTTGAATGACTTAGTACAAACTAAAATACAGCAATAAATAGTGGCTGTACTATGTAGCTGAACAACCTTAACTCAAAGTTAACAAAGGTTTTGTGTGGAAATTTCCCGTGTTTTAATAAGCTTGTATCAGTCTTCACTAGACCCACTAAATTGACAGCCAATGCATGGTTCGGTAAGTGTAGACAAGCCCTTGAGAGGGAACTCCAGGAGATAAGCTTTACCCTGAGACTGTTATACAAAGAAAAATCAGATGAATTTAATGGTAATATCTCCAGGTTATTATTTCCTTTAAAAGGAAATTAATCAAATTCCCTTTTTAAATTGACTAACACATCTTATTGGAGGTCATGTTCAGGGCGATTGAGTAATGTTCATTGGCAGGCTGTTCTGAGCACAGTGAATGAATTGCATGGAAGGAAAGCATGGAGTTGACAGTGAGTAAAGGAAACAAAAGGATCAATTGGAAAAGAGACTTGATCACAACATGTGTGACAAGATGTCAGGTTTGTAGGGCACTGCATTTTGAGGCAGAGCTATTCTGCTCACTCACTCTGACAGCCAGAGCAGATGGGTCTCACTAGCCCACATTCAGGAACATAAAAGGTAACGTCTCTATGGCAAGAAAAGGGCTTAGAGAAGGCAGACAAGAAGTTCAGGCTAAAGTCTGTTGTTTGGGATAATCCTAAAATGAGTGGGAAGGTCTGTTTGGACTCTAGTGTTGTGCCTGTGTGTGCCGTATTGAGAATGGAGTGGGGACTCCAACCATTCCCACAGATCAGAGATATAAATAAGGGAGAGGATTTGTGGAGCAATTTTATGGTGAGAGTGAAAACACTTGACCTGAATGCAAAAAACTAGGAAGAGATGATGGTGGGAGAGGAGATTATGGCAGCAACGTTTTGAACAGACTGAATGCGAATAGATGGAAGTGGGAAAGGAAAGAAGAAATGCTTACAGCAGCCAAGGTGGGAGATGCCCAGGGCGTGGCTAATCATTGTATCAGTGGTGCTAGAGAGATAAGTATAAATATAGGTATGCTTATATCACTATCTAAATAAATGAGACTGTGGAAATCACAAAACAATACTGTGTGCGCTAAAGATCTGAGACATGCAACAGTGTAACACTAAAATATTTTCAATTTCAATTACCTACAGGAGCTGGAGTTGTTCTTTCCCTCAAGTGGAGGTCGTGGTCCAGCCAATAGTGCAAAATTTACAAACTGTACTTGTTGCATTGTTAAGCCTCATGCTGTTAATGAAGGTGAGTAACATGGCCCTGATCACACTGACATTACTAATTTGGGGGAATAAAAATTTGCAGAGTCACTACTGACTCAGAAGTGGTGTGTAGCACAATCGTGGCCTTTTAGATGGTTTACTGTTGTGATTTCAATCCTCAAATTACATTTCAGAATAAGGAAAACAAAAACCAAATACAAATCTCTATGAAAGTCATTCTGTAACAACCATCTCAAATTGCCTCAAGGTCTTCACCAGAGGAGAAGGGTGAATTACACAGGAAACAGACTTACAACATTTCTTCTATATCTACTTATCTACATATACCATAGTTATATCTACAGTTCTTCCACTGTTTGTTTTTTATACTTTAATGGCAGTAGTTAGGAAATTTGAATCCTATGGCAGAAGATATATTCCCTGTTGGGAAAAAAAAACCTTTATATTTAAGTTATTGTTCTTTGTAGCTCAATGAAAGCACATTGTGCCATCTGTGTTGGGGAATGCTTTTCGTTGTATGCTTCTTAGAAGAGCTTGATGTCCACACATAGCCACAATTCCATACAATTCCCTCGCCTTCAGATGCAGGGGCACAAATCGGAGCAATATTTATAGTACAATAATGCAGTGTTTTGGCTCTAAGGTCTAAATATATTGGTATGAATAACTAATATGTGGGATATAGCAGAGATTTTCCCCAAGCAGTCTGTGGGGCAGGGTAGCATTTTAGAGAGCTCCTTTGTGAAAGTTGAAGTGGAAGCAGAAGAGAAGGCAGTAGTGGTCTCCATGTCTCTCATTCCCCAAGTGGGATAGCTGGAGAGCTTGCTGCAAACAATGGCTTTCCCAAGGAAGGATCTTGAACTTGCTGCTGCTAACTTCTTGCCTTTTATCTCTGCATAGTATCTTCTATTGAAAGCTTCGCAGTGCAGCCAAGACCGAGCAGTTTGGCACCAGCAGCAGCCTGGGCTTTGATCATAGACAAGTTGACACATTTACAGTGATGGCGAAAAAAATAGATGGCAGCATTGTCAGACATCTGAAATGGAGTTTGAAATTACAAAATGAAGGGCCTGAACAGAATCATAGACCAGGGTTGGGCAAACTACAGCCCTCGTGCCACGGGTCCCCGTGCTCCCAGGCCAGGGACCGGGCCGAGCGCGGGAAGCCACGGGGCTCTGCCCTCCCTGAGTGGGGGCCGGGCCAAGCGCGACATCCCGCGGCTCCCTGCGCTCCCTGGCCAGGCCCACCCCGTGCTCCCTGGCCGGGGGCCGGGTGGAGGAGCGCCC
The DNA here is from genome assembly GCA_032164245.1 of Sternotherus odoratus. NCBI lineage: Eukaryota > Metazoa > Chordata > Testudines > Kinosternidae > Sternotherus > Sternotherus odoratus. The sequence continues at coordinate 131,914,131 of JAVMKO010000001.1, forward strand.
GGCTGAGTAAGTTAAGCAAGGGGGAGTTTGGTGGTAGGGTCCCGGGAAGTGGTGGTTAGGGAGGGGGGAATCTCAGGAGGAGTTAGTCAGGGAACAAAGCAGGGGGGCTTAGATGGGTGGTGGGGTCCCCAGGGGGTGGGTTAGAGTGGGGGGATCTCGGGAGGGGGCAGTCAGAACAAAGAACAGGGTGGGGTTCTGGGGAAGCAGTTAGAGTGGTGAGGCCTCCGGAGGGGGTGGTCAGGGGACAAGGAGCAGGGTGGGGGGGGTTGGATGGGTCAGGAGCTCTGAGGGGGGCAGTCGGGGTGGGAAGTGTGTGTGTGGGGGGGAGGGGTTGGATAAGGGGCGGGGTCAGACTGTTTGGGGAGGCACAGCCTTCTGTACCCGGCCCTCTGACAATTTTTTACCCCAATGTGGCCCTCAGGCAAAAAAGTTTGCCCACCCCTGTCATAGACTATCAGGGTTGGAAGGGACCTCAGGAGGTCATCTAGTCCACCCCCACAACTGGGCTTTTTTAACTTTTCATGCACAACTGTTATTACCTAAAGTGCTTCAAAACTGTCTATTAAGATACATCAGGATTTCCTTTCCCCTTTTCAGTCCTCTTTTGACTTTTTTGCATCTCCTTCATAAATCCCTGACCAGCTCCTTTTTGCCCTCTTTTTTAGTCTCCATCCAGGCCTTTCTCTGTCACTAGTGGACAAATCCTGCCCCCATTTTCACCAATGTACAGGGCTCCATACGCACTAGAATTGGGGTGGTTCCACTGGGTGTGGGTGGCAGTGAGATATTTTGGCGTTGCACAGGATGAATGTGCACTTTAGTGTGAGGTGGAACCCACCTCTCCAGCATGAGATACATGGGTTAGGCTAGAGTTGAGCCAGAAGATCCTTTCGACTTCTCACCCATCCTTATGCCCTGGATTAGATAAGTGGAATTACTTTATTTTAAACCAGGAAAACATGTGGGAATGGTGGGATTCAATAACAATCTTCTTTGTAGCCTACTTAGGCTCTCCATTTCCTCTCTGTTCTCTCCAATGTCACTTGTAGTGGTGCAGAAACCATAGGTACTACAACCTAGAAAGTCATGAGCTTTTAGAGGCAGGTTTGGGAAACCATCCATAAGTTTAGGATTAGATAGAAATTTGGACATGGAGGAGGGATGAGTTGCTCATGCCATGGTGGAGCCGCCTTATACCTTGAGTTTGGAATAGCTGAGGCAAAGCAACTCCCTCGGGCAGCTGCTACCCGAAGCACCCAGCATGGGAAGCGGCTTGTCATGCCCCTTCCACTCCCCACATGAGCCTGGTTGTCAGGGGGCAGGCCCAGTGGGTGACCTGGCAGGCCGGGCAGAAATCTGGGGGAGGGAGGGCATTTGATCCTACATGCCCCCCGTGTGTGTTGCCTATGACTGGTCCTGTGATAGGCTGGACCCCCTGAGGTGTCACCTGGTGTGCTGGGATGCCACTGAGTCAGACTATTCTGTCAGCCTGGGCCTCCTTTTACCTGGTCTTGCTTGCTTAGCTCCCAGCCAAGCACACAGGCAGGTGTATTTTAAGTAGTTAAGGAAACAGCAGACAGAACAAGGCAGATTACTAAGAAAATAAAACAGAGCATGCAAACTACACCTAATACGCTAAAGAAACCGGTAACGGGTAAGTTCGCACCCTAAATGTTGTTCTAATAATCTTCACAGGCCAGACACCCTTCTAGCCTGGGTCCAGTTCTTTCCCCCAATTCAGTCTTAGTTGTTTCCAGCAGTCATCTTTAGCAGGGGAGAACTGATTACTTGGATTACCTCACTCCCCACCCTTAAACAGGATTTGCATGAGGTGAGAATCCTTTGTTTCCTATTTTGACTCCCCCATATCACAGCTTCTCATGGAAAAGTACAGAATTCAAGATGGATTCCAGTATCGGGTGACATGGTCACATACCTCTATAGGGCCCCTGGAGCCATTCTTACAGGTTGACTTAGCTCTTTCAGTCCATTGTCTCCCGCTTTTTCACCTGTTGTACCTGAAGTGTTAGCAGGAGGTGTCACCCAAAGTAACCACTGCTAGTAAGTAACCTGAGAAAGTATAGATAGGCCAGTATCTTCTCTCCTCACATAATAGTGGATGCAGATAACATGGGAAACTAAATAGAATGTGGTCTAACTGGCGAAGTTGCATGTGTGAGAGGGTGTGATGCTTTTCAAGTGAGCAATTTCCTTTTTTACAGAAAAATAAGTTCCTTTAAATTATATCTGGCAAAACCCTCTAACATTTCTAAGGGGTTAGGGAAAGTGAGAGTAGAAATATGACAGTTGGGAAAAAAATTAAATATTGTAGAACCATCAGTCAGTGTGAGTGGTGGCATGGACAGAGGAGCTTGGAGAGGAATTGATGGAGTATCAGAGCAGCAGAAGCTCTCAGCAGCGAAAGACTGGATTTTGAGTTGTACAAGTTTTTAATCTAGAGCAACTAAAAATAAACCTTTCCAGTTTCCAGGCTTTGAACATGATTATCTAATTTCCATTAACATAATCAGCTCATTACATGTGTACAATTATGTGCAGTTGTACTAAAACACTTAAGTGCTTGAGCTTACAGAGCGCTTTCCATCTTCCCTTCCCCCGTGATCTTTGACTGAATTTATGATTTAAGATACGCTTTCTGATCCTATTTCCAATCTATTTTTTTTCTGCACTCGATATCATAATAGATCATTGCAGAAAAATGGCACACTTAGCCCTGTGCTGGAAGACGCAGCCCAGTTTAACCATGTCTGAGCCGGGGAGTTTAGTGGCTATCAGAGTCCTGAATCTAATCTCTAGTTTGCACCCGGTTAATTTTAGGACAGTCCTTTTTTAGAAGCTGACTCTGATTACAGTAGATCATTTATAGGGCTCCTATCCAATGACAAAGCAGTGGAAAATCACTGTGGCTTTTATCTCTGGACTCGCTGATCCACTCCTGACTGGAATAAAGAAACATCTGTTGCTAGGCAGCCAAAGCACCAGAACTTAGCAACGGTAGTACCTGCAGCAGAAACATGATGCAGTGATCAAAGGCATGTGATATGTAGTGCAAGTGAGAGCTCTGTAAATGTCTGCCAGGATGCAGAGAAACCCTAGGGGCCAGATAAAGGGATGACTGGGAGCTAGCTGAAGTTTAACTTCAGCGGCCAAGAGTGATTGTAACATATAACACTTGGAGTGGCGGTAGAGATGTGGGCTTGGGGCATAGTGTCATGATGTCTTTTTAAAAAAGCAAAATACTCACTAGTTTCAGTCTACTGTCAGCATAATACTCTGCCTGATATAGGATCAGAGCTCGGGTCCCTGGCTCCCAGTTTGGGAGTGCCTTGAAGGCAACGTATTCCGGCCTTGGAGGACAGAGAGTGCCTTGCATCATTCTTGCAACTCCTTACCCCTGACTGAATCAAAGAACTGCTTTGGCTAATGGGGTGAACTGGAGGGTTGGAAGGACTGTCACCATGATTCAGTTTTTGAGAGAGGTGGTGAGGTGTTGGTGGTGTGTTGGTATTCTGCAGGGGGCTCATAGAAGCACCCCATTTTCTCTTCATAGAAGTGAGGCTAGAGGAATGACAGAGTACATGGTTTTTTTTAGGAAGCTATGTTGTTCATGTAATTGTGCCAGCATAGGAAATAACCATTTCAATGGGGCAATAGGGAGTCAGAGAGATTCACCTTCCTCTAGGACAGGGGTCTGCAACCTTTACCACTCAAAGAGCCATTTGGACCCATTTCCCACAGTAAAGAAAACACTGGGAGCCACAAAACCCTTTTGACATTTAAAATGAAATAACACTGCATATAACGTTTTCTTTGCCTTTATGCTATGTATAAACAAACTATAATGTGTTGCATTTAGATCAGGGGTGTCCAAACTTTTTGGGAAGAGGGCCAGATTTGGTAAGGACGGTGAAGATGTGTGAGGGCCGACCCCCTCCCCCCCCCTCCGGCCATGCTCTCGCTCTTCTTCCCTCCCCCTCCCCTCCAGCCGTGCTCTCGCTCTTCTTCCCTCCCTCCCCCCCCCTCCGGCCGTGCTCTCGCTCTTCTTCCTCCCCCTTTTTCTCCCCCCCGCTCCGGCCGTGCTCTCGCTCTTCTTCCCTCCCTCCCCCCCGCTCCGGCCGTGCTCTCGCTCTTCTTCCCTCCCCCTCCCCTCCAACCGTGCTCTCGCTCTTCTTCCTCCCCCCCCACCCCCCGGCCGTGCTTTCACTCCCCCCCTCCCCCAGCTTGCCTTGCCTTGCCTCGTGCCCCGGCCCCGGCTCGCTCTTATCCGCCGGCTCCGCCGCGCTTCGCCTCCTGCCCCGGCCCCGGCCCGACTCGCACTTCTCCGCCGGCTCCGCCTCGCCTCGTGCCCCGGCCCTGGCTCTGCCTCCGTTCTTCTCCCCCCCCCCCCCCCCCCCGCCGCTCGCCTCTTATTGACCCCGCCCCTCTCTTTCGGCTGCGGCTCCGTGCACTGGTTGGACAGTGCTGGCGGGCCGCATAGAGAACAGTCTGCGGGCCGGTTAAAATTAGAACACACAGGGAGCCACATCGGAGGGATGAAAGAGCCGCATGCGGCTCCGGAGCCGCGGGTTGCAGACCCCTGCTCTAGGAGTCCTAACGATTTCTCCATTCTTTTAAATCTGTCCTGCCTTCTCCCCAGGCCTCCTCCTCAGCCACAGAGCTGGTAATTAGTATTAGTTCTTCAGTCTCCTGGCTTGGAGCCTCTGCTAGTTCAGGCATGAGAGAATAAGTGACAAACACTACCCCAAGTTTTTCCTCCTGAGAAGTTACCCAGTGCCATGAGATATCAGGCATGGTCATGACAAAGCTGATGAAAGTTCCTTTTGAGCCACTGGATGTCCTGAGTGAGCTCAGATTTCTTATATGGAAGATCATTTCCGGGTGGCAGTTTTTTATTGCCCAGAGTAAGTTTTCGGTTCCACCTTCTACCACATTTTACAAAGATGAGATAGTGCCACAGGCTTGGCTAAGTTTCTTTCCAAAGGTAGTGACCGTTTTCAACTGTAATACGATACATGCTCTGCCAATGCTTTTTCTTGTGCCTCATGGCCATTCCTTTTTTTCACACTTCATGTGGAAAGGCTTTCATCAGGAAGGGATTAAAGCTCTTTAGAGGCTATCTCCTCTCTGATGCCAAAGTGGGTTCCTCCAGGTCTGGCTTGACAGGCATTGGCAGGAGATAGTGAGTAGGAAGATGCACTGTTACTGGCCATGCTGTACTTCAGCAGCGATGAAAGAGGACTTCAGTTTCCAGGGCTGTTGATCAGCTTTTATGTGCACACTGGAAAATTAAAAATGAAAGTTCATAAAGATAACATACCAGATTTGTACAGTGTTTTCAATAGTTAAAGAACAAGTTATTATGAAATATACAATTGAATCAGTCAGTCAGGGCTAAGAAGTAAGAGAAAAATATTGTGTTGAAAATACTTTCTCTGTTCTATAGAATGGTGCACAAATAACAATCTATGTAGGGATCCACCAGGGAGCTGGTTAGAACTGTGGCAGTGTCTGGAAGTAATGTTAATCACCATTCAAGTGTAGGGGCCAAGACAATTGGGATCAAAGCCTGGAAATGTTGCATAAATGATTGATATTTCATGATGTTCCAGGAACAGAACTGGATGAAAATGCGTGGCAAAGTACTTTAAAGAATTGTTAAATTCAATTATGATCGCAGTAAAGTTGTATTATTAATACTTCGTGGATGTTACTATAAGTAAATACAGTCTCCTAAGCACTTTCCAAACATCCAGGAAGGATGGTCCTTGGTTCAAGAAGCTCTCAAGCTAAGCATAGATAGAATAGATAAAGGTTAGGGGGAAGAGCTAATAAGCCCCAGTAGAAAAATCAACTAATGCCCCTTCCTCTCCCCCTCCCCCCCCCAACTAAGAGCTTTGGTCTTTGTAGTGTCAGTTATTAGATGAACATGTGGCATGTTACTCCAGTTAATTGTTTTGCAAGCATTTATATGACTTTATGAAGTCCGATGTTCTCCACTACTCCTTTATTATATATGTTTGAAAAATTATCCTTGTACAAGGTAGCAAATTGTTGAAAAGTACTGCAACCATTGAGATCTAATGCCTCATCTGTTCATCTGATTAAAATGTGCTGGAAGATTATCTGTCCAGTTTTAGTGCCTAGTAACCTAATGCTGTCTAGGAGACTCAAAGCTTTCTCTCTCCGTTTTTATGCCGAAGGTTATTTATTATGCATATTTGCTAGGATTAGTGTTAAATTCCTCCAGTTGTATTTAGTAATGCCTGTGATTTCTTTTGTATGTTGTCACTGAAATTAATCCTAACTAGCCCCTAATCTGCAGCTTTGATTTACTTTGGCTTCTTACTGCACTTAAATATGTACTGTCCCTGTTTAGAGGGTCTTTAAGAAGTAGCTCGTTTCTCTGTTCACCTGGATTCTAAAGTGGTTACTCTTTTTTTAAAAAAAAAAGTCATAAATTGTTGTAAGCTGCTGAAATTACTCTAATTCTTCCTTCCCACCCCTATATACTCAGAAATATGAGCACATAACCCCTTTCACTACTGCACTTGGCTGAAACCGTGGACCTAAACAATGGGAGCTTGCCACTCTATTGCTCTTGGGTTGCCATTTATTTGTTTTTCCCTGTATTGCTCCTTTTATATTCTGCAAGTGCATTGTTATTCTGAAAAGGGCATCTGTCTATTGGTTAAAGCAGGACAGTGGGAGCCAGGACTCTAGGGTTCTAGTCCCCACTCTGCCACTGATTTGCTGTCAGGCTTTTGGCAAAATCACTTATCCTCTCTGGGCCTCAGTTTCCACTGCTGGGAAATGTGGCGCATGGCTTGATATCTTTCTGTGAAGTGCTGTGATAAGATGAGCTGCTATATAAGCAGTGTTGGTGGTAACAGTAGATTAGTCTGTTGAGATTTTAAACTGACCTTGTCCATGGTGCATGCGAGGTCATGGAGACAGGGCTGGAGCAGCGAAGTCTTCAAAATAGCACCCTCCATTCTGTGCAGTGTGATATTGGACAAAATCATGATTTGTCTACTGTTTGAAATGGGCCATCCTGATTATCACTACAATTTTTTTTCTCATGCTGATAATAGTTCATCTTAATTGATTAATTTTTTAGACTTGATGTGGCAACCCCAACTTTTCATGTTCTCTCTCTCTCTCTCTCTCTCTCTCTCTCTCTCTCTCTCTCTCTCTCTCTCTCTCTGTCTCTCTCTCTCTCTCTCTCTCTCTCTCTCTCTCTCTCCCCCTCCCTCCCTCCCTGTTGTTTGTTCCACTCTGTGCATCTGATGAAGTGGGTTCTAGCCTACAAAAGCTTATGCCCAGATAAATTTGTTAGTCTCTAAGGTACCACAAGTACTCCTTCTTCTTTCTACAAAAGATGGTTTCAGAAAGGTTAGGATATCTGAATTCTGCTCTGCTACGTATACAGCCTTACAGAGATAATATAAATACTGTGTTTTGACAAGAAAACTGGTAGTATATTAAGTAACTGCTAAATCTATATACTGTGAATTTCATTAACTGTTTATGAATGTGTATGTTTGTATCTCCATAGGACTAACTGGAAAGATCATAAAAGCCATCCTTGATGCGGGATTTGAAATCTCGGCTTTGCAGTTGGTAAGTATACTCATACATTTCATATGTTTCAGTTTCCCATTTTAACTGGATCCAGAGCAAATTTGCATGATTGCCATTTTCGTTAATTTAAAAAAAAAATCTCAACATAGGAACATGGACTGTCAAATTAAAGACTGTATTGGGAAGAATGTTGGAAGACTGGCACTTCCATGTACATCTGTGATGCAGAGTGAGTCTCTGTCTTAAGATTTTATAGAGCTACCCCTCATCGTGGTATGTGAGTGGCTTCCACATAAAATCAACAGCAATAACAGAGTCCCTAGTGGACTTCATTGCGTCTGTGGTGCCTCTCCCTTTTTTAGGATCAGAACTTTGGGAGTATGTTTTTGTTTTTGATTGGGTGATATGGTTGTTGCAGGGTTTTCGGGAAGGGTTGTTTTTATTTTGTGTATAGATTATTTATTTGAGGGATGGTTATTTTTGTAGATGGGGTGTCAAGGTTGTCAACGTTAAAAAAAATATTTTAAATTTATGGCTAGTGTATTGCTGATGGGTGATCTTGGACAGGTCCAAGTCACTTTATATAATATAAATGGAGATATACCAATCTCCTAGAACTGGAAAGACCTTGAAGGTCATCGAGTCCAGTCCCCTGCCTACACTAGCAGGATTGAGTACTGTCCCCTGACAGATTTTTTGCCCCAGATCCCTAAATGGCCCCCTCAAGGATTGAACTCACAACCCTGGGTTTAGCAGGCCAATGCTCAAACCACTGAGCTATCCCTCCCCCCTTTGCCTTTCCGTGCCTTTGCCTTTCCGTGCCTCAGTTTCCCCATCTGTAAAATGGCAGTAATGATACCGACCTCTTTTATAAAACACTTTGAGATCTACTAATGAAAAGTGCTAGGTATTAATAATAATCTGCTTAGAGGGTTTTTTTAAACATTTAGTGTGAATTTAAGATAGGATTTTCACAGTTGCCTAAGAGATTTTGAAAATCCCACCCTTAATTCTTCTGAAAGCCTTTGAGACTGAAATCATCTATTTGGCCACAGAGCAGTTTCAGCATGGGAAGAAGCAAAGTAAATGTTTCCCGCACATAACCCCCCACTAATATGCCTCAATCCTGGTCTGGAAGGACAGACTCTAGAGTTCAGAAGGTAGTTAAACCTCCTTGGCCTATTGGCTTACTCATTGAGACTCCATTAACAGAGTCAGTTAGTGCAAGCTGAGGTGCTGGGCTTTCTAACTGATTTTGGAATTTAGAGTACAGTTAGAAAAGGAGCTGTGTAAAAATGATCTTATTGAGCCCATCCTGATCCTGTTTTATCTTCAAGTGGCATCTGCCAACTTCATGGAGAAAATAGTGTTTACTGCTTAGCTGTATGGGCTTGCTGGGCTGTTAAAGAATGATCTGGAACCTATCTGCCCCATGCATCATCAGCAGAAGAGTCCTTCAAAGCCTTCCTTCCTATCACAGGGGAAACCATAAAAAATACTTTATTGGATAAATAGAGTGTGCTAAATGCTTGCTGGATTTTTCTCCTGAGACAGTTTGGCTAACATGTTCACCCTTTTCCTTTGCATAGTTCAACATGGAACGTGTGAATGTGGAAGAGTTCTATGAGATTTACAAAGGTGTTGTTGCTGAATACACTGTAAGTATCAACTAGAAAAGAATCTACTAAAAAATAAGACTGCAGTTAAGGAGAAGTAGTCATATCTCTCTGTACTTAGGATTGTGCCTAGAGGTTTATAAGGAGTCTGATTTTGATCACTCCCTGAGTTGGTCCAGAATGAACCAATCCATCTGAAATTCCTCATGTATACTCTGAGACAGGAGGCTTTTTGGTGGGAAAAGTGGAGGCCATTGGGCCAAGATATTTATGGAATAGAACAGATTGGAAAAGCAGAACAGAGCTATTTCACTTTAATAGAGCTGGTGTGATGTCTAGTTTTATATTGTTGTTGAATGTTCTATTTCAAAAGTGGTTCAACCTAGAAACTCTGTATGTATTTATTCCTTTGTCCTCAGTGGGTCCTGGGGCATTTGAGTATTTTTATGGTGGTTGAGTGGTTAATGTCATATGTAAGTTGATCTGTCTTTTGAATCTCTGTGAAATTGGTGTGGTCCACTAGGCATATTGTAACCTCAGTGGGGTCTGATGTCTGTGTACATTGCAATGCCTTTGAGCACTGGCACTGAAGGCTTCCTGAGTGCAAGTGGACCAATGGGAATATGATAAGATGACTTTGTGTTTCTGAAACACCCTCCCTCTGATTATTTCAGTGCACTGTGCAAACAGTAATGAAAATAGACAGACAATGTCCCTGTGAAGTATACAGAGTGGTAGCCGTGTTAATCTGTATCAGCAAAAACAACAAGGAGTCCTTGTGGCAGCTTAAAGCCTACAAATTTATTTGGGCATAAGCTTTCGTGGGCTAAAACCCACTTCATCAGATGCATTGAGTGAAAAATACAGTAAGCAGTATATATATTACAGGACATAAATAGATGGGAGTTGCCCTACCAAGTGCGGGGTCAGTGCTAATGAAGCCAGTTCAATTAAGATGAAAGTGGCCTATTCTCAACCGTTGACAAGACTTTTCTGGTAGCTGTACTGGAGGCGAATGCATCCCAAGTCTTCAGGCAAATGAATAATTAAACACATTTGCTTTTAAACCCTATATTGTACTTAAAAGGTACATTTATCAGAAGTGTCTTCTCCAGCATCATGGTCCAGGAGCCTGCGTTGGAAGGGGGTGGAGGGTATTGGCTCCAGGGTGGTGAGCAGTTCCTGGCTGCCGGGGTGAATGGAGTCACCACTTGCCGCCTGTGCACTGTCCTCCTCTTCCAAAAACTCACCCTCCTCGCTCAACACAATTCCCCTCCTGCAGGTGTCCACGGACAGTGGTGGGGTCACCCCCCATAATTGCATGGAGCTCATGGCAGAAGTGGCATGTATGGGGCTCTGACCTAGAGTACCCGTTTGCCTCCCTGGTTTTTTTGCCTGAGCGCCTTGATTTTCAGACGACACTGCTGCGTGTCCCTGGAATGGCCTCTTTCCGTCATGCCCCTGGAGATTTTGGCGTATTTACTTACATTTTTTTTTTTAATGGAATTCTGCCATAACAGATTCTTCTCCCCATACTGCGATGAGATCCAATACCTCCCATTCGGTCTATGCTGGAGCTCATTTGCGAATCTGGGACTGCGTGGTCTCCTGTGCTGGTGGACTCTGCATAGTTGCCTGTGATGGTGGGCTCTACACAGTCACCTGTACTGATGAGCTCGCCACGCTGGCCAAACAGGAAATTAAATTCAAAAATTCCCAGGGTTTTTCCTGCCTACCTGGATAGTGCATCTGAGTTGAAAGTGTTGTTCAAAGAGGTCACAATGGAGCATTCTGGGATAGCTCCCGGAGGCCAATAACGTTGAATTGCGTCCACAATACCTCTAATCCGGAACTACGATGTCGATTTTAGCACTACTCCCCTTGCTGAGGTGGAGTACAGAAACTGGCTTTAAGAGCCCTTTAAATTGACAAAACTGAGTTGGTCATGTGGATGGAATCAGTTTTAATTCGATATAACTCTGCTAATTCTGATATAATCATGTACTGTAGACCAGCCCTAAGGGAGGTAGGACCTAAAACATGATGTACCGTATTTTTCGCCATATAAGACGCTCCGGCATATAAGACGCACCTAATTTTAAAGGAGGAAAATCTAGAAAAAAAAGATTCTGAACCAAATCCAGAGCTGCTGGGAGGCCACGAGGGTGGGGGGGCCGGGGTACTATTTTCTCCTGGACCAACTTCTGCTCACCCAGCTCTTCTTCCCGCCGCCTCTCCCCGGGCTGCTCGGCGCAGCCTTTGGACCCCGCACCTCGCTGGAGAGCCGCCCCCTCCCTCCGCGGGTCCGGCGTGTCCCTCCCCGCTGCTGCCATAGCGATGTGGAAACCGATCGCTCCGTCCCCCGGGGAAGGACGCCTCGGAGCCGCCGCTGCGGGTAGGGCTGGGAGCGGGGCTGCCCCCTCGGGTCGGGAGTCCTGCCGGCCATCCTGTGCCTTGCGGCTCCTCCCAGGTAAAGGGCTCGGACTCCGCCGGGCGGGGCCGGCGCTTTCTCCGCTCTCCTCGCTGCGGAGGGTGGGGGAAGGTCTCTGGTGAGCCCCGGGGCAGGTGCTTCTGCCTGGGGCCGCCCCAGCGAACCCCGGGCCCGGGCAGCGTCCCGCTCTCCGCCGGCCGTGGGGCGGGTAAATCACGTTTGCAAGGGTCTGTTCTCCCCGGTCGCTAGTTTCTTATATCCGGCGTATAAGACGCATCCCGAATTTTAAGAAGATTTTCCGGGGTTAAAAATGCGTCTTATATGCCGGAAAATACGGTAGGTTTTTATCAGCTAAAACTGACAACTTAGTTTATATAGACTATGTAGGTAAGGTGTAACTTGTTTCCTATGGGAACTGCGGCTAAGTAAGTAGGTTGCTCCATTCTGAACCAGCTGAAGATTCTAAGGCTGTGTCTACACTGTGCACCTTACAACAATGAGGTGTGCTGTGTGGTCGCTCTTTATCACTGGGAGAGAGCTCTCCCAGCTACAAAATAAAACCACCTCCAGTGCGGGGTGGCAGCTTCATCACCGGGAGCACAGCTCCCACCAACGAAGCGCTGTCCACACCGGCGCTTTTCCTCACTAATCTTTAGTCGTTCGGAGTGTGTGTTTTCACAGCCCAAGCAACAAATTTTTTTAGCGACGAAAGTGCCAGTGTAGACCTAGCCTAAACGTTCTTCAGGTTTAAACCCAAGTACAGCAAGTTGCAGTAACTTAGTCTGAAGGTGACAAAGCTATGGCTTTCTGTAGCAAGATCCACGTGAGGAATGAAGAGGTTGCAATCTCAGGCTAAATGCAGAGTAATAAACATGCTTTGGCAACGGCTGGGCATCCTGAAGAAGTTGGAGATCCCACTTATCCTCCATGTTGTGAACCTGAATAACAAAATATGAGTAAATTCTCTCAACTAAGGATGCTGATTATATCCTTTGCCATTTCTTCTTGCTGTTTCCCCCAGCATTACCTAATAATTTCTTCTTGTTTGTGTTTGGATCCAACTTTTATGTGAAATACAACTTTTGGTAACACACTATCAAACTGACATTTGTTTTCATCTTTTCCTCTTCCAGGAGATGGTTACAGAACTGTGCTCAGGGCCTTGTATAGCATTAGAGATCCGGCAGCTTGATCCTCAAAAAGTGTTCAGAGACTTCTGTGGGCCTTCTGATCCTGTAAGTTACTTGTTTAAAGAGAAATATTTGAAAGGCGATATTCTATACGTCAAACTTAAACATTACAGCATTGCTCTGTTACTGTATGTGTTTTTCCACTTTCCTTTGAAACGTTTAGCCATTGGACACTGCTTGAGGCCAGACACTAGAGTAGGAGGATCAGTGGTCTGAACTTGTAGGCAATCCCACCGATCCTAGGTAAACAAAATAATAAAATTACCAAAAGGATACTTAAGTGAAAATACAATGTCAAGATAACTTTTATCTTGGTAATTGTTTTCATCAATTTTCACTGGACTGCAAAGCACTACAGTAGTTAACCAAACAAAAAAAAAATATGGGCTGATTCTCTTTTCAGGCCAGAATAAATCAGTGTTACTCCACTAAAGTCTGTGGCTCCCCTGGTGTCTAACTGGTTAGAGGAGATTCTTGGGGTATGTTTACACTGCAACGTAAGCCCATACTTGAGCCTGGGCTCAAGCCTAACCCTCCTTGTGTCTACTCTGCAGTTGCACTAATCCAGGCTTGGATCCAGGGTCCCAGGACTCTTCAGGGCTGGAGGGCCCAAGCTCGAGTTAAGCCAGGACCCAAATCTGAGCCATTTTGCTTTGCATTGTAAATAGATTCAGGTCCTTGGTGTTAGCCAGAAGTATCCCACAGTCCCATGGAACAACTTCCTTAGTCCTCTCTGTCCCAACAATCTGCAGTCCACTCCACTGAAAACGGAAGCCCTTTGCAAATGGCAGCAGCTTAGGTCATCGTTAACCCATTCTCTTCTGATCACTGATCTGCAAGCACACTGTCAGAGAGCCTCCTGGGTGGCAATGGAGAGTGAACTGTTCAAGCCTTTTGCAAAGAGTGCTGCTTCCTGGTAATGTGCAGGGCAGGCAGTAAAGTTTTCTCGGAGTGCACCATGGTCCTAGGGCTAGAGTGGCCACGTTTTGGGCGGGAAGGGAGGATGCTGGGATGTGGTTATTTTGTTTTAGGTCTGTGCACTGCAGTGTGGATGTCAGAGCCCAAAGTTGTAGCACCGGTTTGAAAAGCCCTAACACAGGGTTAAAATGCAATGTAGGTGCTCAAGCCCAGAGTTCCCTAATACAGATCAGCTGACTAGAGTCCCATTAACCTTGGGCTCATAAGCAATGAGTGGAGGGGTATGCAGGGCCAAGTGCCTCCGCCCAATTTCTTCTTGGCCTGGAAGGCAGACGGGTGGAGGGAGAGGGACTCTGTCCTTCTCCCACTGCTCCTGCCCTTCAGCACACGTCCCTGGCAGTAGGGCCCGGGCGGGGAGTGAAAGGGGCAGAACCAACCACTTCTCACGCCAGCTGCTCTGGGTCACTGTTCTGTGCAGCACAGCAGCTGCCTGAGAGAGCGCCTGGCTGGAGAGGTGGCAGCAGTGAGCCACCTCCCCACCCTGGGTCTGGCTGCCAGGAACAGGGGCTGAGTGAGCTGGAAACATGCCGGGGGGAGAGGGGACTCCAGCTTGCTCGGCCCCTCTCCCCGACAGACAGACCCCAGGGTCGGTGTGGGGGGGGGGGGGGGGGGGAGGCTCACTGCTGCCACTTCCCCAGCCACGCTTTCTCTCTCTTGTGCAGTCTCTGCGCTGCACAGAGTTAGTGATCCAGAGCAGCCAGCTTCAGCACATGAGAAGTGGCTCCATCCTATTCCCCACCCAGGCCCGACGGCCAGGGAGAGCAGTCAAATGTACCAGGGTGGAGGCTCAGGAGGAGACAGAGAGCGCCCCTCCCACCCACAGGTAACTTTGCGGGGGCAGGAGGAGCATGCTGGCCCCTGGCTGGGCATATTGCAGGTCGCTGGGCAAAGGAGACATATGGGACAGTCACATGTCATCCCCCTTTAGGTGTTCACCCCCAGTATCTGGAGGTAGGAGTCATCTATGCCTGGGCTTACATTGCAGTGTAGACATATCCCCAGTTCGCATGTTCATTGTAGGAAACAAAAAGCTTGCATTATGTAGCCCTGCTTGTAATATGATTATTGTTATAGGCTTTATTATGTATTTATTTGGGTGCCATCAATATGGAGAAGTAGAGACAGTCCCTATCCCAAAGATCTTGCCGTTTTTAACTAACCAGAGAATAAGGTGCAGAAAAAATATACCAGATAGCATCTAGAAGACAAAATGACAATTCCTAGGCAATGAAGTCAGTGCTTTGTATTTAAATATAATGGTATAATGTTTTAGTTGTAATTTAGCAGTTTCCAATTCCCAGTATTTTATAGATTTACACTTGAAGAAGAGAACAAGTTCTTCAGAGTTTATTGCTCTGTAGATTCACATTTAACATTAGAGAAGGCAAATATTGGGGGAATTATTCAAATATTTTTACTAATTTCTAATTACTTTTCCATTTGGCCATGTTAAATGTTACATTTCATGTACTCTGTTACTCTAGTCTGAGCAGAGCATAACGCCGATTATTTGACCTATATTTAAATGAAGGTCAGTCACCTCTCTCAATAGCAGTTCACACAGTATACTGCTCCTATGGTTATCCTAAATGTCATTAGTGGAACGTTTCTAATCACTTGAACTCTTTGGGGTTGTCATTTTATTTCATTTTTGTTTTTCCTGTTTATGCTGGATTTGTTTAGCCCTAGGCATGATATTGCTGATACTGGAAGGTGTCCACAAACTAGCAGTATTATTAAAGATAAACCCAACATGCTTGGAACACTTGTAGTTCTTTATGATGATAATGGTTATAACTTAATCTCCTGTTTCAGGGCTTCCAGCAGAGGTTAGGAAGGATTTTTTTGCCCCAATGCACAATTATAATCTCTGGGTTTTGAATTTTGTTGGTTTTTTTTTTTTTCATTCTCCTTCCTGTGAAGCATCAGAGATTTGTCATGGCTAGTGTGGGGTAGGGTAGGCCAGTGGTATGAGGCGGTACAGAAAATCCTTTGTTTTAGATGCCTGGCTGGTGTCTTGCTAACATGCTCAAGATGTAACTGATTGCCATATCTGGGATCAGAAAGGAATTTTCCCAGGTTAGATTGTCAGGGACCTTGGCTGTGTTTCATCTTCCTCAGCAATGTGGGTTGTGAATTGCCTGCTAGGATCATCTAGGTATAGGGTATATCTCAGCTACTCAATCCCTGGACATCATAGGGTCTCAGACATTGATGGTGCCTCAGTCTTTCCTGTTCTCTGCCTGTGGTATACATCAGTATACTCTCCTGAGGAGTAAAATGTTTTGGTTTAGCTGAAGTCATTAGGCTCAATTTAGGTGGAATTTAATGGTATGTGAGATACAGAAGGTCAGACTAGATGATCTAATGATCTCTTCTGGTCTAAGCCTCTATGAAACTATTTATCTAAGGTCTTCACGTAGCTTCTATTACCATGGTATCTGAGTGAGTCACAATCTTTAATGTATTTATCCTCACAACACTCCTGTGAGGTGGGGAAGGGTTGTTATCCCCATTTTACAGATGAGGAAGTGAGGCACAGAGACTAGCTGATTTCCCCAGAGACACCCCAGAAACCTGTATCTGAGCAGGGAATTGAACCCTAGTGTCTGGAGTCCCACGCTGGTGCTCTAACCAGTGGATCATCTTGGATATTTGTTTGTGTGGTTCCTTTTTACCTGGTAGCAACACTATGTGTAGAGTGAAAATAAGCATGAGTCTACATGCATTAGAAACAGATGTCTTAGGTTGTAGACATTGGCTTTATATTGCTTGCTTTAATGGTATGTTAGATATGTTGTGTACTTCCATCTCCACTGTTTATTATGAGAATCACCTTAAATCAATTCCTTATCCACATACAATATAAATGCACAGGGCTCGAGCTGCTTTTAGGAGTGTCTGTGCTTGCAATTTATCTGTCTAGTTAGATAATGTTTGCAGCTTGTCCTTGACAAAACGTGGTTAAAGTATCACATTTTTTATCATCCCTAATCTACATAGTCAGGAAAGCTATCGACTAAACATTGTGGTTGCAATGTCTGCCTCAGGTAGTGGTAGTAGAAACCAGAAAAGCAATTTCCTGTCTAACAAGGTTATGTGCAGAGTCTTAGAGCTTCATGAGCTGATATTTATTGCTTAAAGAGAGGGTAAATATTTAAAGTGTCCCATAAATAGTACATTGTCATTCAGAAATCTGAATTCATGTGTGTGTATAAAATAAAAAAATGTGAAGAATTAGCTTCAAGCTTCATTACTTTAGATTTAGTTTTCTGCTCAGTGTCATGTTTTAGTTTTGATGTGAAAATAACTTTTTTTTTTTAATTTCACATTTGTTTCCTGGGAAAGATTTTAAGTGTTTTTCTTATTTTCTCATATAAATGTACCTTTTTACATTTAGTTGATATGCTTCTGATCAATGAAGTGTTTTTTGTTTAAGCTTACTGTGGTAACTTTCAATCAGCATTGCTGTCCAGGAGATAAAATCCTGGAGTAATTCTAAAATCCTGGGACAGTGCCAGTATCCTTTGGCAGACTTGGGACAGAAGGAACTAAATTGACTCTGATTTATAAAGTCTAGTGACCTTAACATGGTGTGAAAAAGTTTGGTATATAAATACCAAAGTTTAAAGGCTTGATTGGCTGTTCTCAGTTTAAATGCATTTTATGCAGCATGTTTTTAACTACTAATGTTAACAATGCACTGTGGCATGTTGTGCAGGCATGTTCATATCTGACGCACTGCCTCCTGACATAAAAATACAGCCTGCTATAGTCCCAAAACAAGGGCAAAGTCTGGAATTATGGCACAAAACACAAAGGGCCAGATTGTGCCACCCTTCCTCATGTTAAATAGTCCCTTACTCCACTAGTTGTCTCATTTGAGGTCAATGGGATGGCTCTTGAAATAAGGTGCTACTCAAGGCGAGTTAATGACATTAGACTCGACCCTTATGGATGTCTCCTTAGTTTAGAGGTGGCAAATTGTCTCTCTGATATGTAACTAATGTAATAATTACTACAAATGGGGCAATTCACATTTTTAAAGTGGGTCTTAAAGACGCTAATGATAACATTTCCCTGAGCCTGGCGTAGGCATCCAGCATGGGGTCCAGCCACACACATTCTCTGCTTATGGCATATAATAGTGTCGTCTTCTCTGGGCTGTTATATTTATGTCTCATTTTGGTTGCTGGGTTAAGCATGCAGGTGCTAGGTGGTGTCGATGGCCAGTGATATCAGGAGGTCAGACTACTGGCCTTCGAATTCTGTGATGTCAGTAGTGGTGGACAAAAACACATGGCTTGGGTTTCACAAAATCAAAATGAGATTGTTGTTTGGACCTCACTCTCATTTTGTCTGAGCCCCCAAACTCTGGGGGTGAGGAGGAGTGAGGACAAGTGATTAACTTCTCATGGTCCCCAAAATGGAAAAGGTAGGAACAGCTCTAAGTCCACAAAACCAGTAATTAGTGCGGAGTGCTAAAACTGGCATGGAATGTGTGCCATTTGCTGTGACTGGATTACTTCAAGTGAGTAAACGTCTGCAAAGGAAAGACACACTCATTGTAAAAGGAATATCTTGTTGCCATAGGGGAAGATTTCAGACAGAAAACTTGCTGGTTTGTTGTTGTATACTAGCATAGCATGTATGCTGGGACAGCGTTGCCAAAGATTTTAGTGGATTTTGTGATATAGGTACTGTATTTGTCTACAAGACCAACCCACAGTTAAAAATACTGTAACTGACCTAAGCGTCCCTTGTTAATATTTGGTAGTGTGGAGGGAAATGCAGTTACGGGGAACGAATTCCAGTCTGCACTCCAGGTACTGGGTTCTACAGAGTTTTGCCCTCTGGTGGGGTTTTTATTAAAGACACACATATCTGATAAATAGCCAGTGAGTCATTGCTAGAACTGGCAAAGGGGAAAAGGTGCAGATACCCTTGTCACAATGTCTTAGACAAATGACAATTAAAAGTTATCACAGTAGTTTGTAAATCCACCTGTAGGAGGCAGTCAAATAGAGAGGCACAAGGATATCCTCTCCCCTTTAAGACCTAGTCCTTAGGGTGCTCCTGCTAGCCCATTCGTCTGTTAGAGGGCAATTATTGACCTGTGGAACCCACTGGTCAGGGTTCAGTTACCTCATCGGGGGTCTCGTTAGGGACCTTTCCTTGTTCTCTTGTCATCCAGCTACAGTGGTTGCCTCATTGTGTGGTTGGACTGCTCTGTTTCGGGTTTTTCTTCACAGCCAAATGCCAGGAGGTTGGCTGTCACAGTCCAACCCTCTCTGTCTGATTCCTTGAGCCTGATCTTCTGTCACTTCTTGGTCACGCCAGGTCCTCTAAGGATATTGAAATGTGTTTCTACAGCTCCTAGAATGACTGATAGCCCAATCCTTTCCTTTCTTATCGTTTAGTGGGTTGCCCAGTTAGAGGCCAGCAAGTCTATTACAATGCCAATTTTCATATTTTTTCTTCACACTATTAAAATTATAACCCAGATTTTCAAAGATAGGTGCATAAAGTTGGGGACCAAGTCCATATTTGGGCATCTAAATAAAAATCTTGATTTTTTTTTTCCCCAGAGGTTCTCAGCACCCATTGAATTTGTTGGAAGTTTGGACTTTGCACACACATAAAAAATAAGGCACTTTTATGTGGGTGCCTGAATATGAATTATGGATGGGATTTTCAGAAGTGTCTGGGTTACTTGAAAGCACAAGTCCCATTGAAGATTGGTGTGCCAAAATCACATAAGCACTTTAAAAACCCCGCCTCTTAACTTCATAGCATTTTTGCTGGTCATAAGCACAAAGAAAAGATATGAGCAAGAGTAAGAGGCCAATATGGCTCCATCAGGAGCTCTTTAATTATCTGAAAATCATAAAGGAATCCTACAAAAAGTGGAAACATGGACAAATTTGTCCTGTTTGGGTTTCTTGCCCTCCTCCCACTCCCCTCCTTTTGCAGTCCTTCTGGTGCTCTTGCTTAGGACAGATATTTATTAACTGTACTATGGTCGAGTCATCTTGAGAATGTGAAGATTAGGACTCTGTTAAACTCAGTACTGTATGTACATGTAGTAAGAAATGGTTCCTGCCCCCAAAGAGTTTACAGTCTAAATAGACAATACAGAAAAATAGTGGGAGAGAGGAAATATTATTCCCATTTTACAAATGGAAAACTGAGTCACCGAGAGATAAAGTAACTTGGTCAGGGTTGCACAGGAGGTCTGTGGTAGGCCTGGGACATGAACCCACATCTCTGAAGTCTCTGTCCAGTGTGTCTTAACCACAAGACCTATGCCATCCATAGATATCCGTGCTTTTATGTCCTCCAGCCTGGACTACTGTATATGTTTTGCTTAGAACTGCCCTTGAAAACCACCTGGAAGCTCCAGCTTGTACAGGATGTTGCTGCCTGTTTCCTAACTGTGCTGGGTCATCATGAGCATATAACACTTGGGCTTTGCACTGGTCATGTGGTTTCTCAGTGCTATTCAAGGTCTCAGTTCTGTTCTCTAAAGCCCTAAATAATCAGAGGGACAGCTTCCTGAGAGTTAGTGTCTCCTCATGAACAGTTAAGAATGACTGGGGAATTCTTACTTTTGGCCTTTGTGTAAACTCTAGAGGAAAGCCAACATACTTCACTGGATGTCCACATCTGTGAAACTTGCTCCTTCCTGCCCTTTTTCAGCACCTGAGTTTGGAAGGCTTTGGGGCACACTACAAAGAGCACTCATGTAATCAATCCTTTTGTGCCTAAAAGAGCTAGTGCTGAGGATTTGATTTGGTGGTGGGTGGGCAATGGGCCCGCCAGTCCAGTGATTTTCTGGCTGCTTTGTTGTTAAACTGAGTCATCATAGAAGAGAATCAGACTGACTGTAAGCATGCTACAGCAATGCCTTTCTGAAAGGACATTTGTGAAATGATTAGGCCTCATTGTCTACAAGAGGAAAACACACAGAGGGAGATCTATACCAGAAAAAAAAAAAAAAACCCAATGTATTTGAACACTTTCCACAACCAGGTAGTGCAGTTACTTCTTAAAAGGACGTGTTTTTAACAATAGAATGTCAGTTACTTGGTACTATTTTCCATATATATATATATATATAAAATAATGGAAGATATTCTTAAATTGAGTGAAGTTTAAAAAGAAATTTAACATTCGTATTTCAGAAAAGTAGGAAGAGGCCCATGACTATTCAACAAGGCATGGTTAAAGGATTAGAAAGCATGCCTTAGAGCCAGTGGCACATTAGCCATGAGGCCCGTGCCCAGGGGCTCCAGCCAACTGGGGGGCCTGGAAAAATAGGCGCCCCACACTTCGCCCTGCTCCGCCCACTCGGCTCTCTTGCCAGGGAGGTTTGGGGGCTTACCGGGCTTGCCCTGCTCTGCCCACTTACCTGGCACTCCAGCTGGGAATAGGGCTCAGGGGGCTTGCCGGGCGTATCCCACTCTGCCTGCCTGACTGGCACTCCAGCCATGGAGTGAGGTCAGGTGTGGGGGCTTCCCTTGCTCTCTGGCAGGAGTACTGGGCGGGCGGAGCGGGAGTGCCAGGCGAGCAGAGTGGTACAAACTTCTAGGCCCCAACCCTGCTCGGCATGCCAAGCCCCCATATCCCAACCCCATTCCCAGCAGAAGCATGCAGGGGGACTGTAGGGAGTAGGAATGGGGAGGGGCCCCCACTTGCTCTGTCCCAGGGTCCCACAAAACCCCAGTCTGCCTCTGCTTATAGCAATAAACTCAGAGCTCAATCTATTTAGTTTAACAAAGACAAGGTTAAGGGGTGACTTGATTATATTTTATAAGTATTAGGGCTGTACATATCCATTTCAAAAGTTACCCGTTTACATGATTAAAATTGTCATTTAAATAGTTTACCGATTAAAGGGAGAGGGGCCGGGGCTGTGTAGATGGGGCTGATTGGGCCTGGGGCTGCTCTGGCCAGCCAGCCCACCTGGGCTGGGAGCTAAGTGTGATGGTCAGTTAACCGGGAAGATGAATACTTACCGGTTAACCAGTTAACTGTTTAGTATTTTACATCCTTAATAAATATCTACACTGAGAACAGAAATGCTGATTTATACAGAACACACAGCATGGATCTTCAGCCTCGATATTAGCGTGAAAGGAAAAAGAAACTATACTGCTAATCTATCATCCAAATTTTTTACAAAACTTACACATTTGTTCATGAGAAATAATACTTTGATAAGATATTTGATATTTTCTCAGAAAAGCTGCTCTGTTTAAGTACTCATGGGTCAGTCCTGGGACCAATCTTATTCAACATATTTTATTAATGACCTTTGCACAAAAAGTTGCAGTGTGCTAATGAAATTTACTAATGGTACAAAGGTGGGAGGCATTGTCAATAGAGGAGGATCAGAATATTTTACTGGAAGATCTGGGTGACTTTGAAGACTAGAGCAGGGCCGGCTCTAGGCACCAGCAGAAGAAGCAAGTGCTTGGGGTGGCACATCGTAAGGGGCAGCATTCCGGCCATTCTTCAGGCAGCATATTCTGTCCCCCTCCCTTTTTTTTTCTTCTTGTTTTGCTTTGCACTTGGGGCGGCCCCTGACTAGAACAACAGAAATCAGATGAAATATAATATTACAAATTGTAAGGTCATGTACTTAGCCTGATAATAAGAATTTCTCCTACAAGCTGTGGCTTTGTCAGTTGGAACTGACAGAGGAGGAGAGGGACCTGGATATGTGAGTTGATCTCAGGATGACTAAGAGCCACCAATGAGATGTGGCTGTGAAAAAGGCAAATGTGATCCTAGAATGTATTAGGTGAGGCATTACCAGTAGCGAGAGAGAAGAATCAATGTCCTTGTACAAGGCCCTGGTAAGATCTTATTTGGAATACTGTATGCCAGTGGTTCTCAACCATGGGTGTGTGTACCCCTGATGGTTAGCAGAGGTCTTCCAGGAATACATCAACTCATCTTATTTGCTTAGTTTTACAACAGGACATAAAAAGCACTAGCGGAGTCAGTACGAACTAAAATTTCATACAGACAATGACTTGTTTATACTGTTCTATATACTATACACTGAAATAAAAGTACAATATTTATATTCCAATCAATTCATTTTATGACTATATAGTAAAAATGAGAAAGTAAGCAATTTTTCAATAATAGTGTGCGGTGATACTTTTTGTATTTTTATGTCTGATTTTGTAAGCAAGTAATTTCTAAGTGAAGTGAAACTTGGGGTACACAAGACAAATCAATCTCCTGAGAGTAGTTTGGAAAAGTTGAGAGCCACTGCTGTATGCAGTGCCCATGTTCAAGAAAGATTAATTGAAACTGGAACAGGTACAGAAAAGCACTACTAGGATGATCAAGGAAATGAAGGCCGTATCTTTTGAAAGTAGATTGGAAGATACCAAGTATCATACTTGATATTTTATCAGTAAAGCTGTTCTGTTTAAGTACGATCAGAGCAATCCAGAAAACCTTTTCACAGATAGTTTTAGGAGGGTAAAGGAACTAGGGTGAGAGCAAAAGGAAGTTTTCAGTAAATCTGTTAGTCTTTTAGGTGCCAATGGAGAAAAATGCATTGTTTTTGTAGATTGGAAGAGCTTGGTTTGTTTAGTCTGGGGGGAAAAAGAAGACCAATAGGGATATGATTGCTCTCAGTAAATTAATTAGGGTGGTAAATACCGGGGAGGTTGAAGAGTATTTAAGCTAACTGACAATATTTTCATTAGAACAAATGAATGCAAACTGGCTATGAACAAATTCAGGCTGGAATTTAGAAGGTTTCTAGCCATCAGAAGGGTGAAGTTCCGGAACAGCCTCCCAGTAGGAGTTGTGGGGGGAAACAACTTAATTAGTTTTAAGAGAGAGCTGAACAAATATATGAGTGCAATCGTATGACCGGATTGCTTGTGATGGTAGGGGGCAAGGCTCAACAGCCCTGGAGCTCATTTCTAGTTTATATCTTATTTTCCCAAACCTTGTGCTTCAGAGTTTCAGTGAGCCAGTGGCAGGACTCAGGAAGGGGCCACCCTCCACCATGTATTCAAGGAGGCTTGTTTTCTCTCCTTTCAAGCATCAGGCATGGCCACAACTGGAGATGGAGCAGTGTGAGCTGGTGCTCTGAGGTGGCACCAAATATTCTCTCTCTCAGGTGCTTGGCTGGCTGGTTCTTGCTAACATGCTCATGGTCTAACTTATTGCCGTATGTGAGTTTGGAAGGAATTCTTCCCCAGGTCAGATGAGCAGGAACCTTGGGGTTTTTCACCTTCCTCTGCAGTGTGGGGGTCACTTGCCAGGATTGTCCAGATATATCTCAAGCATTTCCCTGCCATTGCAGAGGCCTCTGGCCCTGAGGGCTCATTTACTTTGGTCTCATTTTGGTCGCTGGATTTAGTGTGTGCATGTTGGTGGCCTGGGATATACAGGAGGTCAGGCTAGATGATATAATGGTCCCTTCTGCCCTTATTACTCTTAACAACTGAAAAGGAGAATAGTTCTTATGGTTTAAAATACAGGATTGGGAGCCAGGAGATTTGACTTCTATTTTCAGTTCTGTCTCTGACCTCCATGTAACCTTGGGCAAATTGCTTAGTTTATGCCTCAGTTTCCAGATCTGTTGAATGGGAACAATGACATGACCCACCTGCCAAGGTTGGGAGCATCTCTGTGGCAGATACTATGAAAGTGCAAAGAATTATTAGATATATTTGAGGGCTAAATACTTATGTACTTTTATACTGTCTTATAACTGCATTGCCTATGTGACATTTTCATGTGATATGAAAGATGACCAGATAAAAAAATAGAATATATAATCCTATATTGTACAATGACTCTTTCGAGCAACTAAACTTGTTGTCTTTCTTGTCTAGTATTGATTTGCCTAATGATCACTGCTTACACATCTATAGAGAGACGCATTAACATGTATGAAGGGCAATTATAACTCTTTGACAAAGAAGTTTATTTCAGTTACCCCTTGAAACAGCACAAGTTAAATTAAAAAAAAAAATTCATTCAGCCGCAGACTGTTGTCAGCTAGAGTAGCAAACAGATCAATAACAGGCAGCAGTTACTATGCCTGTAATGGAAAGGACATGATTCAGTTGCTTAAATGTTATTTAGGGTCAAACATCTGACTCTGTCCTTTCAGTTTTAATTGTGCATATCAGCTATTGCAGATCTAATGAAAAATCCGGTACAGACTGTGCCAAGGCCTATTAGCTAGGTGGTGTAATCATTTCCTTGTAAGGGTAAATATCCAGAGTCAGATTCTTCTCTATGCCATTGCCTCTTTGTGATGATCTGATAATACAATAAACCCATAAAGATAACAGATTTAGCTGGTTCAGGATTCCCTTCTACCTTTAACGCCTCCCTATGCCACCATCTGCCTGGCCCCTAGTGTAGAGGGCTCATTATGAGATGTACCCAAAAGGAACAGGGTATGACCAGCACTCCATTGTGCTCCCTGAATTTGCTCTAAACTACAATCACCAGTGTAGTGCAGGACTGGCTTCTTGGTGCTCGCTGCCAAAACTGTGTCCAGTGTGTTGGGTACAGCTGATAATCTAGACTCCAGTTTCTAAGCCTAATAGGCATGTATTCAGTGTGCATGATGTTAATTCTGTGACATATTCTATATGCTTCTGAATTTATGTTTATAAAAACCCAGCCAAACAAAAAAAGATAAGTTGGTTTTTACCTTATGGCTATGCAGCTCAGATGGCAGACCTCCGCCATCGGTGGGATGACCTGTTCAGATATCTTTTTTCATATTGACTTGCCAAAATCATTCTGGACAGGCAACAGGGTTTACTATACTAGAACAAGGGGCTTTTAATTAAAAGGTCTGTGTCAACCACTGCCATATTAGGTATCCTGTATATCTTGAAAATATCTTCTTGTGTGGATTAGAACAATTAGGGAATTAGTGACAGGATATGGATATGGATCCAATTTCAAGTGTTGGTTTAAATGCACTCTGCCATAGTTTGGTAGTGCCCAAGAGATTTTGCCATGTGATGGCTGTTCAGTGAACTGAGTTGGTGGACTCAGTCCTGTTCCTAATAGGCAGGTGTTCACATGTGCAAAATCATCACTTTATTGGGGATTTGTTTGCAGTCCCAGTAGAGAGGCCAAAGACTGGTCATGGACACCGAATTCTACTCTAAATCCTAGAGCTGGATCTTCCACATTATGATTAAGGCACATTGACAAGACCACAATATAGGGAGAGCTGGTACTGCCTCTTTCTCTGCTGTGCTTGTCTCATGGACAAAGATTTATGTTCTGGAGAATATTTAGGGCAGAACCTTTCAGGAACCCTAAATCCTCTACATAAATCAATCCTGCATGGGGTAGTCATTGAACTAGGTTCAGTATCATAAAACTGCCACAATTAGGTATAAAACAGGTACTGCATTGTGCTAAGTCCAAACGAGGAGTACTTGTGGCACCTCAGAGACTAACAAATTTGGGCATAAGCTTTTGCTGATACAGACTAACACGGCTACCATTGTGAAACCTGTCGTGCTAAGTATTAAACCCAACTGAGAAGAGCTGATATTAAGCATATTGTCTTCAGTGAGGGATGAGAGCTCAGAAAACCCTGCTTTCTTGTCTCCCTTCAGTGTCTCTGGTGCCTTGTAGGGAGAGACTGGAATTGGGGTCCAACCCCCTTTTTGCTGTTAGAATTTTTTTGTCCTTCCCCCAGTTACTGAAACACCTTATGTGACAGAGTCAGACCAAAAGGGTATAGGAGAGTGCTGGAAGGGAGGTATATCAGCCTCAGGATGAGCAGGTCCCTGTTCCCTGGCTAGCCAAACAAAGGAGAAGCTTCTAGAAAGCAGCAGAAACAGCTAGCCTGATTGGGACACCTGAAGCCAATCAGGGACTGGCTGAAACCACTTAAAAACCCTCCCATTTAGTGGGGTGGGTGTGGGTGCCAGGAGCTGTGAGAGGAGGTTGTGCTGTTGGTGAGACTGAGTGGTTAGACAACATATCATACACGAGGAAGGAGGCCCTGAGCTAAGGGTGAAGTGGAGTGTGAAGAAGGAGGGACTGCTGTGGGGCAGTAGCCCAGGGAATTGTATTGTGTTTTGTGGCTAAAAGGTCAGCCATCTTAGCTGATACTATTAGGGTCCCTGGGCTGGAGCCCGGAGTAGAGGGTGGGCCTGGGCTCCCCCTTTCTACCTTCCCCAATTAATCACTGAGACTAGGGAGACAACAGAGACTGTGCCAGGAAGGATAACTTCTCCTCACTGACTTATGATGAAAATGGCTCAATAGGCTGTGACCTTGTCTCTAGAGAGAGAAGGGCTACGTGGATGAGCCTCTGAGGCTAGTGAAATCTGCCAGGAAACGCAGGACCCGCAAGTATAGACTTGGAGCTTTGTCACACTATCTAGTCTCTTTATTTTTCCTATACCGTCCATCACCATGATGGGCATTGTAGCATCCCTATAATAAGGGCCCTGATCCATCCAGTTTCCAAACATTCCTAATGTCAAGTACATTTAAGTAGATTGTAGAAGTCTGCCTGATGTCTCACAAGCCCCCTCAGAAAGCTAGCATCACCTCAGGAAGCTGACTGTGCCAACAGGTAGAGAACCTCATGATCCCTACCTGACTGTCTCAACTGCTGGCCTTTCTCACCCATCTCCACATCATGAGATGCCATGACAGCAAGGCTAGCCACTCAAATACATACCCAGGGTTCTGGGCAGTCTTGTACAGGTTGTTCTGGTGACCATGCTGCCATGGCTTCCCTGTTATTGTAATCCAAGCTAGCTAGGGTATGTCTGACATGGGTATGTCTACATGTGCTGCAGTCACACTTCTGATTGCAATGTAGACATACCCAAAGAGGTTGGCTGGGATGATCCATATCCTGGATACTCCCTTTACACTCCAAGTGATAATGATACAAAACCAACACATTAATTAAGTGTGTGGAATGAAATCCGCAATGTTTTAAGCTCTCTGTAGCTAATATAGATCTTTCTAAAATTGTATCATTTGTTTAGAATTGTATAGTTTGAGTGTTTGGTCTCAAAAAGGTTAACTATTTTTGGTAGCCTATCTTGATCTTTAACTCTGCAGCTCCAGAGCTTACTGTGTATAAATGGGTTTGTCTAGACTGGGAAGATTAGGTCATGTTTCACAATGTGCTAGCTAAAATGATGTTAAACAATATTATGCATTTTGTGTAGACTCTGCATATTGCATTTTTAAATGTGGTGAATAGTTGTGGTCAACCCTTGGCTTCCCCCACTAGATGACAACAACCAGCCAATGAATTTTTTAACACCACTTGTTTTGTCTAATCTTGGTGCAAAGTCCTTTTTAAAAATCATATTAGTTAACACATTTTGAAACACAACGTCTTTTTACTAGTGTAAACATGGTCGTGGTAGGATTGGAGAAGCAATTGGATTTTTTTTGGCCACATCTTCAGTAGGAAAAAAGTTGTGTTTTTAATACATTCGTTAAATGCATGTTTAACATCCTAGAGTAGACAAGGCAAGTTGTGGTTTAAAATTTGTTAGTGCTTGCTTCTTCTAGGGTTGACCTGTGCCGGCTAACATGTTAAAATACTGCTTTCCCTGTCTGTACTAGGATTTTAACACACTTAAAATACACATACGGCATTGTGTGAGATCCATTTATAGAATGTGCTTTAGAAGTGCACTGGTACCTGGGTTAATTTCTGTCTAAGATGTTTTTTTCTTTGCTTGGCTTGTGTTGAATTTGGGGAGGCTATGCTCTATGAGATGAAATAGGGATAATTTTTGAATTATTAAAAGCCCAAACCCCGAGAGAACATTTTACCAAAACAAAGTTTCTTGTGGTACTAGTCCAGCAGGTCTCAAACTTTTTGAGACTGTGACCCCTTTTTCTCCTGAGGCGGCGCGGCGCGACCCCTCCATGTCCGCCGAAAAGCCGCCAAATTCACAGACCACCCTGCGTCCTGGCCCCAGTGGAGCCGGGGCGCGGGGCTGGAGCTGGGGCACGGGGCGAGCCACCGCCGATCCCCGGGGATCCCACAGCAGTGAGTTGCTGCGGTGGGGGCTTGCGACCCCCACAAAAGTGGCCCATGACCCCTCGAGGGGTCGCAACCCCCACTTTGAGAACCCTGGTACTAGTCCTCCCACAGAGAAAGTCAGCAGTGTTTTTCAAAGGATAAGGGAAGTGCTGAGGTCACAGTGTCTGGAAGGGTAAAAGATATTGCAATAGTATACTGCCTCCCTTCTCTTCAGTTCCTCAGCTAAGAATAGATAGATGGCTGGTCACAATGACCTTGCGTTTACATAGCAACTTTCATCTAAATAGAGTCCAAAGCACTTCACAATCTTCTGATTCTGTAATTCGTTTACAAACAGAAATGGCTTTATCCATGACTGAGATGCTCCCTGCTCTGATTTGGAGCACAGCAGTTGTGCAGTGTTGTGGTGGTGGTTAGGTCAGGAAGTGAAGAGGAATATCTAGCTGAAACTGCAAGGGGACTGTAAGAAAGCAGAATGTAATTAACCAAGCTGGAACTCTGTTAGGACACTGGGACTAGCTGCCTTATTTTTCCAGAAGTGCCACAGGAGATCTGTCTGTGGGAACGTCCATTATGATTGCCCCAAAACGTTTCATACAGGAAGCTCACAGTGATTTATCTCTGTCACTTACTGATAATAATTTGCTCTTATAGGGTTCAGTCCTAGATGTATTGAGCATTTTTCTTTCCGACACCCTTGAAATCAATAAGAGTAGAGTGTGGTGCATATAGCACCTTTCATGTATGTCATTTGTGTTCAGAATCTGTTGTCCCGTCCCCCCCCCCCCAAACAGTGCTCTGGTTACTGTAAGATGTTGAGTTGTAGTTAACACTCAGAATGTCTGTTGCCAGGTGAGTGAAGAATACTGTTTGTTTGGAGTCATCAACTGTTATTTATTATGTGTAGCTTGTAAGCACTCCAACCATACACCTAGTCTCCAGTCTTGCTCCTACCTCTGGATGGAACTACAAATGGTAACCATGGACCAGGATCCCATTGTGCTAGGTGCTGTACAAACACAGAACAAAAAGACAGTCACTGTTCCAGAGAGCTTTCAATCAAAGTATAAGCAAGAGACAACAGATGAATACAGACAGACAAGAGTACAAGTAAACAATGAGACACAACTGGTCAGCATGATAGGCAGTCGTCTCTGCAACTAGCAGCCTAGCCGTTAAGTTTTTTTGCAAGCGTCACCGAAAAGAACAGCTGTACAGAGAGATTTGAAGGAGGAAAATGAGGTAGCTTTGCAGATGTTTCTGTGGAGCACCTCACACGTGTGAGGGGCAGTATGGGGGAAAAGCAAAAAGGTACTTGTTTGAAAATGTAACCAGTAGGTAGAGCAGTTGATAACCCTGCAGAAGAGGGGTTGCACATCACAACCTTCTTCATACACCTTTTATAAGTGTGGATTTGAAGTACCCCGCAGAGGCGGGTCTGTGAGGAACTGTCTCTCATGCTGTAGACTGCTCTAGGGGGAAGCTCACCCACTCTGTATAGGACTCCCAGCTGCAGTGGAACCACAGGAGCTGGTTAAGATCTGGAATGTGATTTAAAACCAATCTACACAGGTTCCTTGGAAGCTACAGCTGGCTTCCTAGACAACTGCTTGCATCATTTTAAAGGCATGATGGGATTGTCCCCAGTGAAAGAATTGGGACAGAGAGAGTACATATGGGCTGAGCATTTCCTTAGTGGGGCTTGCATACCACATCACACATTGTGCCATTGTAATAACACATGAAATGCATACTGCTGTGAGAGTGTCTGTTCTGCTTAGGTTACATCGTTAGTGGCTTGGAAGGGCAGAAATATGTTCCAAGCTGAGCCAACTACCCTTCTGTATCAGAAAGAAGCGGGTGATCTCTGTTTTTCCATTCTTCACCTCTGCTATAGCTGACAGCAGCAAGCATGAGCAGCTGCACTACCAGGTTTCACTCTGTAGCATCAGTCTCATTAGCTCTGAAACCATCAAACAAAGACATTTAAAAAACTGGATATAAAATGAGTGACTCCATAAACACGCTGTCGATGAATAATTTAGGGTGTTTCTTGCCGCTCTGCTCAGCGTATGCTCACATTCTCCTTTCTACTGCAAGGCAACCTGAGCAGAATTTTTAGCAGTTTTGTTTCCTTATAGTCGGAGAAAATGCACAGTAACCAAACACTGGATTGTTTTTTAAAAAACTGAAATGGTTGAGCACAAGAGAACAGCATTATGATAGGGAGCAAGGGAGGGAAAGCCCACCGAAGCCCCTTTGTGCGGACTCTGAATAGAATGGTTTTGGGAGATGCCCAGATGGAATTGAAGGGCTTTCTTTGCAGGGGAGGAGACTAGGCAGATACCTGTTCTGAAATCTGCTCAGGAATTAAAACATTAACTCAGAGAGCAAGGACGGTTGAGGAACTGGGCAGGGATTTAGGAGATCTAGGCTCATTTTCCAGCTTTATCACACATCCCTGTATAACCTTTGGCAAGTTACTTAATCTCCCTGTGGCTCAGTTCTCACTCTGAAAATGGAGATGATGCTCTTTTCTCCCACCCTTTGTCTGTTGTGTGAAGATGGACTGTAGGCTTTTAAGGCAAGGACTGTCTCTTAACATACTTGTACAAAACCTAACACAGTGGGACCCTGATCTTAGTTGGGACTTTTAAAGAATTTTCCCAGCATGAGTAAAGTTGGTGGTGATTTCAGGAACAGCTTCTTTGAACTTTACGTACATACTCACGCATGTGTGTACAGTGAAGCAGTTTTATCTGAATTGTTTGTGTGAGTGTAAAATTTTGCTTTTCTCTCTTTCTCCTCAAATTCAGAAGGAAGAAATATCTGCCTGTATTTGTTCTGCTGGGGAAATATTCATTCAGAATGCTTGCAGACTAATATTGTGTTTCAGCTGTATAGCTCTTTTCTCTGAGGACCTCCAAGAGCTTTACAAGCATTAATCACTAAAACCCCATAATGTTCCCTGATACATAAGCAAGTATCATTATTCATGTTTTACAGGTGGTTAAACACAGGGTGAAATCCTGGTTCCACTGAAGTGAATGGCAAAACTACCACTGACTTCACTGGGACCGGATATCACCAACAGAGTTTAAGTGACTTGCTTTGGTCATCAATATATGCAATGTTGTAGCCATGTTGATCCTAGGATATTAGAGAAACAAGGTGGCTGAGGTAATATCTTTTATTGGATCAACTTCTGTTGGTCAGAGAGACAAGGTTGTGAGCTGACAGAGCTCTTTGTCAGATCTCAGGAGAAGAAGCTCTTTGTAAGATCGAAAGCAAATCTCTTTCACCAACAGAATAAAAGATATTACCTCACCCATCTTGTCTTGCTTATAGTCATACATTGAGTCAAAACAGATCTGGGAATTGAACTCAAATAAAGCAACTAATCTATTTTTTGAGAACTGAGAGTACATTAGGCTTGGCTAGCTCTTATTTTTCTTACACCCACATATAGTTGTGTTTTGCTGCACACTCCCCTTCCATCTCAGTGTGTGATTTACACACATTTTGCAGATCTACTGAATTCCAGATCATTGAGTTATTTTACCATTTACATCCATTTTTTGACCAACTTACACCTCATATCTAACTTTTCATTTACATCACCACTGAATTTAGCCCAGAAACTTGCATAAGGATTGCACCTATTTACTCCAGATCTGAATTTAGCCATTGTTTATGGCAGATGCATTCCTAAATAATACAATGGAATAATTTTCTGTGTGAAGTCATTTAGGCACTAGCACTGGAATTGCTCAAGTGTAGACCAGAAAAGTTCAGGACGAGTAGAAATGCTGTCTGGGCTAGCAAGTGTGTCAAGTTTCCTGCCCACAGAATAGGAAGTCTGTGGGCGGATTGAGTGGTATCAAGCCTGCAACACCATTAGGCTGCCAGTCAGAAGGAAGGCTGGCTGGAGGGAATGAGTGGGAGTGAAGCAAAGAGAACTGAACTGCCTCAGGGAAGAGGGAAGAGAATAGGCTATGTAGCAGTTTTTTAGAGACTTGCAAGCTCAGGCAGCAGCTGCTGAGGTTACAATCCAGAGCATGGTTTGATTTTAAGTGGGCGAATATAGTTTGCCAGAGGGACCTGGCTTCAATCCGAGTTCAAAGGCTGTCGTTTTTTAACAGCAAGGCAAGCAAGAGTTGAATTTGTCAACCAAGTCACAGCAGACTATGTAGTAAAATAAACTAGTTTGATTACTTGCTGCTACTGCTGCCAAACACAATCTGATACATTTTTTACAGCCTTGCAATTGCATACGTGGCTGCTGCTCCCTGGGCCAGGCAATTTAATTTGAAAATCAATCCTTGACTCACACACTGCTTTAAACTCACAACCTTATGGGCACAGAGTTAGTTAATTTTAAAAAATGAAAAATGTTTGGAACATGTCAAACCACCCTGGCCTGGGTGTTTTGGACCTTAAAAAAATTAACCCGAATCATCAGAGAGCCTAAGGCCAAGTAAGCTTAATACACACAGAACAGAAGATTATGCTAAAGAATATAATGAATTTGGATATAAACTCGCATTCCAGAATTTATGGTAATCTACGTATCACTTGGTTACATGTCAGAACGATTAAAAGTTTTTAGAGGAATTTTCATACAGCATGGGAAGTTTCCTGA
This sequence comes from Sternotherus odoratus, assembly GCA_032164245.1. Taxonomy (NCBI): domain Eukaryota; kingdom Metazoa; phylum Chordata; order Testudines; family Kinosternidae; genus Sternotherus; species Sternotherus odoratus. Next base: position 131,947,639 of record JAVMKO010000001.1, read on the forward strand.
TAAGACTTGGAAGTGGTATTAGATCTTTATTATTGATTCCCTCCCTGTATTTGACCTCTCTGCTGCTCATAAGGTGTCACTTTGTCAACAAGAAGCTCCTATTACTAATTACTCCAAAATAGAGGAAGAGAACCTTTAACATGGGGCCTGATTTCAGTTTTTCGGATTTTTGAAATACTCTTCATCTGGCAGGACAGGGCTGAAGCATCTTGGAGCAACTATGCTAACACCCAACCAAATGAAAGACTTTATAAAGACAACAAATTAGTTTCCTTGGGAAGTATCTCCAGAATACAAACAGAAAGCTTATCACGACAGTTGCTGATGGCCAAACTGATGTCAGATCTGTGCAGATGGGGAAACCTTAGGCTCTGCTTACATAGCAGACTTAGATGGTATAACCCTGTGGAATAAAAAACAATTTAGGAATTATAGGGATCATAATAGAAGAGCATATCTCAAAACTGGTTGATCTGAATTCTGAAGGAGCAGAGGTGGATATGGGATGCTCAAATGGTGTGCAGGCCAAGTTCAGACAAACTACTCCTCATGATGTTGTGCACTGCATCAGTCGTAACCATTGACCTGGTATTCTACGACTTGGAAAGGATTATCTTTATTTTAAAATGTGACCTTGTTTTCAAGGACACTTCAAGCTGATCTATTTAAGTCTCAAAAGATTACAGGAACTTCAAACTCTTCCATAGATTATGAGGCCAAAAGAGACCACTGTGATCATCCAGTCTGACCTGAAGTATAATACAGTAGACTCTCGATTATCCGGGATGATAGGGAAAAAATTAATCCTGGTTAATAAAATCCTGGATAATCACCATAGGAAATATGAGGGAGGGGGTTGGTTCACCAGCCACCCTGTGCTGGGGGGAGGGAGTGTTGCTTCACTGGCTGCCCTGCACCCTAGTGGTTTGTTTTTTTGAGTGTGGTTGGAGCGGCAACAAAGCCAGAGCCAGCCCTGCGAGTTGTGCGTATTTTTTTTTTTGACATCCTGATTAATCCAATCCTGGATAAGCAAGTCTACTGTACCTGAATTAATTCTATCACTTGCTAAGACTTTGGAGGCAACAAGGATTAGTGTCCACAGCAATGAAGACTATGGTCAAAATTATCATTTGGAATATAATACAGAAACTAAAGGTATGTCTATACTACCCGCCGGATCGGTGGGTAGTGTTCGATGTATCAGGGATCGATTTATCGCGTCTCATCTAGATGCGATAAATCGATCCCCAAACGCACTCCTCGTCAACTCCGGAACTCCATCTCCGCAAGAAGAGGAAGCGGAGTCGACGGGGGAGTGGCCACAGTCGATACGCCACCGTGGAGATGGTCAGGTAATAAGACCTAAGATACTGCGACTTCAGGTACGCAATTCACGTAGCTGAAGTTGCATATCTTATGTCGCGCTCTTCTCCTCTCCCCCACCCCCAGTGTAGCCCAGGCCTAAATCAGGATGTTGCCACTTGAGGTAGAGCCATTCTTAAAGAGATCAAGACAGGCATATTTGTGGGCATGGTGTTTTTCATGATGGACTTAATCTCTTGGATTTTTAAACTTTAAAAAAGCTAGAAAGTCTGTTAGGGAGCTCATGGCAATGAAAGAAAATCGGGCTTTATTGTCTTCTAGTCATTGTGTCTTCTTAATTATCCTTGTGGATGGCAGATTTGAAGGGGCAAACATTTCTGTATTATTGGTGGCAAAGCAGCAAAAAATTCTATAAGCTTGGAAGGATTCGATTTTTTTAATAAATGTCGGTAAATGTTAATTTCACTGTACACATACAAACCAATGACAAATATTTCTATCATTGATAGAAATGTACAGATAGGCAAAGTAGGGTAAATGCTGCGTGAGAACTTTACACCTGGATTACAGGTATTTATTTTGTATATTTTGCATATGATGGAAATTTGTGTTGTAATGGATATAAAGTTTTAATTTTTTGAATCTTGATATTAAATAATTGCCTAATACCCCCTCATAGTTTCCTACAACTGTGAAAATTTAAAACAATCAAAATAGATAAAAATGCTTAAATATACATGTTTATCTGTCAAACCTTTTTTTAAAATTCAAATCAAATTCTGCTGATCTTATCTGTAAGCTTGAAATTTACATTGAACAAATTGGTGCTTGATTCACCAGGGTATTGGAACTGCCATTCACCTGAAGTTAAACCACATGATGGCCTGCTTATTTTAAAAAAGGACCTGTTATGGACAGACCACTTTATACAATCTTGAATGAGAAGCAAAAGATAAGTGCCTGATATCAGTGGCTGCCTCTAGAATTACACTTAACTACCATCTCATGTCCACAACAAATGACAGTACACATGCATGTTTAACAAGCCTTTTCACCACCTGCCTTTCTGGCCTCCTGGGGCTAGCTCATCTGTACTGAATGCTCACTCTATTTGGAATCTTAATTTCTGGCTGCAACACTTTGACACTTGTTGCAATTCTCAATTTTAAAGAAACCCAGCTTCCTGCATTCTTAACTACAAAGCCATTTAACCTGAAGTGGTGAAGCAAAAGTAACCAGCCCTCTCATCATAAAGATGTTTGTTTTCAGCCTGTTTTTGACAATTATCACTACAAAAGGCAAGAGGAAAAAATGCAAAATCTGCCCTCCGTAACTCCCCATCTCATAGGAGAAATGCGTCAGTGGAAGTTGCAAATTATTCCTCTCGGGCGAGAGAGCGAGAATAAATAAATATGAAAACAGGTATATATAGGGTGTAAAATATAAACTCTGAGAACTGGAATAAATAGAATGCTTTTTGGTTTTCTTAATTAAAAATAAGAGGACCATATACTTGAGAGCGTCTCTTGGTACTAAAAAGGCAATAGAAATGTACTGTATATGTAACAATAAACTTAGAAAGCAATAAGCATATACCTTAAGATCTGTGGCTATGTCTAAGCTACAGTTTATACTGGCATAATCTATGTCGTGCAGGGGTGTGAATAATCCACCACCCTAAGCAATGTAATTTACACCGACATAAGTGGACAGCATTATGTCAGTGGGACAGCTTCTCCCGCCAACATAGCTACCACCCCTTGCAGGAGAATTCTCTCCCGTCAGCTTAGAATGTCTGCACTAGCAGCACTACAGCCATGCTGCTGTAAACTCTGTAGTGTAACTGTAGCTTGAGTTCTACAGATAATGCCCCATCTGAAATGACCACTTAGGAGGTATCCTCAAGATTTCCAATACTTTTTTTAATGTTTAACTAAAGATCAACTGTTTTTGTGTTGTTACTTTGTACTGTGCTTACTTATGGGGTCCTTGATCCCAGAGGTGGGTTCTTTGGTGTTACTGCAATAGAATGAAGAACTAATAATGAAAAGGGAGCTGATTTTTTTGTTGGTCCCTTGTTTGGCCACTTAGTGCAAATTCTTATCTCTGGTCACATATATTAACTTGAGGCAATAGGAATCTATTTACATTGCTCAAGAAGTATTATTATTATTTTACACTAAACATACAAGCTGACACAAAACTTGACTCAATAAACTATGATATAATGCTGGCACAGGAAATTGGACTTAGTACAATAGGTGTCATGGGTTTGTGAGAGAGATGAGAGATGTGTTGCAAGCATTCACTGAGGAAAGGCTTCCTGAAGGAACTTTGGAGAAGCATTGGGAGGTGTCAGGGTGCTAAAGAAAAAACAGACTTCCAAGTATAAGAGGCAGGATGGGAGAAGGACAGATGTAGAGCATTTAGAAGGGAGGCTTGGGAAGTGGAGTAGGAAGAAAAAAAAGCTGAGATGTAGGCTACAGCAAGACTCTGCAGGGATGGAAAAGTGAAGACAAGGAGACTGAATTTGATGAGAAAAGTGAGGGGAAAGTGCTGTAGGAATTCAGAGAAAGAAGGGATGTGTTTGGAACTGTGGGAGAGGAAAATTATTTTAGAAGCAGCATTTTAGATAAGCTGGAGGGAGAAAGGTGTGAACATGAAACTTTTGACTTTCAAGTCTGCCTCTGAGCTAATTCTTGCTGAAGTGGTAGCTAACTTTTTATGGCTACAGAAATATTTGTAATGTCTTTTTAAACTTTACTTGAAAAGACAGAAAGCCTGGGGCTCTCTTCAAGCTCCTAGCAGCCAAATTGTTGTCACTGTCTGCCAACTGGGATCAGCAGTCATGTCAAGCCAGGCTTCACTTAAGTACAGAGCAGATGCAGTAAACTCGCATGTGATTTTTGTTCCCTCGTCAATCTCAGTTTATTGGCAATCCCAATATGTGATCTGGTTTAGGAGGGTTTTTTCTTAAGGGAATCTCTTGGACTTTACTCACAGGTGTCATTTGACATCTATATTTGGTGTGGGGGAGGGGGAAGCTCCAGTCAGGCCAATGGGGCTGCATTTGGGGTTGGGCGTGAACAAATTCTGTACCTGCCCAAGGCTTGCTGTTTGCGGAGTGGGAGAGAGGAAGGGCAATGCCCCCTTCCACCTCCCAACTATGCCTATCACTTTACGAGGAAGCAAAACCTTGTAAATGCCATTGAGGTGAAGAGTACCTCCATCATGTGTGCTCCTGTGTCCACAACTAAAGAGTAAAGCAATAACTACAAAATAAACAGTAACCTAACACTGGCATAGACACAGTAACAATGGGAAAATGAAGTATCTCATCCGAATGTGGTTTGGGCCAGATTCAATCCAGCGATAATATGGTTTAATTGCTTTTCAAATGGGTACCTCTTAACTAAATTACCATTAATATTACAGCAGTATGTGCAGGCCTCAGTCAGGTTGGGGTTTGTTGTGCTGAATGCCACCCCTGCCTCAATCTTAGTTTAAGACAAGACACAACAGGTGGGGGAAACTGGAGTGTGGAAAGCCAGGGTAAGAGTCGTATGAGCATGTTTTTTCAGAGATTAGCTGTGTGCACAGTTGATTGGTATGTTTATATTTTGTTGCTATAACAAATCAGCCATTAGGTAGCAATAGTCTCAGCTCATCACCTACCTGATTCCTCTCAGCTGATGGTGTTCTCTAGTCATCAAGATGGCGGACAGGGCAATGGCAATATGGTGGCTTTTTCAGGGAGGATATTCCATGCCTAAGGGATGGAATGGAAGGAATCTCAAAGGTGTTTGTGGGAGAGGCAGACAAGTGGGTGGTCCATCCTGCATTGTTGGCAGAGCAAAGGGACAAATGACATCACAATAAGATAATAGGACAGGTAGGTATGGCTGGGCTACATTGTGATAACCCTTGAAGGTAAGGGCAAGAAACTTTTTTGGCATGGTTAAGACAGGACTCGTGTGAGGTGGGGGGATTGATATGGTCACAATGATGGGACAGGTAGATGATCTCAGCATCAATGTTTTGAATGGACTAAAGTGGGGCAAGGTTCCAGTAGTCATGATGTGAGATGAGCGTCTAAATGAGCAGTTTGGGGGTGTGGACAGAGGGGAAAGATGGATCTTTGAAATGTTATGAAGGAAGAAAGGGCAAGATTTAGATATAGCCTGAATATGTTGATGCCTGTGGTTATAGGGCTGAAAGACTGGGAGGAAGATTGGTGGTGGTGTCCACAGTGACAGAGAAAAGAGGATGGGGGAGAAAGGGGCTTGAGGGTAGATCAGGAGCTCGGTTTTGACCATATCAAATTTAAAATGAAAATCTGCTTCCTTCAGGTTGGAGGCGAGCTAGTGTAGCACTCTGTGTTAGCTAAAGCGGTGTGTGATCTTTTCATCTCTGGTGACTCGTCCATGTAGTGGATAAGAGCCTGCTACATATGCACAGCTAATTCCATTAGTTCAAGTGTTAGGTGCTTATGTATATATTGTGGAAGGTCCTGAGTTTTATCCCTGCTGACAATCCCCGGTGATTTCATAGTGCTCAAGGAGCTCAGTCTATTGAGTTTAACAATCAGAAGGTTAAGGGGTGACTTGATTATAATCTGGAAGTATCTACCTGGGGAATAGATATTTAATAATGTACTCTTCAGTGTAGCAGAGAAAGGTATAATGTGATCCAGTGGTTAGAAATTGAAGCTTGAGAAATTCAGATTTGGGAATAAGGAATACTTTTTTTTAACAGTGAGAGTGATTCTCCATCACGATTTTTGAATCAAGATTGGATGGTTTTTCTAAAAGAAATGATTTAGGAATTATTTTGGAGAGTTCTATAACTTGTGTTATACAAGAGGTTAGATTAGATGGTCCTTTCTGGTCTTGGAATCTATGAATTACACTAGATTCATGTCAGACTGTTTTCACCTTTCAGTTCCCATCCTGGTCGTGGATTTTCATCCACATGCATACATGAAGTCCAAGTTGGAACTTGCCTCTTAATTTTCATGTTTGGTGTACTGTATATGTATTAACAATGAATTCTTAACTTGATGCATGTTTGTGATGTCTATGATGTAACATGGCTATCAGGTTCACACGGTGTTAATATTTATATATTCAATAGGAAATAGCCCGTCACCTCCGACCTGGAACCCTACGCGCCATCTTTGGTAAGAACAAGATTCAGAATGCCGTCCACTGTACAGATCTACCAGAGGATGGACTTTTGGAGGTAAGGTTCAGCAAAGCTACACACCCCTTTTTATAGCCAGATTTTTTTGAAATTAGAAAATAAACCTAGTAATTTCTGGAGCTGTTTAAAATGTGCTGTGTTTGGAGTAATAGTACTGGAATCTAGTGGTAAATTAAAAATAAAACAAGATGGTGACTTTATTAAGAAAAATTAATTCAACTACACAAGCAAGCCAGAGGCAAGTTCATGAGGTTACTTGAGAACTCCACTCCTACACCTTTCTCAGGATGTTTCTGAACAAAGCAGTGAACCAATGACAGAAGTATTATATCATCAGAACCCTCTCATTGACTGAACCTATTCTGAGGGCATGTTTAGCAATGTAACAAGTGCATAAAGTTGCAAAACTCCTCTTGGTGATCAGCTTTATTTTAGATAAAGGGGGTTGGGAGCTCAGGGCAGGGGGCTAGGGGGCTCAGGAGTGCAGGAAGGGTTAGGTGTGCAGGCTCTGGTCTGATGCTACTTACCTCGAGTGGCTCTCGGGCGGCAGTGGCGTGCAGCAGGGCTAAGGCAGGCTCCAGGCCTGCCCTGGCCCTGCGCTGCTCCTGGAAGGGGCCAGCATGTTCGGCAGTGGACCCAGGGGAGGCCCCGGGGGAGAGCATGCTGACCTTGACTGCGGGTACCACCCCCAAAGCTCCCATTGGCCATGGTTCCCTGTTTCCAGCCAATGTGAGCTGCGAGGGGTGGTGCCTGCAAGCAAGGGCAGAGCCCTCTGCCCTGCCCTTTCTCCCAGGGGTTGCAGGGACATGGTGCCAGCCACTTCCAGGAGCAGCGCGGGGCCAGGGCAGGCAGGGAGCCTGCCTTAGCCCCACTGTGCCGTGGGGCTGGCAATCCCATGGACTGGAATGAATGATGAGCCGGATCCGGCCTCCGAGCCATAGTTTGCCCTCCCCTGCTTTAGATGATCAGCAGAGAAAGGGTTTAACCCCTGAAGAAAGACCACCCAGAGCTGACAGGCATTTCAATATATCTAGCGGACTTCCCTGTATATTGTTAAACAATATGGGCCAGATTCACCTGTGCACCCTGACTGCTTTTCATGAAAGAAGTGGCACAAAGAAGCTGGAGTATACTAGTGAATCTGGCCCTGCTTCTCCTCAATTAATTTTAAGGCTGAAGTTCTATCTCAGTGTTCTGATTGCATGAACTCAGATGCCACTATCATGGTTCATGATGTCCTCTGAATCCGCAGTGCATTCACAAACTTATACCTATTATTTCATAGCATGTTCATTCTTATTTTGAGCATGTGTTTGCAGCCCATAAACATTCCTCTCTTTCCAAATTACTTTTTTTTATCATTGGCGCGTTTACCCCCACAACATGGCTTTGCAGCTGTCAATTGTTTCTCCGATGACAGTTTGAGCTAAAGCAACAATAATGAAGACCAGCAATCGATGTGCATTTTTAATGTAATGAAACAGTGAATACTGCATTCTGATTTCTTGGCAAGCAGATATTGTTTTATAAATTACTTTTCGGTTCCTAGAATGCATACATTTCTACCTCTTCTTTTTAATCTCAGTTTTGTAATCAACTGAAAACAAAGCTAAGTAGAAATAAAAAGAACCTTGGAAGGGCTTTATGGTCCTGGTACATAGAACCACTTCGCTTGTCATACCTGATGAAATAGTAGTGATGAAATACACATTCACTTGTTCCTAGGGAAGGGCTGCACTGAAACGCTTATTGAGGATGAGATGGAGAGGGTTAGTACAAATTTCCTCATAGCAAATCCCCAAAGTCTCTCTTTGAATAGCACAGACTAGACCTTTATTGCTGTAATAATAATAGTAATGTACCACCTTTCATCTCAGTGCTTTAAATCTCTCCATATACTGTACATCTCCACTGAAGTGCAGCCAATGTGGAGTGGAGTGTAGCAACCAAATAACACGCAACACAAAGGGGGAAATTTTGGTCAAGGCTCTGAGGCAAACCACCGATCTTACGAGAAGTGCTATGGTGATGGGGTTTTTTGTGTGTGGATAATAATACATTGAATTCAAAATATCAAATATGTTGGGCCTCAGACTAGGTCAACTTCAGAGAGAGTGAATTCACTTGCCAGTAGGAAGACAGATTTGTGGGGCCCACTCATGGTTCCCTCACTACTTAGTGAAGCTGGCAGGATCTAGTCAGTTTCATGCATTTTGATGGGAAACTTGCTTATGCTGCCACTATTATAACGCTGCAGATGTTGCTAATATGAAACCTTGGCATGCCATTGCTGGATACTTGATTAGTTGAGAGAAAGACTGTTAAATTCATCACTGGTATAACTCCATTGACTTTTATGGAATTATACCAGAGATAAATTTGGCCTATTGTGTTCTCATGCCTATATGAGAACAATCCCTTGTAATGCCCAAACAGAGGAGAAACTTGACCCTAGCAGTCACTTTTCTGCCTGAATAAAAGCCAGACCTTTTGGTGTAGAATTATTTCTGCACTGCGTCACCTCCCTGTGGATAATGGTTTAGAAAATGAGCTCCCCAAATGCATGCCCCTCTCTCTACTCTGGCCACCAACAAGGCCCTGGCTTCTATAACCTGACAGTATGCAAATCCCTGCACCCCATCCAGCTGAGAGAGGTGTGCTGGAGTGATCTGTACCCCCTGCTCTACATAACTGCATTTTGTTTTGTGATGAATAGGACATGGGCTTATTTCACCTCCTGGGTCTTGCCAGATTTTGCTGTTGGTTGCTGCAAGCCCAGAGGCAGCAAGTCTGCCTGGAGTGAGTTGCCTGTAGCCCTTGGTCTGTCAGAGTGCTGATCTGGAGCCAGCTGTTGCTGCCCCAAAATAAAGCAGGGCCAAATGGAGAGCAATGAGGACTCCTTGGCAATTGTATTTATTACACCTCACTTTCCCTTTCGTGACTAATCCCACTCCTAGTGCAAATATCCTGTGTGCACAAGGGATGCAGAGAGTGGCCTTCTCCTCTGGGGAGAGTAAATTTTGTCCCAGTATGTTTGTAAAAGGAAAACTTTAATCCTGTGTTATTAACCAAAGCAGCAGGAGGAGGATTATTCATTGGTAGTGTACCCTGGTACCTAGTGCTACCAGTTAAGACTGGAGCCCCATAGTGCTAGGCATTGTACAGGTATCTAGTGAGACACTATCCATGCCCCAAACACCTTATATTCTAAATAGACAAGATGATCAGAGGGAGTATTATTGTTCCCATTTTGCAGATGGGAAACTGGGGATGGGGCAATCCCCAAATCCTAAATACAGACTTGTGACATGTGCCCTTGTATAGCCAAACTGAGACAGAGAAGGGGCATCTGGTTACCCTGTCACCCTGTCATTAAGTATATGTGTTTAGTATTTGCTGAGTGAAAAAAGGAAGAGTCTGCTTTAGGCTGTGAAGAGAGGAAGAACTTTTCTGCCTTGTTACAGACTCTTCAACTGATATTTCAGTGCTGTTTAGTATCAGGCTACCCCTGATGTCCTAGGATTCATTTAGGTATTCCTGTTTCTACATGCTGATTATTTTAAGATCTCTCTCTCCCTCCTCTGCAAAATTACTAATAACCTCTGGTTAAAGATCGACCAGCACTGAATTTGGAGAGTTATTTGGGGCAGTTTCAGTTCAGCTTGCCCAGAGATAGAACAAAGTACTTCAACCTCTTAAAGAGAGAAAGAGTCCTGTTAGTCTTTAAGGTGCCACAGGACTCTTTGTCACTTCTTCAATTCCACAGTAACACAGCTACCTCTCTGATTCTTAAGAGAGAGACAGAAGTAGGTAAATGAGGGTGGCCAGATCTCAGGTCATTGAAGTTGATAGCAAATCTCTCACTGACCTGGATGGTGCAGGATCCTGACTTAGTCCAAGGCCTCTGGGATAGAGCAGACTATGGCCTTCCTCCCACAAATAGCACCCTAGAGTTACAGGTGTGGACCATTGTAGGCACAGGGAAAGCTGAGACCAACTAGATCCCAGGTGTTGCAACAAACATTATTATAAAATAATTTTGTTTGTTAATTCTACACACCAACTTTTCATTGCTGTCCCGTAGTACTTTGTGAGGCTGATAATTGAGGAAGCAACTTAAAACAAACAATAAAACAGGTCATTGTCACTGGCTCCTTGTAGTTTGACCCCCACTCCCCCAATCCCCTGGCTTTGTTCTGTAAACTACTCACATTTTAGCCAGTCACTAAGCGCGTCAGAGTTAATGATTAACTCTGGTGACTGAGTCAGGAGGGTGGAGTTGCAATTTAGTCTGAAACATTGGCTGTAATGAGTCTGCACATTTTCATTCATAAAATTATAACTTCTGTTTTTATTTTTGGTGTAATTTGGGTGATGGGAGTGCAGTTAAATCTATCTAAAGTGTTCTTCACCTTGCTGGATCAAGACCTTAATTATTCCTCCATATGTGTGTTTACATCCTTGCATGTTTGCATCAATATATATTTCCTGTTGATAATATGCAGCAAGGAGTGGCTCAAAAGATTGACCTGAAAAAAAAAATCTAGACTAAATTTTGCTAACCATACATAACCTGTATGAAGTGAAGGGGTAGCACCAATGTAACAGGAGGACATGGTGCACTTATGTGGGAATGTGCTAACCAGGGAATTTTGACAGGGGGAAAAGTTGAAACTAAATCTTGTTTTCCATACAGTCTAAATTTTCATCTCCATTTGCTTTGTGAGCTTATGTGATATACAGAGGACATTAGAGGACATTCCCAGACAAACACATCTGTGCTAACTTAAAATTAAGCTTGCTAAACTGTAAAACAGTTACAGTAAAATATATACAAAGACTATATGATTAATAAAACCCAAGTGTTTAAATGTATGTTAATAGTTAAGGTAGTGTAGATGGGAATGTAACTTTTAAGGTTCATGCAGTCTTAAAGAAATCTAGATATGGCAACAATCAAGCATTCAGAAATATCAAACAACCCTTAACTCTGCCCCCTCATAAGAAGGAGAGAGCCATTGACAAACATATCACATAACTTTAAGAGTTCCACAAAGTTCACAACTTAAGTATTTTAGTTTGAGGTGGGAGTGAGCAGAAGCACTAGGATCTAGACACAGACCAGGATCAACCTTTCAAAAAGTTCAGGGGGAAGGTTGGGATCGTGGTGAAGGTTTGGCTTGAGAGGAGGTTTGGATGCTGATATAAATTGAAATGCAAAGCACAGGCCTGCATCTTGAGAGCATTCAGACTCACAGTTCGAGTTTGAGCCTTTCTACACACATTGAATAATATTTTCAAAAACGTTTAACTCCCATTTTCTGAAATGTAGTTCTGGAGAGTCAGATTTTCAAAGGTATTTAGGCACTTAAAGAAGCAGGTGCCTAGTGTGATTTTCAAAAGGGCCGTGGTGCCAAACTCCTATTAAAATGATTTGGAGTTAGGTGGCTAGGTGCTTTTGAAAATCCCCCAGCATCTATCTGCTTCTTTAAGTGCCTAAATACCTTTGAAAATCTTGCCCTTAGTCTGTTTATAATCAATGAATGTGGAACAGCAAACTACATGACCAATACACTTTGAAGTCCACTCTACATGCACATTCTATCTGAAAAACACTAGCATTTTTGGTCCTGATTCTGTAAGGTAATTTTGATTCTGAGTGTCCCCTGTTCCCACTGACTTCAGTGGGAGTCAGGGATGCTTAGGAGGTTGCTTAATTGGGCCCTTAATTGTTAAGTTACATGGGCATTATCCAGATATACTTTGCTATTTCATATTTGACATAACTACAACAGTCTTTATACATCCTCAACTTTGTAAAAGGCCAGGCTCTGCTTTCATATTCAATGAACCCATGAAATTTGAGTTATTCTGTCATTTTTAACATTAATTAAAGCTTTTGCTACAAACCCAACTCGTGCGAGTTCCTCTTGCGTGAATAACTATGATATGAATAGTACTATTCAGTACCTAACTTTTCCCAAACATATATTCCCCAGACTCATGACAGAAGAGTAAAGAGCCAAGCTTTCTAAATGGGGTTTGCTCAGGAGACTATGTAATTAGCAGTCTTTTTTGGAAAACTGCTGTTAGACCCACAGACCAGCACTGCAGCTTTTATTTCTCACATTTTCACCAAACCAGTACAGTACAAGGAGTTAACATTTCATGAACAATTCAATAAATAATTTTTGTAAAGTACGTCTCTCTGGAGCTGGTTCATGCAAATCTGGGACCATCAGCCATGCCATTGAGACTTGCGCTTTTGTATCGGAGCATCTCTCCACCACCTGTAGGGTGACCAGAGAGCAAGTATGAAAAGTGGGGGTGGGGGTGGGGTAATAGGAGCCTATGTAAAAAACAAACCAAAAAAAAAAAAAAAAAAACCAAAATCGGGACTGTCCCTATAAAAGCTGGACATCTGGTCACCCTAACCACCTGCTCTAAACTCCTATCCATGGCATCTGAAGGGATTCAGCTTCTTGGGGCTTGTCCGAGCTAGGAAAATCACTAGCCATATTAGAGAAACTGCTAGCAATGATGCAGCTATGTCCATGCTAAGACAGAGCAGGTTGTCAGGTCTGAGTAAGAACATCTCAACCTTGTGTAAAAAGATTATTGCTACCACTGACTGGTGCAGCTTCTGTAGTAAGGGTACTCATTTTTCTAGTGTAAACATGTGGACAGGACCATGGTGGTGAGAGTATGCTCAGAAGTGGTCTGAGTGTGGAGGAAGTTTAGGAGGACTGTGGGTGGAAGTTTACAGTTTAACCAAGAAGAGGAGAGGTGGAGTCTGTAGTATGCTGCAGCCAGTGCCAGGATTAAAAGGGAGATGTCCTTGTTCATCATGGGGTTCCAGGCATCTCAGAGCTCTGCCAGCATAAAAGAGCTCATACCACACAATATTGGAGTGTGATCAGTGAACAACACACTAGCATGTGTGCCCCCACTGTCCATAATTTTGGTTCTCCTGTAGCTGCAGATTTGGCAACATAATCTGAAGCAGCCTGGCAGCAACTTTATTAGTGTATGTAGGAACATTACCTGAACAGTATCACAGTTACCATTGCTCTCAATGTCGAATTTGCATTTTTCCAAATGTAATTTGTCCATCTTGGAGCTGCCTAAAATAGGGATTGTGTTTGCTTCCTCCACATCCTCCCATTCACCCTCTCTCCACCTCACCCTATTCACAGTTGACTCATCAGAGAGCTAATTGTGTTTCTCCTTGTGATCATCCTGCTCTGTTTCTCTCTTTGGTAGGTGGGCTTGGGTCAGAAGACATGGGGGATTTTTCATTGTCTCAGGCAGGTTTTCAACCTGGATTTGACCAGTCTCTCCTCAATCCCTGTCCAAGCCTCTGTTCCGCCCCATACTTAAGGTTTCTTGCAGGGTTGATGACCTCTTGAAGTGGGATGTCCTGATTTCATTCATTGGTGTTCTTCATTTGTCCACTGAAAGAGCCATTTATTAGTGATTTGTCTTTATTTATTTATTTATTTATTTATTTATTTATTTTATTTTATTTTATTTATTTCGTGTGCGCTGAGATCCCCAGTTGTGGGGCTGTGTATTGACAATCTACATGAATCTTTGCTACTGACAGATAACCTTTCTGTCTCTTGCCCAGCATCATAGCAATGAAACTAAATGACTTGGTTAAATGGCTTAGAAACAAGAAGTAAAGTCGTTTAGTTGTACAAATTGCTTACAATTACTTGATAGTGGGATACTCAGATACAATTTTTATCAAGGTTCAGACAGCAGAAATTCAGCTAATTGGGATCCAACTTTATAGAAATGGAAGGCGCCACCTTTTACTGTGATCATCTCATAAGCTGAGCAGTGTCCGGCTGGACAGGTACTTCATGGATGTTCCATAAATGACTCATCAAGTAGGTCCTGTTGTTGAAGATTCAAAGGAAGCATTCATCCCTTGGAATCAATACTTAAACTAATGCTGCAACATGGTTGTCACATTCAAGGGTGAAATCCAGACCTGTGAGGGATTGGGTTGTCACTTGTTCTGTAACTTTGCTTGCCTCGCAATGCTTTGCAATTGTAGCTCCCAACCTGAGTCGCTCACAATCAACCCTCCAACATATGCAGGTCGCGCCCCAAGTGTCTGTATGCTAGGCAGCCTTGAGTCATCCACTCTGACCCCAGCAGCCTGTCTCCAGCCCCACTCTGGCTTCCACCAGATTTGGTCACTACTTGCAGGGTGATCCCAACAGATTCCCAGTTCCAAATTACCGCAGAACTGGGTGCCCTAAGGGAATAGTCAGGCCAGTTGTTCCTCTAAAGAGACAAAAACACATCACAGCTTATTAACTTAACTGTGGTGAATACATCCTTTCCTTTAAACACAGAACTGAGTTGGTTTATGGCAATATAAAACATTTAACAGCAATAGGACATAGGTGAAGTGATGCTAAATGAAAGGAATAAAGTTAGAAAAGAGTCACAAGCAAATAAAAGTGAAAACACATCCAAAAGTCTAAAACTTATCTAGCAAGATACAGGCTTTGTTCAAGATGGTTCCTCTCACCAGTCATTCTTCTTCCCAGCCATGGCTGACTTTCCCTCAGTCAGGACCTTTCACAAAAATACAAGGTGCTGGCTTCCCTCGTTGTCCAGGGGAAATGATCTTTGCCTCAGCAGGTTTCTCACCAATATTCAGTTCTAGAGACTTCAAACCCCCCACTTTGTTGAAGGCCCAATCTTTCTCAGCTTGCAAGAGATCTGTTCTCTTGTGTCTGTCTAATAATGGCTGCTGTCCTTTCCAGTATCTCCAGGGTTGTCCCTACCCATACACAAAGTACACAGCTGCATAGGGCCCCAGGAAATTTCCTGGTGCCCTACGCAGCTGCGTGCTGCTCCATCCCCTGCTCCACCTCTTCCCCATGGCCTCTGTTCCACCCCTGCCCCACCTCTGCTCCCCTGAGGACTACAGCAAGGGTAGGGCCTGCACTCATGGGGCAGCGGTAAGTGGAGCAACCTGGCCCCAACCTGCTCTGCTCTGCCAGCTCCCAGCCATGCCACTAGTGAGTGTGCTGGGGGGCCTTCCCCCCAACCCCCAAGGCTGGGAGCCAGGGGAGCAGAGCAGGCTGGGGCCGAGTCGCTCCACTTCCTGCCGCCCCGTGAGTGCGAGGAGTGCGAGGTCAGGCCTGATCTGCACTCATTGGGCAGCAGAAAGTGGAGCGACCTGGCCCCAGTCCTCTCCGCTCGCAGGCTCGTGCTGGGGGGGGGGGTGTTTTCCCCCTCCCCCATACCCCTCCCAGCAGAGGCCTGGGGCTCCACATGGGGCCCCACACAGAGCTGCATAGGGCATCAAAATGGCTAGGGACGGCCTATACTTTATGTAGTGTTAATGATGCTAATCACCAATGTGTCATTAGCTTTCCAAAAGACCTCACTCGATACAGTTATAACACAATAATATTGTACAGAATCAGTTGGTTCAGTTGCTTATTACTTGAGGTTCAAACCCCCGTCCCCCTCGCCCCGCTGGTGTTTATGGACCAGTAAATCTTCGAAAGGGTGTTTTGAAAAGTAAATCCCAGACCAAGCGTCTCTCTCCTACTGGCTGTAGACATGCTTCTCTTCCCGCCCTTGTTAGCTTGATCGCTTTGTTTATCTGGCATGCCGATGCACCTTCATTGTCTTTGCCGGTGAGAGCTTTGGTTCTGTTTACCACATATGTAAATTGCAATTCTATTGTCTCTGGTCAACCCTGCCTCATTTATATTCAAGACCTGGGCAGACTTGTTTACCCACTTCCACTGACATGCCACAAGTTATAATTCCAGCATATATTGATAACTCTTAGTAACCATCAAGTACATATGTCGCACAAGAGTATTAATGATCAGTAAAAGCGACAAAGAGTCTTGTAGCCTCACCACCACTCCGATTGAATTTACCTTGCTTTCTTGCCGGCATATTTATACCTGTCTCTGAAGATTTCCACAACATTCATCTGATAAAGTGGGTCTTAGCCCATGAAAGCTCATGATCCCTAAGATCTGTTAGTCTATAAGGTGCTACAAGACTTTGTTGCTTTTGCAGATCCAGACTAACATGGCTACCCCTCTGATACTATTGATCAGTAAGTTATTAATATTCAAATGGTACCTCACAAGGTGTATTTTGTACATAGGTAATTACAATAGTGCGTAGGGTGTGAGTACAGGAGTACTTACGATGGTTTTCGAAGCTGCTAAGCAGCTGGAGATCATGCCAGTGGTGCACATAATTGTTTGACTGAGTTTGTAATTTCATAGGAGTCTGCTGTCCATAGGGGCTGATGACAGTCTGTGATGCAAAGTTATCACACAGGTTCCAGAGGAGGCAGCACAATTACAATAAACCATATATAGATATAGATAGATTAGATATGTAAATATGTATATATATAGAGAGAGAGTTAGTTCAAGTATTTGGTTTATTGTAATAGGTTTATAGATTTATATTAAAGTAAGTTTGGCTGTAATGCAGGAGACCATATTCTGTATGCAAGAGGCCATATCCTATATGTTAAGCTAAGGCAAAGTTAGCATATCTGTATTAAGATTATTTACCCAGAAAGCAAAGTTGACCTATAGCTTGTTACCTAAATAGATATGCACCTACGCATATGTCTAAGACATTTTATCTAGACCAATAGACAAAGGAGAATGGAATAGATGTTCTCAATGTTGTACCCACAGGTAACAGGTACACCACAATAAAACGTGTGTGTGTGTATGTGTGTATGTATATATATGTGTATGTATGTGTGTGTGTATGTATATGTATGTGTGTGTGTATATATGTACACACACACGTTTTATTGTGGTGTACCTGTTATATATGTGTGTGTGTGTATATGTGTGTGTGTGTGTATATATATACATATATACACACACACATACATACACATATATATACACACACACGTTTTATTGTGGTGTACCTGTTATATATATATATATATATATATATATATATATATATATATATATATATATATATATATATATATATATATATATATATATATATATATATATATATATATATATATATATATATATATATATACACACACACACACACACACACACACACACACACACACACACACACACACACATTTTATTGTGGTGTACCTGTTTATATCTATCTATATATATAAAAGTCAAGTGGTGTATGTATGTGTGTATGTATGTATGTATGTACGTATGACTGCGAACTCCTCCCGCACCGTTTGAGCCAGAGACTTGAAATTTGGTACAGTGAGGGGTCTTGGGGTCTAGATGCTGGTAAGGGTCGAAAAATTTTCGGATCTCACCTCTGACGCCCCCCAGGGGTGAAAGTCTTTCAGGGCCAATCACATCGGCTGGGCGGTTAGGTGGTGATGATGTCATAATACCCCCCTCCAACAGACACCTCACTCGCTCAGCTCACCCCTCCCTCCTCCAACGGAACCCCGGAGATCCCTCAGTTCTCTGCCCCTCCCCCCTCCCAACGGAACCCCGGAGATCCCTCCGTTCTCTGCCCCTCCCCCCTCCCAACGGAACCCCGGAGAGCCCTCCGTTCTCTGCCCCTCCCCCCTCCCAATGGAACCCCGGAGAGCCCTCAGTTCTCTGCCCCTCCCACCTCAACCCCGGACTCCATCAGCTCTGTGCCCCCCCCACCTGCGAAGGTCCCCGGAATCCCTCGGCTCTGGGCCCCCTCCCCGCCTGCGACGGATCTGAGTTGGGTTTGGTGGGACGGTAAGTGAGGTGGGGGTGTCGGGTTCGGTCGGGGGGGTGAGGTGGGGGTGTTGGGGTTGGTCAGGGGGTGTTGCGGTTGGTGGGGGGGTGAGGTGGGGGTGTTGGGTTTGCTTGGGGGGGTGAGGTGGGGGTGTCGGGTTTGGTCGGGGGGTAAGTGAGCCGGGGGGGGTGTCGGGGTTGGTCTGGGGGGGTGGGAAGGTGTCGGGGGGGTGAGGGGTGTGGTGTGGGTGTTGGGTTTGGTCTGGGGGGGGGAAGGTGTTGGGGTGGGTGCCCAGACCAAACCCGACACCCCCCCCCCGGCTCACTTACCCCCCGACCAAACCCGACACCGCCACCTCACCCCCACCACCAACTGCAACACCCCCTGACCAACCCCAACACCCACCCCTCACCCCTCACCCACCCCAACACCTTCCCACCCCCCCAGACCAAACCCGACACCCCCTGGCTCACTTACCCCCCGACCGAACCTGACACCCCCACCTCACCCCCCCCACACACCAATCGCAACACCCCCAGACCAAACCTGACACCCCCCGGCTCACTTACCCCCCGGCTCACTTACCCCCCGACCGAACCCGACACTCCCACCTCACCCCCCCAAGCAAACCCGACACCCCCACCTCACCCCCCCACCAACCACAACACCCCCTGACCAACCCCAACCCCAACACCCACACCTCACCCCTCACCCACCACGACACCTTCCCACCCCCCCAGACCAAACCCGACACCCCCCCGGCTCACTTACCCCCGACCGAACCCGACACCCCTACCTCATCCCCCCAAGCAAACCTGACACCCCCACCTCAACCCCCCACCTCAACCCCCCACCAACCGCAACACCCCCTGACCAACCGCAACACTCACCCCTCACCCACCCCAACACCTTCCCACCCCCCCAGACCAAACCCTACACCCCCTGGCTCACTTACCCCCCGACCAAACCCGACAACCCCACCTGACCCCCCCAAGCAAACCCAACACCCCCACCTGACCCCCCGACCAAACCCGACACCCCCACCTCACCCCCCGACCAAACCCGACACCCCCACCTCACCCCCCGACCGAATATATACACACACACACGTTTTATTGTGGTGTACCTGTTATATATATATATATATATATATATATATATATATATATATATACTAGCATAAGTGCCCGGCGTTGCTCGGGTCAGTCGGAGGTGGGGAGGGGGCAGACAGTTGACACCCCCTGACCAACCCCAACACCCACCCTTCACCCACCCTGACATCTTCCCACCCCCCCGACCAACCCCAAGACCCCCCGGCTCACTTACCCCCCGACCAAACCCGACAACCCCACCTGACCCCCCAAAACAAACCCAACACCCCCACCTCATCCCCCGACCAAACCCGACACCCCCACCTCACCCCCCGACCGAATATATACACACACACACGTTTTATTGTATGTATGTATGTATATATATGTGTATATATGTGTGTATATATATGTGTGTATATATATGTGTGTATATATATGTGTGTATATATATATGTGTATATATATATATGTGTATATATATATATGTGTATAGCCTATGGGGTAAGCATACCCTAACGTTTTGTGGGTGAGGAATGAAATTTGGGCATAGGAGGAAGGATTTCCAGCACTTACGCCCTATAAAAGAGGTGGCCCATCTCGCTCTAGTTTTCTCACTTACATTCTATTTCTCCTCTCTCTCTCCCTCTCCTATCTATCTACGATGACTACCACTATTAGTAGGCTATACTGGTTCTTCTTAAACTTAACTCTTAAACCCTAGTCAGCTGTGATGGCTCTTAGCTTTTTCTAAGCACTGCATCCCTCACTCAAGAATTGAGAAACCTAAACTGCAGGGCTGGTCCTGTGTCTCTTGACGCCAGGTTATCAAGGAAGGTTGTGAGTATAGTAACCAAAGCTTTGTTGCATATAATACTATATTATCATATGTATCTTTTGAATAGCAGTAATGGAATTGTAACTTTGTAACTCTGGTTATTTTACTATTATTGATTTTTAATAAGTCTTTAAGGCTATATCTGTGTCAGTGTGAGCTTCCTGTCATACCCCCGCAGGTCTTCTGTAAATTCTATGGAGCAAGATTCAGGACAATAACTTTTATCTTTTGATCAGATTGGTGAGCCCAAGACCCATACCAATTGATATTAATAATTGTTATGATTAATATTTATTAAATATTATTTTGATGAATTAATATTATTAGTACACCTTAAATCAGGCTACATACTTCTCTTCCTATCTTAACCATTGCATAGGGATTCTGGTGTGCTGTTAAATGGCTGTCACATTCCACCCAGAGGAGGTTGATTTTAGTGATGGATGAGCGGATCGCTGTGTATAGTTTGTGTAACAGTGTGGGATGAAAGACCTTATATGAGTGTAAAACATTACTTATTTGATTATTATTTCATACTATTTGGCAACAGTACACCAAGCAATAGTAAGTAGTAAAACTAGAATTCTTTGTTAAAAGATGCAAATGGTATAAGTCTTCTTTTTGGTGCATCAGACTTTGCATGACAAACATGCTAATAAAGTATGCGAATGAATAACTCTGGAAAGCACAGAGATTCTAAAAAGAGTACATTTTCTTAGTGTGAAATTTCAGTGTGTCACATTCTGAACAAAGGTCTCCTGCATTGTTTGTTGCATATTAACTTCTCTGGCATGCAAGCAGCCTCTAGCCTCTGAGAACTAACTCTTACTATTCACAAGGTTATGCAATTTGTAAAACATTACATAGCAGAAGCACAGAATGTGGCAATGAACCTTTCAGTAAGGGTGTTTCATTCATACAGCATTCTTTTAAAGAGTCTTTAAATTGTTAACAAAGAAACCATTGTTTCCCAGTCATATGGCAATCTTGCAATGAAGTCTTTTACTAGGGGCCTGTACTGAGCAGCATAATCCATAGTAAAATGGTTTTAATAATCTCAAATGAAAAGAGAAAATATTTTGAACTTTTCAGGAGAACAATAGGCATTTTGAAGGACTGAAATTTGCATCTGGCTGTCGCTCTTGATCTAAATTAATTTTCAGAGAGATTTGTGAGATGATAAAGATTGTGATTTAAGTCTTCTACCACTTTGACTTTTGGGGATACCTGCTATCCAAGAGGTGTGAGAGCAGAATAGAAAGAATCTGGAATGCAGGACAAGCTTTTGTATCTAATTCAGTGGCACAAAGAATTAAGAGGACTTTGTGAGTGGGAAAGAAATTAAAAAGAACATAGTAGTCCTAATGTAGATATGTTACCTTTAGTTCTGTTGATGCTTTATCTTTCCTCTGTAAAGTTTCAGGTATTAATTCACTTGCTGCCTACCTTTGAACTTGGTGAGTAAAATGGTTATGCCTGCTCTAGACTGGCCAAACAAACTGTGCTGAAACTGTGTTTAAATAATCTTTAGAAACAGTTCAATTCACATGCTTTCACTGCTAGGAAAGGTGGGGCCCAAATGCCACCTATTCTGCCAAGTTAGGGTATTTCTAAGCACTAGAGGAGAGAGGTTAACAACCTGGGACCGTGGATCAGACAACAAGCTCTGTTCATTTCACCTTATCCCAGAGGTCATCTCTGTCACTGTTTCTCAGTCAGTGGTAAGTTGTACCCCAGTGGTACACAGAGGTCTTCTGGGGGTACATCAGCTCATCTAGATATTTGCCTAGTTTTACAACAGGCTACATAAAAAGCTCTAGCGAAGTCAGTACGAACTCAAATTTCATAAAAACAAAAATGACTTGTTTATGCTGCTCTATATACTAGACACTGAAATGGAAGTACAATATTTATAGTCCAATCGATTTATTTTTTCACCATATGGTAAAAATGAAAATAAGCAATTTTTCAGTAATAAAGTGCTGTGACACTTTTATATTTTTATGTCTGATTTTGTAAGCAGGTAGTTTAAGTGAGGTGAAATTTGGGGTACACGAGACAAATCAGACTCCTGAAAGGAGTACAGCAGTCTGGAAAGATTCAGAGCCATTGATTTATGTGATAAATGGCTTTTGATATATATATTTTATAAATATAAAAATCTCTCACACACACATACACAGAGAGGGGCTATGCTGAGCTAGTTAATTTTTATGTTTTTTGATCTCTCAGTAGCCTCTCTGGCCTGCTTCCTTGGCCTGGCTTTTGTCTCAGATTACATCTGAAATAGCAGGCACATTCTCACGGGATAGCTGGCCCCTTCTGCTGGTCATGCTTCGGCAACTGTCCTTTTTTTTTTGTTTGTTTTTTTTTTTTTTTTTTTTTTTTTTTTAGCTCACTGACTCAGTCAGAACTAGCACGGGTATGTCTACTGAAGCTGAAAATTACACCTCCCAGCTCCAGTGTGGACATACCCTGTGGTGTTTAGAGCTGTGTGACTGTCCACTAATACACCTTTAGGCACACACTGAAATATCACTATTCACTTATCTAAATAGCGTCCTTCCCAGAGCCCCCCCAGGCAGATTATTAAGTATACCTGTACTGTGTAGGGCCTCACTCTTCTCTTATCAGTTTAACTCCATAGACTTCATTGGAGCTACTCCTAATGTACACTGATGTGATTGAATTAGATCAATATGTTTTCATATATATCACACAAAACATGGTATTAAAATGGAGTGAAGGCTGCTGACTTCCATTCCTAGTTAGCACAGTCACTACAAATGGAGGAAATCCGGAGCTAAGGTTCTTTCACAAACTTTAAAAATAACTTTCCCTGTCATGCATAATATTTGCCAAATACACACCCCAGGCAGGACCAAGATCCTGTTGTGGTAGGTGTTGCACAAACACAGAACACAATGAGGGTGTCTGACCTAAAGAGCCTACAAGCTAGGTAATACATAGGAAACTTGAATAAAATCCTGACCTCACTGAAATCATTAGGAATTTTACTGTTGACATCAGTGGAGACAGGAGTTCATTTCTTAACTCTGGCGAGGTATTCATATACATATTTCTGAGTGAGTGTTGAGTACATGCACTTTTATAGAGTAAATATAAAACAAGAAGTTATTCCCCCCCCCCCTCATATCTCTCTCATCTCTCTATCTATCTATGCATTAGGCAAACCTCTTTGATTTTAAGTAGAGCTTGTTGAATGGTTAGTGCAGGAGACTGCCATTCGACTTGTGGGACTTTGGGAAGTCTCACGTCTTACTATGCCTCGGTTTCCCCATCCACTAATGTAAATAGTGGTGATAGCACTGACCCATTCCACAGGGGTGTGGAAGTTTTGAGGCTTAATTAGCTTGTAAAGCACTTTGAGTGCCACAGATGAGTAAATAATCATACAGGGAGAGATCTCTTGGGCTGCGGTGAGTTGAATAGCAGACACTCAAAATCTCAGAATAGCCCACTCGAAATAGGTGCTTACTTGCGATGAAATAGTAATTCTTGCACCACAAACTGTAGCATACATAATCCCCTAGCGGGGCCTTCTGGATAGGTGTTACTTTGCATCTATGCCGTGCTGTTTAGGGATAGCTTGTTAGCTGTACAGCTCCCAGTGTCTTTATTTGCCTCTTGATCTATCGTTTTAACTTCTAATGGGAGTGATCTCCCCTTATTGCTCTTTACTAATTTCTTCCTTCACAGGTACTTTAATATAGATGTTTACCTGCTACTGCAAACAGTATGCAAATCCCTAAATCACAGTGTGATGACTTCACTCTGAACAGACTCTCCCATTCGCCATTTTCCAGTTACACTCTCATTTGCTCCTGTCGTGTAGACACCTGTGAG
>JAVMKO010000001.1:131971895-132063180 GCA_032164245.1 Sternotherus odoratus
CTTTTGGGGTTAAGGTCTTCGGAAACTCTGGCCCGGAAGGAAAGGTAGAGCAAAGAGAAGATTGATCATTATCCTCTCACATCTAGCAAGGGGGGAAAAATGGTCTAGGCATAACTGCTCTCAAACCTCAGCTCAAAATGCTACCAAGATGTTACACTCCTAATTCATGAAGAGGGATGTTGTTACCAAATGTGCCCGTTACTTTGGGTATGCTCATTTATTCGGGTTACTCTTCTGGGGGGGGGGGGGGGTAGTTCTGTAATTCTATTAATGTGCTGCTTATGTCACTTGTGTTCATATGGAGCTCTACTCCTTCCTTCTGCAAGTCCCCTCCAGTGGAGCTATCCTGCTAGGTTCCCTGGGGCTGGGGTCCTCCAGCCCTAGAACTAGATGAACACACACACACACAGAGCAAGTCTGAGCAGACTGGGTCAATCAGCACTTTCCAGCTGATCCCCTTAGGTGTCCCTGTGCTCAGTGAGCTGGGTTAAACAGCACTCTCAAGCTGATTCCCTTATGTGCTCCTGGTCTCAATGGGCTGAGTTGAGCAGCACTCTCAGCTGCCCCCCCCCTTATGTGCCCCAAGTTGAACATGTCCCTATCCCACTTTTACAGTAACCAACTCGATGAGCAAACCCCACAGTATCTTTGGGCACCACAGGGATCTTTTAGCTGAGGTAAAAGAAGCGTTGCTGAGGAGTAAATGGGGGAAGCTACAGACACAAATGAGTAAAATTCAGAGAGAGAGAGAGAGAGAGAGAGAGAGAGAGAGAGAGAGAGAGAGAGAGAGAGAGAGAGAGAGAGAGAGAGAGAGAGAGAGAGAGAGAGAGAGAGAGAGAGAGAGAGAGAGAGAGAGAGAGAGAGAGAGAGAGAGAGAGAGAGAGAGAGAGAGAGAGAAACAACCAACTTCACCATAAGGGTTATTTATTGAATAATAATGATAACCATACAAAGAGAGCCTAAACCAGCATAGCATCCATTAGTAAAGGGTAGTTCCAGAGAGGGAGAGGGAGAGGGATCCCCACTCCTGCTGCATGAATTAGGCGGGGTTCCCAGGTGATGGTAGCCGCTCAGGGTCCTGAAGGTAGGAGACTGGCAGAGCCCCCAGCATGATCAGTTAGGTGATGGAGTGGAACTGGTGCAGTTTGGGTCTTAGCATCAGAACACTGACTTGGGCCCAGGGAGGGGGTTTTATAGAGAAAATACAAAGGTTCAAGGGAGAACAAAGATTTGTTTAGGAGTAAACTGGGGATTCAAGGGTTTTCTTTAGGATAGACAATAGGAGCTGATCACTCTTGGCTATGGGAGGTGTTTTCTTCAGGGAGCTCACAATGTAACCAGGTTGCTTCAGTATTTTGGGATAGCAATCAAAAGAACAGTTACTTACCTGTAACGTTGGTTCTTCGAGATGTGTTGCTCATGTCCATTCCCATATGTGTGTGTGCGTTCCGCGCATGCCCGGTACGGAAAGCTTTTCCCCAGCGGTACCCGTAGGGTCGGCAGGGGCGACCCCTGGAGTGGCGCCGATATGGCCATGCATATATGCCCCTGCCGACCCTCCCCCCGCTCAGTTCCTTCTTGCCGGTACTCCGACAGAGGGGAGGCGGGTGGGATTCGGAATGGACATGAGCAACACATCTCGAAGAACCAACGTTACAGGTAAGTAACTGTTCTTTCTTCTTCGAGTGCTTGCTCATGTCCATTCCCATATGTGACTTACGAGCAGTCATCTCGGAGGAGGGTGAGGAGTACTATGAGTACCTGCTGACAGGATTGCTTGTCCCACAGCTGCGTCCTCCATTGACTGCTGCACGATGGCGTAGTGCGAAGTGAAGGTATGCACCGAAGACCACGTCGCTGCTCTACAGATGTCGGCGATCGGGACATGTGCCAGGAACGCTGTGGACGCGGCCTGGGCTCTAGTGGAATGCGCCGTCAGAGCTGGCGGAGTAGCGTCCGAGAGGCTATAAGACAATTTAATGCAAGACGTAATCCAGGCCGAAAAGGCGCTGGGTAGAGATTGGTGACCCTTTCATTCTTTCTGCCACTGAAATAAAAAGTTGTGGAGATTTACGAAAACACTTGGTTCTCTCTATGTAAAAGGCTAATGCCCTCTTTACATCCAATGAATGAAGCATTCTTTCCCTGTTATCCGCATGGGGTTTGGGAAAAAACACCGGTAAGAACACTTCCTGGTTCAAATGAAAGGGTGAGACTACCTTGGGCAGAAAGGCCGGGTGTGGGCGCAACTGAACCTTATCTCTATGGAAGATCGTGTAGGGCGGTTCAGAAGTGAACGCCCTAATCTCAGAGACTCTTCGTGCCGAAGTAATTGCCACTAAGAACGCGGTCTTCCATGAGAGGTAGGACAGAGGGCAGGAAGACATGGGCTCGAACGGGGGCTTCATTAGGGCCGTCAGAACCAGATTGAGATCCCATGGGGGGGTTGGTTGACGTATGTGCGGATACAGCCTCTCCAAACCTTTAAGAAACCTGTTAACCAGAGGGTTACTAAAGACCGAAATATCATCGGCGCCCGGGTGGAACGCCGAAATAGCAGCCAAGTGTACCTTGACCGTGGAGAGCGCTAATCCTTGTTGTTTCAGCTCAAGGAGGTAGTCAAGGATGGTAGGGATTGGACAAGACAGGGGGTCCCCCCCCTTGTTCTGAACCCACATTGAGAAGCGCTTCCATTTGGCAGTATAGGTTCCCCTCGTGGAAGGTTTTCTGCTACCCAGGAGGACTTCCCTGACTGAATCTGACCACTGAAGCTCTGCTGGTTTCAACCACGGATATACCACACCGTGAGGTGGAGGGACTGTAGGTTGGGATGTAGCATCCTCCCGTGGTCTTGGGAGATCAGTGTTGGCGACAGGGGAAGTGTTATTGGTGTCGCCACACAAAGAGACAACAGGGTCGAGTACCAGTGCTGCCGAGGCCAGGCTGGCGCCACCAGTATAAGCGACGCTTTGTCCTGACGGGCCTTCGCCAGTACCTTGTGAACCAGGGGAAACGGGGGAAATGCATAAAGCAGGCCCCCCGTCCACAGAATGTGAAATGCGTCCCCTTCGGACCCCGGGCTGAGGTTGAGGAGGGAGCAAAACCTGTGGCACTTCCTGTTGGCCCTTGTGGCGAACAGGTCGAGATGGGGAAACCCCCACCTTTGGAAAATCGAGTGGGCCACATCGGGTCTGAGGGACCACTCGTGGCCCCGGAAGGAGCGGCTCAGGGAGTCCGCCAGCACATTCTGGTCTCCTGGAAGGTAAGCCGCTGTGAGGGAGATCCCCCTGGGGATGCAGAAATCCCAAAGGGCGAGGGCTTCCTTGCACAGGGGAGAGGAGCGAGCACCACCCTGTTTGTTTATATAGAACATCGCGGCCGTATTGTCTGTTAGGACCGTGATGTTCTTGCCCTTCAGGTCCAACTGAAAGGTCTGGCATGCCAGGCGAACTGCTCTGAGCTCTCGTACGTTTATGTGGAGAGACAACTCCTCCTGAGACCAGAGGCCCTGTGTCGTGTTCTTTTCTAGATGCGCCCCCCAACCGAGAGCCGACGCGTCTGTTACCAGCGTCGCAGATGGTTGGGGTTTGTGAAAGGGCACCCCACCGTTCAGAGATGTGGGTTGGAGCCACCAGAGAAGTGATTGTCTTACCTTTACTGGAAGAGTCACGACCAGGTCGAGGGGGTCCCTGCGTTGGTTGTACACCTTCGCGAACCAGGCTTGCAGAGGGCGTAGCCGTAGCCTCGCGAACGGCACCACGTAGGTGCATGCCGCCATGTGGCCCATTAGGACCATGCAGTTTCTTGCCGTGGTCATGGGGCCCCGAAGTAGCGGGGAAATAATGTCCGCTAAAGCCTTGGCTCGAGATGGAGGTAGGAAGGCTCTTGCACATCGAGAGTCCAGTATTACGCCAATAAACTCTATCCTCTGCGTAGGAATGAGAGTTGACTTTGGTATATTGAGGATAAGGCCCAGCTTTAGGAAGATGGCCTTGATGAACGTGATTTGTCTTAGGAGCAGGTGCCTCGACTTTGCTCTGATGAGCCAATCGTCCAGGTAAGGGTACACATGGATGCCGTTCCGTCTGAGGAACGCTGCGACTACCGCCATGCATTTCGTGAATACCCTTGGTGCTGACGAAAGGCCGAACGGAAGGACCGTGAATTGGTAATGTCGGGAGCCTATCGCGAACCTCAGGAATCGCCTGTGGCTCGGGATGATGGAGATGTGAAAGTAAGCGTCCTTTAAGTCGAGGGCGGCGAACCAGTCCCCTTGATCCATAGCAGGAATTATGACGGCTAAGGAGAGCATGCGAAACTTCAACTTCTTTATGTAGGAGTTGAGGCCTCGCAAGTCCAGGATGGGCCGGAGCCCTCCTTTGGCCTTCGGGATAAGGAAATAACGGGAATAGTAACCCTTGCCCCGAAATTCTTGAGGAACCTCCTCTATGGCACCCAAAGACAAGAGGGTATGGACCTCCTGATCTAGGAGTTGCTCGTGAGATGGGTCCCTGAAGAGGGACGGGCACGGGGGGTGGGTGGGAGGGAGAACAGAGAACTGGATAGAATATCCCACTTCTACCAGGCTGAGAACCCACTTGTCCGAGGTGATAGAGGACCATGCCTGGTAGAAATGGGATAGACGGTTCACAAACGGGAGGGAAGCTATGGGCTCGGAGGCTGGCTCGGCGTCCCCGGGCGCAGCTTCAAAAGTTCGGCCTCGGGCCAGGAGGGTGGTTATTCCCTGGCCCCTGAGGCTGGTGAGAGGAGGGGCGATGTCGTCCTCTACTATTGCCTCTCCCGCCCCTTCGGGGTTGGTCCCTCCTATAAGGTGGTGCCTGATAGGGTCTGGCTGGCGGGGGCGGTGGAGCCCTAAAGGGTCTTCTTTGGCCCTGTGGTGTATGTAGCCCAAGGGAGCGGAGCATGGCCCTGGAGTCCTTCATGGACTGTAATTTCTTGTCCGTATCGATAGCAAATAACCCTTGCCTATCGAATGGCAAGTCCTGTATAGTTGCCTGCACAGGCGGGGGAATACCCGACACGTGTAACCAGGCCCCCCTGCGCATAGCTACTGCCGTGCCCAATTGGCGTGAGGCCGAGTCCGCTGCGTCTAATGCGGCCTGTAGGGCAGCTCTGGAGACCATCCTGCCCTCTTGCACTATGGCCTTGAAGTCATGGGCCGATTCCTGGGGTAAGGTGCCCTCAAATTTGGTCATTGTAGACCAGGTGTTATAGGCGTACCGGCCCAGGGCGGCCTGCTGATTCGCAATGCGGAGCTGTAGGGCCGCCGACAAGTATACCTTCCTACCCCAGAGGTCCAATTTCTTCGAATCGTGTGACTTTGGGGTAGGTCCTGTCTGGCCCTGACGCTCTCTGTGGTTCACTGCGTCCGCGACCATGGAGCCGGGCGGTGGGTGCGTGAACAGGTACTCGTACCCCTCCCGTGGTGCGAAGTACCGGCGCTCCACTCCTTTAGCCGTAGGTGGAAGTGATGAGGGGGTCTGCCAGAGGGAGTCCATGGTGGACCTGACCTTGCGCATGAAGGGTAGCGCTATCTGAGGTGGTGAGTCGGATGAGAGGATGTCTACATTAGGATCTTCCTCATCCCCTTTGACTTCCTCAGGCTGGAGGTTGAGATTTTGCGCCACCCTTCTCAGCAGGTCCTGATGACCCCTAATGTCCATGGGTGGCAGGTTGTAAGAGGAGCCCGCCACTGCGTCGTCCGGGGACGATGAAGAGGAGCCAGGTTGGGGGTTCTCCATCTGAACATCCTCCCCTTGAATCTCCCTGGTTGCAGACTGAGTGTCCGACGTACCAGGCAGAGGGTCAGCCACATGTTCCTCCGATTGAGGCCTAGTGATGGTGGCAGACACCGGACCTCTCGGCACCGAAGGCCAGGAGGCTACTGATGGAGGTCCCTGGGCCTGATGGTAGGTAAACGGGGTCCAAAACGGCCATTGGGGAGGGCCTTGCTCTACCACCACGGATGGCTGCCGGTGCCGTCGATGGGAGGAGTGACGGTGCCGCGAATGGTGGTGCCGGGAACTATGGCTACGGCGGGATCTGGACCGTGACGAGGAAGCATCCGACTCCGATGAATAGTCGGACTGCGACCAGGGCGGTGCGGTGCCCTCCGGCGCTATGCCCCGTGAGTACATTTCAGGCTTCCCGGGAAACCTCGGTGCCTGCGGTGCGGTGGGAGCCGGTGCGGGTATCGGCGGTGCCATCGAGGTTGCCGGTGCCGCTAGAGCCAAGCTTGCCGGTACCGAAGTCACCGGTGCTGGCGGAATGATGTGCGCGACGGTGCGGGTGACCGGTGCCGGGATGGCAAACTGCGGTGCCGTGTCGACCGCGGTGCCCATGAGGTCCACCGCCGCGTCGAACGCCTCTGGGGTCGAGGGCGGTTCCAGCTCCGGCACCTCGCTTTCCCGAGAGGGCACTATCTCCGGGGAGATAGTGATAGGCTCCGGTGCCGCTATCGGTGCGCGCTCTTGACGGGGCCGTCTCACGTGCCCCGGAGCTGCTGGCACCACCGAGGGATCACCCGTGCCCTTGCGCACCGGGGAGCGCCCTCTAGATTTTTTAGAAGGGACCGGCGACTGAGACCGGTGCCTTCTAGATAAGGAGGAGGATCCGTGCCGTGGCGACCGGTGCCGAGGTGTCTTCGGGCCCTTCGGGGTCGCGGTGCCGCGCACCGACGCCGGTGCGCTGCTGGAGGCGGACGGCTCCGATGGTGGCTGGAGTGCCGACTCCATAAGGATTAACTTTAAACGGAAGTCTCTCTCCTTTTTAGTGCGCGGCTTAAAGCTCTTGCAGCTCGAGCACTTCTCGGTCTGATGGCCCTCTCCCAGGCACTTAAGGCAACGGGAGTGAGGGTCACTAATCGGCATGGGCTTGCCGCAAACTTTACAGGACTTGAACCCTGACGCCCCAGGCATAACCCGGCGTCAGAGATCTAACAACTACTTAACTACTATCTAACACTAAAGAACTCGAACAATAAGAACAATTAACCTAAATACCTAACTACTAGAGAACAAGATACCGCTCTGTGACAGAGGAGTAAGCTGTTCCAGCTACCGCCAAGGACGGCAAGAAGGAACTGAGCGGGGGGAGGGTCGGCAGGGGCATATATGCATGGCCATATCGGCGCCACTCCAGGGGTCGCCCCTGCCGACCCTACGGGTACCGCTGGGGAAAAGCTTTCCGTACCGGGCATGCGCGGAACGCACACACACATATGGGAATGGACATGAGCAAGCACTCGAAGAAGAAGATCTATTACTAGAATTGGTCTGATAATTGCTGAGCTGGGTGTGTGCAGGCATAGGTCCATTAGCATTTGGAGCAGGGATTCCCAGAATGCAGTGCATCCCTGCTTTTTAGGTCCCAGAGTTCAGTGCAGTTCTCTTTTCTTCATTCTTCATGCTAATTCCTGTCCATCTTTCATGCAGATGAGGCATGGGGAGTGGTCTCAGTTCTCCATTCCTTATGCTAATCGAGATGTCTTATTCTTGTCACCTTGTCAGGAGGGGTCCAGGCGTGTCTCCAAACACCCTTCATTGTTCTCTGCAGACCTTTTCTCTGATCAGTTTTGGTTCAAATAGAGACTGGGCGGGGAGTGTCTTTCATGAGACAGGCAGGCTGGATACTGCGCCCTGGTTCCCCAAAAACACAGAGCTGCCTGGTATCAAACTGTGCCCTGGTTCCCAAAAACACAGAGCTGCCTGGTATCAAACTGTGCCCTGGTTCCCAAAAACACAGAGTGGACTGGTATCAAACTGTGCCCTGGTTCCCAAAAACACAGAGCTGCCTGGTATCAATGTGGACTTCAGCCTTGAATTAAACCAAACTGGGAAGATCTATTTTGACATCACAACAAAAAAAGTCTCCCTCCCATGGTGAATGATGGAGCACAGGAGGAAAATCTGTACCAGATACGGTTCCAGTCTTTGGTTAAGTAGACATTTCATGTTTACAAGCCTTAAATGGTAACGTTTCACTACGAAGCATTGGTTTACACTTAAAAAAAGATCAACCTGGCTAGGTTGCTGAGGACTTTGACGTTTTTGCACTCCAGGTACCAAGGTTAGGTTGAACCAACCCCCAGTGTAGAGGCAGCTAGGTTGACAGAAGCAACAACTTTGTAGCAGCACAGCTCCAGCTGGGCCACTAACACTGGAGTTGGAAGTCAGGCTGTGCCACAGGGCAAGTCTGCTATGATCCCAGCAACAAGATCACACAGCTGTCTGCCCTCTGATCCTACACTGGGTGGAAGTGGAGGCAGAATCGAACATCAGCTAGGCATCCAGAACACTTCTCCAGCCCTGCATGGCCTCTGCACTTTAGAACCCTCACCTCCATCTTCCCTCCTAGGTTGTGTAGGGCTAGCCACCAAGTGAAACTGACTCATGAGCGGAGAGCAAAGTCAAATCGTGATCTGTGCTCTCTAGACAGCACTGCGCTGTCCCCCTGGATGATCTCTTCTGGGCTTCGTGCAGAGAAACAGTGCGAATTGCCTCTTTGCTCAGAGGCATCTCATTGAATGAGGTAAATGGGATCCTCCTCCCTTGCCTAGGACACTGCCTTGGGGGCCAAAATTCTGGATTCCATAACCAACTCTGTTCGATTACTCAAGGGGCAAGGATTTTAGGGGTGGAGGGAATTAATATACAGAAGTTACCCGTACAAAGGGAAAACCATTCCCTTCGTCATTACAAAACTTAAATATTTGCCCTTGCATGAGATCCGGGCCACATTTTAAATTGAATGCCTTGACGCGTGACTAATACTGAAGTTTAAAATAATGGGAACTAGCTGCTTTTGTGGTGGCCTCTGCCACAAACTGAGCGCTCATTAGGGGTCCTGGTTGCAATCAGTCAGTTGCCTTCACTTTAGCAAGCACGGCATGGCATCTGCTTTGACAACTTTCAAACAAATGTTTTGCCAACAATAATAATTTCTTCCAGTGCAGGCTGAAGCTACTCAGCTGCCTACATGGGCTCACAATTCTATCAGGTCTTTCAAAGCCAGTCGAGTACTACTGCTTAGCCTCTGCCATTCCCCCCCCCCCCCCCAAGTTGGAATTTGTAACCTAGGAGACAAAGATTTGCTTTGTTTCCATGAGGGCAGCCCCCAGCAGCCAAAGATAGCTAGGCAGCCAATCAGTAGAGCTCATGGTTTCAAGTTTTATTTCAGAGAGAAGTTCTAACCTTCTTAGTTCTCCCTTTCATACTAGTTTTGCCCAGGCTGGGTTTTGTTGCAAATTGAAAACTAAGTTACCTTCCCCACTAACAATTAAATTCTATCAAAATTACAATTGTGTACAAGAGTCTGACAATCATTTGTTTTCTAGGAACCTTTAACTGCGATCCACACAACCCTCATTACTAAATATAGTGTGTGTGATAGCAAGTAGCTTTTAACCCCCTCCCTCCCGGTCCTCCTCCTCGTCAGCTGGTGAACATTAACACACTAGTTATTTAAGGCAGCCCTCTGAATGTGGGCTTCTCGCTCTCTCTCTCTCTCTGCCCGTCACCCCCCAGCCGGGGTCTGGGCCACCAACTGGTGTTGGTGTTTCAGTAGCAATTGGTTCCCTTACAGGGTGGAGTCAACAACACCATTAGCTTCTCAACTGATTTAAGCTTGTAGAAAAAAAGTCTCACATCCCCTTCCTCTCCCCACCTGGGAACAGAGATGAAGCATAGCAGAATATTGTGAAACACCTTTCTACAGAAGCTGTGAAGTACATGCTATAGTCTCATTAGACGATTCACGCTATGTACTTTATTTAGGGCACACGACTCAACGAACACTGCCCCCCCTTTTGTACATCTTCTGCTGAAGCAAAAGAAAAAAACCCACCAAACCTCCCCCTCCCTCCCAATATCAAGCTAAAGCCACTGAACTAAGGGATGCCAATGCAGCTGCATGGTAGTGCTCAGTGGAGCCCACCATTCAAGTTCACTTTTGATAACAGGACACTCATGTGGAAGCACACGGTTTGTGGGTTTCATTGTTGACCACCCACACTGAAAAATCCCCACGAGAATAAGATGGGGCAGCCTATAAGCCCTACATCAGTGGTTCTGAACCGGGGTAAGCGGATGTACCCCCCTGGAAGACCTCAACTGGTCTAGCTAATTCCCTAGTTTTACAACAGGCTACCAAACAAGTACAGTACTCGCAGTGTCAGTACACACAAATTTCATACAATGAAATATTTATACTGCTCTGTGTACTTGCATTTCACTGTATATTTATATTCCAATGGTTTTTAGAATTATCTAGCAATCTCAGTCACACCGAGTGCTAGGACACGTGTGTCTAGGTCAGATTTTGAAAGCAAGTGGTTTTTAAGTGAGCTACACAAGACAAATCAGACTCCTGAAAGGGGCACAGTAGTCTGGAAAGGTTGAGAGCTGTTGCCCTACATCAGAAAGACTCCATTGGCTCTTCTGTCCAGCTTCCAGTATTTAATGGGCACCTAGTGGCTTGTACACTAGGGAGGATGGGAGACTAGAAATTATTCCTAATGGCTCATCTTGTGACCTTGGCTCAAGCCACTTAGGGCCCAGCTTAGCAAAGCACTTAAGCACATTTTTACTCCTAGGGGAATTCTGCACCACTGCGTAATGTAGAATTCTGCAGAAATTAATGTGTGCAGAGAATTTCCCTTCTTCCCCCCCCCCCCCCAGAAATGGGCTGCAGAGATACTGGCCAACAATAGGGGCTGATGGACCCAGAAGAGCTCAGTTGACATAGAAGATGTGGCCGGGGGAAAGAACTGGAGGATTCCCAGCAGCTCTAGTTCCCAGCACACCCTGAAGGAAAAAGGCAGTGTAGGAAAAAGGCAGTGGCACACAGAAAACTCTGTGCAAACCTGGGACCAAGCACCAGGCTATTTCTCCCTCTGGATCCCTTGGGGGGGGAGGGGGGAGCAGGGGGAAAAGAGGGTGAGTGCCCGGGCCAGGGGTCCCACCCAGGCTGGCCTCTGGAAGGAGTGGGTGTGATTGTAGGAAATTTGTGTGTGTCTGTAGACATACTTGCTTACAGATATTTTGAAATACATTACCAAAATAATTGAAACTGAAATTATATAGTGTTACTTTTGACAAATAAAAGTTTGCAGAATTTTAAAACGTGCAAAAAAATTTGGAGCAAAATTCCCCCTTAGTAGAAATTCCTAAGTCACATTCATTTCATTAGCATTTAAGTTTGTGTTTAAGGAGAAGCGTGCCCTTTTGTGACTTGGAACTTTAATCTCTCTTGTGCCTCATTTTACCTATTTGAGGAATAGGAACAGCACTTCGTTTCACCGGGATAATGTGAGGATTATTTAAATCACTCGTTTTCCTCTTACCCGTCTCACCCATAACTGACACAATGCTGAGGCCCAAACACCACCAATCGTTTCCCACTTGGTCTGCCATCCTCTAATTTTTGCAAACCTACAACCACCCAAAATAAATACTTCAATCCTCTTAGAGCAGGCCAGCCCACATGAATATCCCTACAAGAGAGCAGTGGGCACACCTGGGATTGGGAAGCAAAATTAAGGGCCAGGGAAGAAAAGCAGCATGTCTAAAGTGCAGGCCTTTCCCCTGCAGAACATCTTGAGGAGGAAACGCTGTAGTTTGGAAATAAGGCTTTAAATGAGGACTTCGGCTGTAGGTACCGTTCCTTCATAATTTGGTGCTATTTCCACTTCGGGTGGGTCTCCACTACCCGCCGGATTGGTGGGTAGCAATCGCTTTTTTAGCGATAGATTTCTCGTGTCTCGTTAAGACGCAAGAAATCGATCGCCCGCAGCACCGTCGACTCCGGAACTCCAGCTTGATGCAAGGCAGAAGCTGGAGTCGATGGGGGAGCGCGCTGCCGACTGCCACCGCCGTGAGGACGGCAGATAAGTCGGCTGAAGATACGCGGACTTCAGCTACGTTATTAACGTAGCTGAAGTTGCGTATCTTCAGTCGAGCCCTCCCTCCCCCCCGCGCAGTGAAGACCAGCCCTTACTGACAATCATGGGCTTAAAAGGGCACATTTTTAAGTGCCGATGGACACACCGATTCACAAGACAGTCCTACAGTCATTCTTAGCAAGCTACCATGCTCAAGGTCCTTTTAATTTAGTGAGCTAAAAAAAAAAAAAAACAACAAAAAAACAACCCACCACACACTCCACACCAAGATGGAACCAAATTTTAAACCCCGCTGCTGTGTTGATGTCACTCCAGTCTTCTATCCACCCCGCCCCCAAGGAAAACTTGCACTTTCTCAACATGTAATGATATCTGCAGGTGCCCTCTGCAGTTTTCACTTCAGAATCCACTCTCTTAAGAGGTGAGAGGCAGAGGGAGATGTTCCTTGCCTCCTGCAGAGAGTTGTTCCCAGGACAGTTTCAGACTAGCACTGACCTCTATTTCATTTACTGCTGCTATGTAAGCTAAGCGAGCCAATCACTCATTATGTACCAGAACATCCTTTTCCATTACACCACCTCTCAGGCACAGGAGGGAGCCATTTAAAGAGGCAGGAACCATTTTAAACATTATGATCTGGCAGAAGAGTCCTTTCTGACACAGTTTATGAAGAGGGTCTTCTCTCTGTGAAGTGGCCTCTCCACCCCCAAACCCAACCTCCAGGATCAAAGAGCAAGAACAGAAATATACGGCCAACTGATATTTTTAGAGTACTACATTGAGGAGTAAGACAAAGCATTCTATTCCATCACACAGATATCAGACTTTCTAACCAATACCATGCTTAAATCTAACCTAATACTATGCTTAACCAGGGCTTAGAATTCCACATGAAATGTTTCTTGTCACCACAACCCCTTAGAAAAGCAATATTTTCTACAGAGGTACAAAATTGTAATTTAGCCTCCAGAGAGAATATCCCTGTTGTGTTAAATGCATGCAGTAATTCGCACATTAATACCACCTGATAAGAGAAACGGAGCTATAGCCACATCACCCAGCAAATGGCAGCATGATTTCTGATTTCATAACAGCAGTAGCATTTTTACAGAACGAGGCTGAAGCACAACATGTATACAGCATTTTCTTCTGCAGACCTTAAGGGCTTTAGAAGGGCAAGTTTAATTCCCCTTCCCCAATCTGCAAAATGGTACAGAGAGGTTAAGTGATTTGTCCTCAGGGTCACAGCCAGAGACAGCGATAGAAGTCTAGTTTCCAGTGAGATTTTGTGCCTGGGCTGCTCAACTTTCATGGCCATTTTGCAAAGCTGGCATGATATAAACTCACACTTGCATAACTGAAAAGGTATATTCAGAGGCCAGACTAATAGCTACTACACCATGGTATGATGAGGTCTGAGGCTGAGAGCTAAACTTCATTTCTGGCTTGCCTTTCCATCTTCATGCTTAGTCACATTCACTCCCTACCAATGTGCAAGTGACCTCTACTGTCCAGCCAAGGAAGAGCAAATATCAACTGGTACCAAGAGCCAGAAGGGTGGTTGCCCCAATTCAGGGGCTTTAAAACTAGTGCATTGAATGGGTTAAAAATTTTGGGCTTGAAACACCCATAGTAGGTGGTGGGAAGGAAGGAATACAGATTTATAGGCCAGTCCCTTTTGACTGTGAAGCAAAATATTATGTTGGTCCCAACTGCATGCCCAGGGAGTCTAGTCTGCATGCTCAAATTCCCAAGTCTTCAGAAAAATCAATGCCTGCAACCTGTTTGAGAAATCAAAGTGGATTTATTTTAATGACACATTAAAATGGTGTCTTGAAACCAACCCACCTGCCAAGTATTTTATTTTTGAAGGTCAATTTGTGGAACATCAACGTTTTTTAAAAACAAGTCAATGCTCTCTAGATTAAGGTTTTATGAAAAAGTTTCAGCTCACAATCACTCTCAACTCAGAGGCAGACCTCCACAATTATTATTAAAGTGAAGACACAGATAGAAGTTTAAACTACAAGAAGTAGATCATGTAATATCAGATTGTGCAGCAAGTCAATATGGACATGGCCTGGGGGGAACCAAAACCCCACCCAAACTCTGCATCAAAAATTTCTCCTCCACCTTGTATTTGTCCATGTAGTTTCAGGAGGCAAACCCTTTTCTTCTTTAAAAGCAGGCTCCTTCACCAAAACTAATGCATACCGTATGTAGTGCCTGCTCTATCTTAATTATCCGAGTAGCCATGCTTAATGCTATATGATCCATTTTCCCCTCTGGTGCCCTACCAAAAGAGAAGTGCTGCTGATGTTAAGCAGAGCAATCAGTTCTCTCTTGCAGATATCAACGCCAGATGGGTTCAGGCCAACGTTTAGCACCTGGGGCAACATTTACCCCTTCTGAGGCATCATCAAACTACAGGCTGCTTCCAGCCCTTGTTTCAAGTTTCCTCCTTTGGAAACAACTTCCTTAAAAATGTTGATGATGAAACTTCTGGAAGATCTGATTTTTGATTTTTGCTTGGAGTGATATTGTATAGGCTAGAACAATAGCTCTCAACCTTTCAAGACTGTGTCCCTTTCAGGAGTCCTATTTGTCTTGCGTACCCCCAAGTTTCACCTCACTTAGGAACTACTTGCTTACAAAAATCAGACATAAAAATACAGAAGTGTCACAGTGCATGGGTACTGAGAAATTGCTTATGTTCTCATTTTTACCACACAATTCTAAATCAATTGGAATATAAATATTGCACTTACGTCTGAGTAGAATGCATAGAGCAATATAAATAATTCATTGCTTGGATGAAATTTGAGTTCGTACTGACTTTGCTAGAGCTTTTTCTGTAGCCTGTTGTAAAACTAGGCAAATATCTAGATGAGCTGACAGAGTCCTGTGGCACCTTATAGACTAACAGATGTATTAGAGCATAAGCTTTCCTGGGTGAATACCCACTTCGTCAGATGTATCTGACGAAGTGGGTATTCACCCAGGAAAGCTTATGCTTTAATTATCTAAGGTGCCACAGGACTCTGTTGCTTTTGCAGATCCAGACTAACACGGGTAACCCCTCGGATAGATGAGTTGAACCCCCGGAAGACCTCAGGGTACATGTACCCCTTGACTAGAATAGCTGTCCTTGCTTAACTAGAATATAACTTAGCCACAGTTTACTACTGCACTGCTAACCCCCCGCTGGGGCTGCAGCATGCTCTTGGACACCAGAGCCTTGCCGGCAGCCTCACAATTGTCACTTAAATACCACTGTTATTAAAAGCTTCTGAGCTGTTTTTCAGAGCAAGCAGTGAGAGACAGAGACAAATCGTTACCATCCCCAATGCCAAGCAGCCTCAAGGTCATTCGTAATGTGGGAAAGCAGCAGTCGCAAGACTCCTCCCACTAGACGCTCATGGCCTACCAGTCACTGACTCTTAGCAAGAGCCAGACAGCATAATAGACTGGATATGACAAAGCGGGGAATCTGCTGCATTGCCAAGGCATTCTCTCTGCTTTTACCTCATGCAAACTGTTCAGAGATGCGGTTGAATTGATCTCTTTTTAAATGTTTGCTGTATTTCATCCAGTACCGACTGGCTTTTCATTTGCTACCGTTCATTCAAACACCAAATGCATCATGTGTGTGTGTGTGTCTGTCTCACATACACACCCTTTTTCATCCCCCAAATTTCCAAGACAATGAGCATTAGTTATAGAGCCTCTTAAAAAAACTCGAGATATTGGTATTTCCGCCATTTCAAAGACAAGACTTAAACAAGAGACAACAGTGGAGCAAACAGCCCATGGTCATCACTGGATATCAGGTAGCAGAGATGAAAATAGAACCCAGGAGTCCTGACAGCCTCACTCCACCCCAGTCCCTACCATAACGTCTAAACCACATTGCATTGCTTTGTTTTACTATAAAACCAACCGCGCACACTCAGATCTCACTTCAGAAAGTGTTATCGGTGATGCAACATTTAATTCTCATTGAGACTTAACAGCAAAACACATTCCCGTAAACATAGGTTGAGAACATACCCCCCACTTTTAGACATACTTGACTGATATTCATGATACGGCCCATGTCCGTTTTAGCAGTGTGCCACAGCAATGGAATAGCATTCCATCATCACTCCCAGGTGAATAATAAAATTGCTCTTGAAGTGATTTGCAGAGTCAGGCATGGGCCTGTTATTTAATTACCTGGGGGTGCCACTCGATCCTGATATTTGGGTTCAAATTCACTGATAGTGAGCAACATCACTTGAATGGTCCCAATGAATATACCCGCCAGGCAGCCATAGAAGATCAGGTAGAAGAGAAGGATCTTAACTGCAAGAGAACAAAGAAACAATCAAGCCCTTGATGCAGCCATGTTTCAGCACAAAACTTCATCCTTTTCTACCACTGAAGGAAAACCCAGCATGCTTTAAAAGTGTGACCTACTGAAATTGCCCAAGAGGCCAGAGCTAGGGATCATGGTCACAACAGTTAGCAAGTAGCAGACGGTTATTTGTACTACAGTAGTGTCGGGATGTCCTAGTCATGGACCATTGTGCTAGGCGCTGTACAAACAAAGCAATTTTATTCAGATCAGTTTCTACACATTATTAAATACTATGAACCAACTTTTTCATTTAAACAACATGTGAAGGTTAAAACTTGGAACTTATTTCCTGGTGCATTCAGTAATAGCACTCTGTGCTGCATCATAAGGGACTCATTTTCAGCAAAGCAAGCCTGCGTGATAGTAAAGGACACCCCTAAAGTGCCTGTCCTTTGGAACAGCAGCCCCTCACTAGCACTTGCCTTGGAGCTAGAAATGCCAAATTAATTAGCAGTTCAAACCCAACTGATTTCCACTGGGAGTTGGGTGCCTAATCCTTTTAGGATCTTTCGACAACCCTAGTCTTCAACTGTGGGCCTAATCCCCCATAAAGGAAAGTCAGTGAGAGGTTGCTAGAAGCAAAATTAGGCTTCATATTGGAATCAGCTAGACAATAGCCGGGTGGTGAAAGCCACCTGTATTACTGTAGCTTGACAATTCCTATATAAATAAAAACCTGACAGCATTACCACATCATCCAGCTGAAGCAGTCACCACCACCAGCACCAGATTTTTGATCTAGAGGAAAGGGGGACTGGAATAATCACAGAAGAGAATACAAAGGAACACAACACTACTCTGAATCTGGATATCAGTTACTGGTTTACAAGGATTATCTCAGATGATTAACTGCATAGTAACATGCTG
This sequence comes from Sternotherus odoratus, assembly GCA_032164245.1. Taxonomy (NCBI): domain Eukaryota; kingdom Metazoa; phylum Chordata; order Testudines; family Kinosternidae; genus Sternotherus; species Sternotherus odoratus. Next base: position 131,989,082 of record JAVMKO010000001.1, read on the forward strand.
TACTAGGCATCACCAAGCAGCCTACAGGAAGGATAAGCTAGCCCATGCCAAGCAACTGTATGCTAATCAAGGGAACAGGAACAAGCACAACCAAGTGAACTAAAGTTAGAGGCATGGGTTGACTTGAGAAGAGACCTATTTGACTTCAGAATGTCCTAATCAACATTGCAGTGCTGTAGGGCTTGTGTACTCATGGCATAGCTGGGCCAGCGCTATAAAAAAAAAAAAATCCACCTCCATGAGGGGAATAGCTGCTATCAGTGGCTCCCAGCGCTGGTGCACTGTCTACACTGTCACTTTAGAGCACTGGAACTTCCAGTGCTGGGGGGGGGGGGGGTTCACACACCCCCCCCAAGCGTTATAAAGTACCAGTGTAGACAAGCCCTTAACAAAGGTTCTCTGAACTGTCTGGAGTGGGGGAGGGAAGGACAAAGTGAAAGAAGAAAGCTTTTTTCCTGTGCTCAATTACCATAGAAAAGCAGCCCAATTCAAATACAATTTTCTTGGCTTTAATTATTTTCAATCTCTTATAATAAAAGCATCAGAAATGGGTGGGACAGACAACAGAGAAAACCAAGATAGGGCCTTGTCCTCAAACTTCCTCCTTTCCCCCTGGGTTTGGGCAGCAGGAAGTTCATGAAATTGAACTCAGCGGCACTAGAGTTAATCACACTCCTTGGTATCCAGGCAGCTCTAGGCAAATGGTTGTGATGTCAGAGATTTGGAAATTTTTTCCAGACCAGTCAAAGGAGGTGCTGTTGTAATACACCAAACAAGAGCACTGCTGTCTGCAATGTTCTTGCTTGCCTTTGATTTTTAATTAATTTATTTATTTTGGATCACATCAAATGGGCAGTACCAGGAGGTAGCATTAACATCTCTCCCAACCAGTATATCATCAAACAACATAGAGAGACATCTACAAGGTACATAGCCTGGGCTATAGAAAATATCCAACAAATCCACCGACAAAGTACAAGGGCTTACATGAGAAACAGGTGCCTGCTATAGGTTGGTGTGTAATACAGGGGCCGGATTCTGAGCTAATGTCATAGCTTTGGTGACTTCAAGGGAGGTACACCAGCGAGGATCTGGCCCTAAAGATTTAGATACAAATTATTTGTGGCAAGGACCACATTCTATACACTTGTAAAACTCGCCACAGGCTCATGGTGCTATTAAAAAACAACAACAGTAAATCTATTTAAATTCTCTGCTCACACAAATATATAGAGAGAGAGCCTCCTATAATGTGTCCTAATGCTTCTGCCTGCCAAATCTAAAGATGGCAACTCCACATCCGGTTGATCAGTCAACAGGGGCTGACTTCAACAATGAGGGTGGCAGGCCAGCTTTGGTTGGCAGCAACTATAAGACTGACTAAGGCTTTGAAAATTCATATATAAATAACTCCCCAAGTACTACTTGTAATAGTACAATATGTAATCAGTACATTACACATTATACTTCTTGCTTACATTGGAGGTAGTGTAAAAAACATTTGTTTCCCAGGTTCTGATGTAAACCAGCTTCCTTTAACCACCCGCCCATCCCAAAAAGGGAAGAATAGAAAGGATGAATAAAATGTCCTTCCAGTTCTACAATTTCACAATTCATAAATAGGGCCTAGGTTTGTTGGTTAAAACCCAGCTAGGTAAAAATGAGCCCAAGGGCAAAACGCCCTCTCCGAGGACAACCATGCCTAGCACTTCAGTCCTGAGAGCGGATTCCTTGCCAGCCTGGATGTTTCGTTGTTTAAAAGAAAAAAGAAAAAAAGAAAAAAAATCAGCAAATATTTTAACAGTATCTTTTTGTAACTTTGATGGGGAGGTGGGGAAGAATCACAGTGACTAACAGCCACATGCTAGGTCAAGCTGGAACCAGGCACACGATTTCTCAAGTTATAGATCACAACGTATTTCGTGTGTTTTATTGTACAGAACTGGAGCTGCTTTTCTCCGGGGTCAACTTAAAATGATATTTAGAGTTTGCAGACGCTTAGAATCCAAAGCAAACAAATATGGTTGTATAGAGAACAGAGAAGAGCCAAAAAGATGGAGGGAGGAAAAACTGGGAAGTGATGCGCCCTAGATCTTCACAATGCCCCTTGTATCTATCAGGTTAGTGCAATGCAGGCTGTGATGCACCTAGAAGGGGGGGGGGGGGGTTCTTCTTGCCTCAGACATAAGCGGAGGAGTGGGGAGAACTACACCAAGAAGAAGGGAAGGAAGAGGCAATAGATTTGAGCCATTGTGCACCTCATGGCCTCACTCAAGTTACATTTAGTTGCTAGGAGACTGGCTTCAAGGACTTGCTCATTCCCGAGTCTCCCTTGCTTCCTCCCCACCCAGCCCTTTCCTCTCCCTCCCCCAGCGCATGCAGGTTATTCCTCCAAATGGAAACAGGGAGGGAAACACACAAAAGACCCAAGAGGACCATCCACACATCCAGGAAAACCAACCCCCCATGTCCTACTACTGGATGGCCTTGCTCAGAGAGCCCAGTGCCTCCGGTTACCTCCTGCTTTGAGATGTCACCTTGACTAACCTTGAGCTATGATGCATTATTAACCCTTTGCTTCCCCCCCAGGCAGCTCCACCAAGCCTGCTGGATTCCAGGGGGTCTCTCTGTGCAAGAGAAAATCCTCTACCCCCAATTTCACAGGCCATCCCTGTAACACCTCTAAACGCAGCCTCTTTTCCTGACTCTCCAATTTGTCCTCCTCCAAAGCCACCATGCCAGCCGCATTGGCTCCTCTACAAAGGGTCTGATGCAGAGGATGGTGGGAAACAGCGAGAGGTATGAGTAGGGTTGTTCGCCCCCGCACGCACAGCCGCCCACGCCACCCCTACCGCAGTCACGACTCAGATTTAACTAGATCGGTGCCCTTCAGCGTGACCTTTTGCAGGGAAAAAGGAGACACCGAGCCGCTTTCCCCGGGGGGGAGGGGGGGGGGGAAGACCTCAGCCTGCCCGATTTCAAACATCGCCGACAGATCTAGGCAACAGGCTACGAGCAAGACCAAAAGGCGAGGCAAGGTTGCTCCTCCGCATCCGATCCCCCCCACACAATCGCTTTCCGCCCGGAACAATGGGCACGGTCTCGCCCCAAGCGATGCAGCCTCCCTCCCAGGAAGGGAGCCAGCCGCCCCCAACCCAGCTAACCGCGCAAGGGAACACGGCGAGGAGCCAGAAATGAAACCCACCCCGGCGTGAGCGAGTCGGGGGGCGTTAAAATCGCCAACATCCAAGCGGCATCTACGCCCCGCGCAGGAAGTTCGGGGTCTGCTCTGAATCCTGGTGCCCGAGGGGGCCGGGCCTCGCGCTGGCTCTACACCGATCCCAATGCACCGGGGAATCCGCGGCTCGCCCCCCACCCGCCCTAGCTCCAGTTCCTGCGGGTTAGCAGCGGGCGGCCGCCTCCTCCCCACGCACCCACCCACCCACCCGAGCCCCGCAGCGGGTGCGGGGGAGGCGGCGTCGGGGCAGCACTTACACCAGCTGCCGCCGGTCCGGCCCAGGAACTCCTTCTTCTCCGAGTTCCAGATGAATTTCTTCCAGTTGCCGTCGCCTTCCTTGGCCTTGCCGCGAGCCATGGGGGAGGGAGCGGCCCCGCCTGGGCGCTGGGGCGACCCGGGAAAATCCGACTCGGCCCCGGGGAGCGGAGCGGGGGGCGGCCCTGCCGGCGGGTTCCCGCGCACGCCCCGGCTGCTGGGCAGGCGAGAGAGCTGCGGGCCGGTCGGACACTGGCGGGCTGCTGCTGCTGCTGCTGCCGCCGGCTCCCAGTCACAGAACCGCGCCGGCCGGGGACAGGCGCTCGGCTGGAGCCGAGCACCGCGACGCGCTATATTGCCGGCTCCCGGGGGCCGGCGCCGCCCACCGAGCGCCCGCAGCCAATGAAAGCGGGGTTTGGGTGGGGGGCGTGGCTTGCAGGGCGGGGGGAGGGGAGCACGTGGCTGAGCTGTAAGGGTTGGAGCCCCCCCCCCTTCCCCCGGCGCACCTGCAAGGGAGAGGAGCCCCCCCCACACACCTGTAATGGGGGCGGGGCAGGGGGCTCCAGGCCAGAGACTCGCAGACTGGGGGTGGGTCTAGCAGCCGCCAGGCTGCGCCCTGCGGGCGGAGGGGAAGGCGATGGGGCGGGGAGAGAGAAATCGGCGGGGGGGCCCCTGCGGCTCAGCGAGGCGGGGTGTGGCTGCAGCCCTGAGGCCGGGGGGGGGGGGGATCAGAGTAGGGTGAGGGCCGTTTAAGGAGGCGGCGCGGCGCAAGCTACTAGACAAAGGGAGGCGGAGGCCGGGGGCGAGGGCTGGCGCCAGCCGCACACCTGCACCCAAAGGGAGGGGGAGGAGCTGGGGGAGGGATAAGGGGTCAAGGGCGAGTCGAGCTGCAGGCGAGAGGTTTGCTGCGAAGGGGGATGGGAGAAGGAGCAATGTCCTTCCTACCGTCTCCACACCTCCCCCAGCACTACCATCCGTAAACTTGACAGCAGCTAACCCTGCCCTGTGTAATAGGGCCTGACACACCCCCCTTCTTGTGGGCCATACTTACCTCCAATGCATTCTCCCACCGGCTGGCTGCCCACAGCTACCACACACAGTAGCAGCTGGAGAAATCCCTTCTGGCTACAGCTGTAATTTCCCAACCCTGCTCTAGGAATCCCCTCTTCCCCCACCATGAATATGCAAACACAGGACAGCAGCCCACTCCACTGGATGAGAAAAGGGTGCTAGTCCCTGATTCTATGCCAGGAACTCCTAGGCCTAGCTTTTTAATATAGTACCTGTCACGGGGGCATCTAAGCTGTGATTCATCACGGGGCGACAACATGCTGGGCATCCTTCCTCTTTCTGGCAGCAGCTGCAGACTGGTCTGGGTCTAGGAGAAGGCCAAAGTGAGGTGTCATGTGCTGGTAGCAGGAAGAGAAATGTCTCACCCTTTAAAATCCATTTTCTCTTTGCTATACAACCTCTTCTGCATGAACCACTCCTGCTGCTGAGCAGAGAGTGTAGTAGAGCAAAGCTTTACTGCTGGGTACCTTTCTTTCTCCTCCCATCTGTCTTTCCTACCCTCCATTCTAAAATCACACTGCACTCGAGCTCACTCAAGGGCAAACACAGCTATTGCATATTTGATGCAAATAACATGCCCCACGCTGCGTTTGGGCTGGGAACACCTGTGAGGAGGAGGAGAGACAGGCAGAGCCTGTCCCCCTCCCCTGGGGCAGTGCCATCCACAATGTCTGCAACACAGTGGTAGGTAGGCAGGGGGTAGAGTCTTCAATGAACAGACCAGAGGGTGGTAGTGATGGGAGGGAGGAGCAAGCAGCAAGGACCAGGCCAGAGTATTTCCTCTGAGTGTGACCTTCATGAACATATGCACTATTTTCCTTTTTCTTTCCCCTCAGGGACACTGGAGAGCACGTGGTCAAACTAAGCACAGCCAGGGAGAAGGATGACCTGCCCACAGCTACTAACTAGATTTGTTTTTCAAAGCCATATCTCAACTAGATCTATACCACACAGGGAACCACCACCACTATGGAGCAGGTGGGAGCCAGCAATCACTGTCCATACCCAGTGCCGGGACAATCACCCTGCGTATCCATGCTCAGCAGTAACTGTTGGCTCACCTGTAGCCTACCCCACCCCATCATTTGCTGATCATCACCACACTCCTGCCACGTATCTTCCTTGGGTAATTGGCCCAGTACTCAATATTGCCAGGGCCCCTACCAAAACCTAAGCATGAATTTCTGGCCCATCACTCTGGGTACTCACTCCTTTACTGCATTACTGATAGCTAATACCACCACTTAGCTCTAGATAGGAGCTTTTTGTGAAGCATTTTGAGGCCCAAGGACAAAGGAGGTCAGTAACATTGTGGCCATTTTATAGATGGGGACAAAAAGGTGAAGTGACTCACCAAATGGCCAACCCAAAAACAGGACACAGATCCCCAGAGTCTCAAGTCAGTATTCTGTTCTTCATATCATGTTGTCTCAATAATCTAGCACCCACACCTGCTCCAACTAACTTTAACTCTGCCCTCTAGAGATGCAATGGGGGGGGAAGAGGAGTATAAAACAAAATTTAAAATGTGTCATTAAAATCAATTTAATCTTATTATGGGACCACAAATACTAATAGGCCTTAATCATAAACATGACTATTGCATGGTGTCACTGTGGGGCAGAGTTAAGGTGGTTTGGGTGCCTTACATGTACATTTCCTACCTTATAGATGTTTTGATTTCTTTTAAATACCCTTAAACTCTGAATTTGCTGTGTTTGTAATGCTTGGGTTTGAGTAATTACAGCATCCCCTGTACATATCTGGCCTACTGGTTAGAGCACTGGATTAGGATTCAGGATACTTGGGTTCCCTTCCCAGCTTAAGCCACTGGCCTGCTGAGTGACCTTGGACAAGTCACTTCACTTCCCCATGCCTCAGTTTTCCTATCTGTAAAGCACTTTGAAATCTGCTGCTGAAAAATGCTATACAAGAGCAAGACCTTATTACAAGGAAAAGCTTCGTTGGTTTAGCAGCATCAAGCAGGGCTGTAGAAACCAGAACTGTATAACCTCAACCTAGAACCAAAGTGAAACAACTACCCAAGAGGAATCTTGTATTGGACCAACTTGTGTTGGTAAGAAACAAGCAGACCTTAAGAATTTTGGAGCTCAAAAGCTTGTCTCTCTTTCTCTCTCTCTCCTATATTCTGGGACCAACACTGCATAATTTCAAATGGCACACACCTAACTCTTACTTCAAGGCCCCCAATCCTACAAACACTTATGCACATGCTTAAGTTTATATCTGTGAATGGTTCCATTGGATTCAGTATCACTTTTGTGTAAGTTAAGCAGCTGCTTCAGCATTTGCAGGATGGGGACCCAAGTTAGGTACAAATTCACCCACCTCCTGCCTGGCCACTCAGCTTTTGCCCAGACAGGCTGAGCACACAACTATATGATCAGATTTTCAAAAAGAGCCTACCATGACCTTTGAAAATGCTGAAGATAAAACCTGCAAAGATATCCACCGTGTCTACAAGTTTAGCTACAAAAGGAAGGAGTTTTGGAGACCCATTTCCACACTACCTAGGGAAGAATGATTTAGCAGGATGGGATTTTGTTAGCATTTCATGAGGACTTGTTTCTTATGCGAATGAGGTGAAGGGAGAGGGCTGAGGTGAGGCAACTTCTTGCAGTGGGAGAGGAGAAAGGATTCAAGAGTGGTTCTCACTTGAGGAAGTGGTACAAGCTGTCCTGCAGTGAGACATGGAAGTGGACAGAGGCAGGGTTTTTGCCCAGAGAGGTGATTATTTTGCCCTTTGGGCATGGAAAGTGCCTTGCTCTCAGTGAGGGAGCAATGTGGACTTTACTGCTGGGAGAAATTGGGATAGTTTGACTCCCACCCCCTGAAACCCAAGTAACTTGCACTGAAATGAGACTGGTGAGGTAATATCTTTGGCCCAAATGCTGTTGGTGAAAAAGACAAGCTTTCGAGCTTACCCAGAGCTCTTCTCCAGGTCTGCAAATAACATCCATTACACTCCGAGTCTGAAAGGATGGAGGGGAGAGGGGAGCAGACTAGGGTGAAACCTCAAACTGCTAGAACAAGCACTACTTAGAAGATGAAAGTGTGCAAAATGCCCTTAAGTGGTTACCATACATGGGCTGCCAAACATGCCGCAAACAGGCAGGGCTGGGTCTCGTCTGTGTGACAAGCCTAGAGCAGGATGGGGCAGCTGCTCAGAAGACTGGCACCATGCCCACACCACACAAAGAGAGAGAAAGAAACAAAAGGGGGCCAATCAGAGCCCCCCCAGTGCAAAAGGCCACAAGTCATGTGTGCTGTGTTCAGTCTCCCAGGAAAAACCAGGGAGACACAGGGCCTGATTCTCAGTGACACTGGGGCATTTTACACCACTCCAGCAGTGTAACGTAGCCTCAGAGTGGCTAGAAATGCCCCCCTCCCCCAAGAATGTCCCTCACACTCCAGTCAGTGTAAAGCTGGCATATGGGCTCTACATCAGCCCTAGGCGTAAGGAGCATCATGGCTGCAGTACGCTGCGCTCTGACTGTTCCCTGATTCTCTGCCTCCGGGACCCATAAAGAGGCAGAGCATACGTTTTGGAGCAGAACAGAAGCTGCTCTAAATTACACCAGGGTACAGGCAGGTCGGCATAGCCCCAGAATACAGAGTGCGCAAAAGTGGCTTTAAAACAATCTTTGCTCCCCATCCCTGTCCCGAGCACAGGAACGGCATAGCCGAGGAGCAGGCCCACACACATAGGCATTTGGTTCTCTGAGCCCGGAGTTTTTATTTATGTAGGTTTATTAAAATTCCTATCCAAGCCCCAGGCATCAAAGCAGGGAGGTGGTAACTCGTAATTAGATCAGCAGAAAACCATCAAGGAACCCAGTTCTCCTCTCGCTTATGCCAGTTTTACACCTATGTAATACCGTTGACTCATTACTAGCTTGTTCCAGTCTCAGCAGAGTCAGGTGTATTGGCTCAGCTGGGCAGAACCGTTCAGGCTTCAGTTTCCAATTCCGCACAGAACAGTTGGGTGGAGGATTCACAGCTCTGGAAGGCTGCGTCGTGGGTGGGCAGGCAGGATGCAATAGGACTGCATGTAACGGGAGAGAGATCCGCTGTTGGATGTTAAATAACCAGGCTACGTCACTGGGACAGGGTGTTGTGCCTTTGGCTGAACACATACAACCATTAGTAGCAGAAACCCGAACAACATTCTGATCCACACAATAGAAAACTAGGATGTAGTCAATAAGCCATTTCTCCAGACCCATTATTTTGTTGGGGATGCAGGAAAATAGAATTTTTGCCTCCTCAATGAAAATAGTTGAATAAAAATATAGGAAACACACCCCATTTTGCTTGGCCCATCAGAAAGTGAACATCCCGCAGGGAAAAAGGATCTCACCCGGGGAAGAAAGTATGAAACTGGGAAAAATACAATGTGTTTCCTTACAGCTGGCATTCTGGAGCCTCTGTGAGGATGGCAGCCAATCCCCATGTGAACTATATAAGTAATGAAAGCGAGGAATACTTGTAGCACCTTAGAGACGGACTAGTTTATTTCAGCATAAGCTTTCGTGGGCTATAGCTCACTTCATCGGATGCGTAGAATGGAACAGAAGTAAGATGCATTTATACACACAGAAAGAAAGGGAAAAAAATAAAACTGTACATTAGCATACCAATTCTAAGAGGCTGTTAAATGTAGATGGTCCATTATCAGCAGGAGAAAAAAATACCTTTTGAAATGGATTTGTGTGTCAAGTAAATTAAAGCAGGAAATGCAATCAAGTACTATAATGAGCGAACCATTCGCAAGTCCTATTTAGCCCCTGGTTAATTGTATCCAATTTGAAAATTAATTCCAGTAATAAGTAATGGCAAGGAGGCTGAAGAAAGAGCCTTTCACTTCAAGTGCATTGGTTCAAATTCATCCTAGATTTGGTAGAAACGGTACCATCTGAAGTCCATGTGGCATGAGCTTGGTGGATCTCAGTTCCATTCCTACAGGATAAAAGTCTGCACCACAACCCCCCCCTGCAGACACTAATTAACCTCTATGCATAAGTGCTGGAACTAGGGACACAGAGGGTGCTGCCACACCCCCTAGCTTGAAGTGTTTTCCTTTATATACAGGATTTAGTTTGATTCAATGGCTCTCAGCATCCCCACTATACAAACTGGTCCAGCACCCCTGCCTACATGTTCATTGACTCAGCAACAAAAATCAAGGACCGGCTGGCACATGGAGACTAAACTCCCCACTCACTCCTAAAGGGGGGTAGTGGTGAGGCACACCAGCTTGCCATGCTGCTGCCTATGCTGTTATGTACAGAAGACTCCAGTCTCCAGGGACCATCAATCTTTCACCAGCACTAAACCACTTACATTTGGGAACAAAAAACTAATAAATCTCTGAAATGTGATCTAACAGAGGTTTTAAAAAGCGGGTGGTGGCGGGTGGGGGAGAAATGGTTTCTGTCCTTAGCTATCAGGCACGGAGTTATCCAAGCAGCCCACACAAGGACTGGGGATGGGAAGAGTAAATGAGGGCACAACTTGTCTCTAAACCTCTTGTAATTGTTCAGTCAGGAGCACAATAGGATGGCAAAGTGATTTACAAACGCTTTCAGAGACTCTTTTCCTCCCAGCAGGCTGGACATCCGCAGCAGGAGGTTAAAAAGAATGCCAATTACAGTTTAAAAGGCTTTATTTTCATTTTACCCATGGTAAGAAAGAAGAGCTCCCAGTTCTTAGCTTGTGAACTCTGAGAATGCTGCAGAACAGAAGGCTGGCTATGACTCTTTGTTTGTCTTGTTAGCCCAATTCCCATGCCATTCTTTAATGATCGGAGTTGCTTGACACCCCAGTGGAGGAGTCGGGGGCGGGGGGAGGGTGAGAAGGCAGTGGACTACCTGCCTCTTGAGATGTCATCATCTAGTTCCCATGGGGCAGCACGTCTGACATCATCTCGTGCTGCCGCCAAGAGGATTCTGTCTCAGAGCATGCCTGGACTGCAACCAGGGGGGTCTGACTGCAGCTCATGTAGACATACTCGAGCTCACTTTAAATTTTGCTAGCTCAGGTACCAGACTGGGGAAGCCGCAGCAGCTAGGCCTGCAGGTAGTTACCCGGGGTTCCAGGTGGGCTTGTACAGCCTGCACTGAAGCGTGCACTGCTGTGGCTTCACTACTCTGGGACCTGAGCTAAGGAGCTTAAAGCTAGCTCAGGTAGGTCTGCTCAAGCTGCAGTTGCCCTGTTGCTTGCACTGTGGACGCAGCCTTGGGTACATTTCTCTGAGGTAGATTTGGTGTCGACAGAAGGTGATGAGTTGAAAGGCCTGTGGATTGAAGTTGTCTATGCACTAAGGCAGTGGTCATTTCCCCACACACAACGCCTGTTGACAAGTGGCCTCCTCAATTCTGACAGAGCTGTTTGTATGGAATATGCAAATAGGGCCAGATTTCCAAAGATACTGAGGCATCTAGAGATACAGCTTTGTGCCTGTTGGGATTTTCAAAAGCATTCAAGCAGGTTAGGCACCTAATCCCATTTGGCACTATTGTTAGGTGCTTCAATATATGTATCACTGTATCTTTAGGTGCTTCAATACCTTTGAAAACGAGGCCATAGTCTCTGTGGTCCATTCAGTTCCTCCTTGGCCTCTCTGCTGAGACAGCCAGCAACAGAACTGCATAGGGCCGGTTGCGTGGTGGTGGACTTTTCTTTGTCTGATATCTGACCACTAGGAATTGCCCTGAGACCACTTCGTTTCACAGGGGTCAACATGGGGATGACTGTCAGACACTCCCAACCAGAGCTGAATAAGAACCAATAACCAGGAAGCAGAAGGAACTATATCCTTACCCTATTAAGAATCCCTTCAGTCATGAGTTTAATGAGAATGTAGCGGAAGAATCAAGTAAATGGTATTGACCTGCTGCTGTCATTTACATGGGACATGCCTTGCAGTCACTTAAATTGCAGTGGTACCTGGAGGCCTCAGCCAGATCAGGGCCCCATTGTGCTGGATAAATTCTATTTTTGCATTTAATGTTTTCTATTTGAAACTTGGGTTCATATTTATGCAATGGATGGGGTAGCGTAGGGATCAGCAACCTTGGCACGCAGCCCCCCAGAGTAAGCACCCTTAGCAGACCTGGCCAGTTTGTTTACCTGCCGCATCCGCGGGTTTGGCTGATCGCGGCTCCCACTGGCCGCGGTTTGCCACTTCAGTCCAATGGGGGCTACGGGAAGCGTGTGGACTAGGACTAGTATTGAACTAAATGAAAACTTTGCATGATACAGTGGAACCCCGCAATACCACGTCGATCGGGGTCCAAAAATATTGACCGCGGTAAATGTGGGGTCATGGTATTGTGGGGTTGCGCTACATCAAAGCACCGCCCACTGCTGCTGTCGGGAGCCACGCACACCCTGCGTTATAAGCTCCACTGTATTCTGCTTTAGGGTGACCAGATGTCCTGATTTTATAGGGACAGTCCCAGTTTTTGGGTCTTTCTTCTATAGGCCCTATTACTCCCGCATCCCCATCCCGATGTTTCACATTTGTTGTCTGGTTACCCTATTCTGCTTTTAGGAAGGAGGCTGGCAGCAAACTACCAAATGCAAATCAGTGCTGCTGCATGTTGAAACAGATCCTGGGCGGTCATAACTGGGGCCTTGCTCAACTCCATGCGGGAGGATTTGAGAGATTCCTTACTTTTTTCTAAATCCCTTTAGGGCAAGCAGCTGTTCTCTGTAATCAGATACTAGTTGTACTTACAAAGCTATTACTGCTACCTGAAGCTCAGAGCACTTTAAACAACTTCAAAATATCCCTGGCTAACCATTATCATACTAATTTTGTCGTTGGTAAACTGAGGCACAGAGACGAAGTGACTTTCCCCGAGGCTACCTAGCAAGTCAGTAGCAGAGCACATGAGAAACCCCTGAATCATTAGCATCAAATCCACATTTGAACCACTTCCTACACTTCTACATTTACACAATAAATTCAGCTGCGGTTACTGACTGAATCTATACTTTGCCCCATGAGTCTCCACTGGTGATAGTGTAAGCAGGTCTCAGATTGTTTAAAAAAATCACCATGCAATGAGGTGTGTTAAGAGCCTTTACACCTTGACTACACTGTCACCTTTTCCTCTCCTGGCAGAGCCACACTGCTACTGACTGACTCCAGCACTCAATGCCACGTGTATCCCGCTTTTATGAGCACCCGCACTCCTCCAGAATGGTACCATCTCCATTTTGGGAGCTACAGCAAGCACATAGCTGGGGTGCCTTATCTGATGGGTGTGGCACTCTATCTAGGCTTCCATACCACACCTCTCACCATGGTATTTGAGCACTTGTCCCAGTGTTAACAGCAACATTAAATAATGCAAACTAACCAATGTAACAGATGTCTACTAGCTACTGTGGCATATGACACCCATATGGCACAAAAGGGACCCTTTTGCTACCAGGCAGGTGTGATCTATAGTGTGAGAGCTCAATAAAAATCCAGTTAACACTTTCATAGAAGAATTTTCCTCAGCTCTGTTGGGGAGAGAATACTGAGAAATGAAGATGCATTTTTTTTTCTTTTTGAGGGAAGACTTAAGACCTGGTAAATGTTTGGTCACTTGGATGGTTGTGGATGCTTCATTCCTGGGATGAGTAGCTGCCCATATTTCCTATATAAATTGAATTTAACCATTTTCCAAGTGGTTCTCTCAACTCATTTTAGTTAGTCTCCTGGAAAACACATGTTCAGCAGGTCTCCCTCCCTCTTTTTTGACTCCACTCTGTCTAGCTAGTAAAATAGCTTCTCACTCCAGCCCTGGCCCATGTCCATGACTTAGAATAAAGGTGCAGATCTCTCAGTATAAACACAATGTAGGGGCAGGGAGCCTCTGACCACTTCTGAGCACCAGAAAAAAATATCACTGTTCAGTTCTATGCTTATCTCTCAGAGATCAAGTTCCCAAGCATCTGCCAAAGCTTGCTTCAGTTCCTGTTACACCCAGAGGTTGTACTGACACTGGAAAACCACCCAGCTCTGTTCACAACAGACTTTCAAAGTGCTTTTAAAAGGTGGATAAGATATTGAATGGATAGGGGAAACTGATGAGGGACACAGCAAAATGGTGGAAGTGATGGGAACAGACGTCACAGATTACTCACAGGGCAGTTCATGGTAGCGTGTCACAAGGTGAGAATTGCCACAGGATTCTTGGGAGGCAGCATAAAACAGAGCTTCAGCCAGAGCCACACACAGCTGACTGCAGCTGGCTGAATGGTGTTGCTACAGGACCCAGGAAGGAGAAGAGGCGAGGCAAATATATTGTTTTGTTCCTCTCTAGTGCCTTCCATCCAAGGTCACCGAAGCACGCACTTAATATTAAGTCAGCCTCCCAACCCCACCACTGTAACATGGGGAGGTATTATCTCAACGTTATCAGTGGGAGAGACAGGGGCATAAGATCATAGACTGTAGGTCTGTAAGGGACTGCAAAAGGTCATCAAGTCCAGTCTGCCCTGCTCCTCCTCCCTCTCCCTCTCCCCACATACTGAAGCAGGACAAAGTAAACCTAGACCATCTCTGACAGGTGTTTGTCCAGTACGTTCTTAAAAAGCTCCAAGGATGAGAATTGCACAGACTCCCTGGAAGCCTATTCCAGAGAGGGCTGTCCCTAGACATTGTAATGCCCTATGCGTGGGAAAAAGGGGAGGGGGGGCTGGCCCCAGGCCTCCATGGGGGAGGGGGCTGCAGCCAAGGTCGGTGGGGGACAGGAGCAGGCTTGGGGGGGCAGGGGAGAAACTTCCCCCCAGCACAAGCTAGTGGAGGGGATTGGGGCCGGGTCCCTCCATTTTCTGCCGCCCGATTATTGGAGGAGGTCCGACTGCACTCACGGGAAGTGGAGTGACCCAATCCCAGCCTGCTCTGCTCTGCTCCCCTGGTTCCCAGCCTTGGGGGGCAGAGGGGAACCATCTCCCAGCACTCACCTCCCAGCACTCACTGCCAACACAGAGTGGGCTGGGTCGCTCCACTTCCTGCTGCCTGGTGAGTGCAGGGTACGTCCGACACCTGCTGCAGTCCCCTGGGACATAGCTCAGGGGAAGGGGTGGAGTGGGGGAAGGGGTGGAGTGGGGGAAGAGGTGGGGCAGCGGCAGGGCAGGGGCTTTGGGGAAAAGAGTGGAGTGGGGTCAGGGACTAGGGACTATGTGGAAGGGATGGAGTGGGTGTGGAGCGGGGGCAGCTTTCCTGGCTGGGGGAAATCAGGCTGGCCTCTGGAACAGGATGCAGTTGTGTAGGGCACCAGAAAATTTGAGGCAATTTGGTGCCCCAAATTTCCTGGTGTCTGACACAGCTGCGCAGTTTGCGTGTGGGTAAGGATGGCCCTGATTCCAGAGTTTAGCCACCCTTCATCGTTAGGAAAATCTTTCTAATATGTAACCTAAAATCTCTCTAGCAGCAGGTTAAGTCCATTACTAACTACTTCTCCTATCTTCAGTGAACATGGAGAACAATTGATCCCTTTCTTTTTTATAACAGCTCTTAATATATTTGTCAACTGTTATCAGGTCACCCCCTCAGTCTTCTTTTCTCAAGACTAAACATGCCCAGTTATTTTAACCTTCGCCTCATAGGTCAGCTTTGTAAACCTTTTATCTCTGGATGCTCTCCAATTTCTCCACATCTCTCTTATAAGTGCAGCACCCAGAACTGGACACAATGATCCAGAGGAAGCCTCACCAGTGCCAAGCAGAGGAGGAGAATTACCTTCTGTATCTGACATTTGACACTCCTGTTAATACACCCCCCAGAATTATAGACTTTTGCAGCTGCATGCATCACATTGTTGATCTGTATTCAATTTGTGATTCACTATAACCCCCCCCCTTCCCCCCCCAGTACTCCTTTCCCGCTTCTCGGCCTTTTGGCTAACAAAGCATTATCTAAAAAGTTTTATCTAGCCAGTGACTCCCCATTTTGTAGTTGGGCATTTGATGATTTCTTTCCAAGTATAGATTTTCACTTTATTGAATTTCATTTTGTTGATTTCAGACCAATTCGTATTCTAATCCTGTCCTCAGTCTAAAGTGCCTGCAACTTCTCCCAGTTTGGCATCACATCTGCAGATTTTATAAGCACTCCCATTCCATTGTCTAAGTCAATAATGAATATATTGACTAGTACTGCACCCATGACTGACCCCTATGAGACCCCACTACATACACTCTCCCAGTTTGACAGCAAGCCATTGAAAACTACTCTTTGAGCATGGTCTTTCAACCAGTTGTGCACACACTTATAGTAATTTAATTTAGACCACATTTCCCTAGGTTGCTCATCAGAATGTCACATGGGACGCATCAAAAGTCTTACTAAAAATCACCATGTCTCATGGTTACCGCTCCCCCCTTATCCAGTAGGCCAATAACCCTGTCAAAGAAGGAAATTAGGTTGATTTGGCATGATTTGTTATGGCAAATCCATGCTGGCTATTCCTTATAACCCTACTATTCTCCAGGTGCTTTCAAATTCATTGCTTAATTATTCGGTCCAGTATCTTTCCAGGTATTGAAGTTAGGTTGACCAGTCTATAATTCCCCAGGTCCTCTTTGTTCCCCTTTTTAATGGCAGATACAATTTTTGCCCTTCTCCAGCCCTCTGGGACTTCACCCATCTTCCACAAGTTAAAGATAACTGGTAACAGTTCCAGGATTACTTCAGCTGGTTCCTGAAGTACCCCAAAAATAAATTTCATCAGGCCCTGAGAACTTGAATACATCTAACTTACCTAAATATTCTTTAACCTGTTCTTTCCTTGTTTTGGATTGTTAATATTAATTGTGTGGAGTATCTAGTCACCATTAGCCTTTTTAATGAAGACTAAAGCAAAATATGCATTAAACATCCCAGCCTACTTAACATCATCAACTCTCCTTTCCAGTTAAGTACAGGACCTGCACTCTCCTTCATCTTTCTCTTGCCCCTAATGCATTTAGAAAACATCTTCATATTGCCCTTTATATCCTTTGGCAGGTGACTTAGCCTCTCTGATTTTGTCCCTACATGTCTGTGGTATTCTTTTGTACTCCTCCTTAGCAATTTTTCCCATGTTTCCACTTTTTGTAGGACTCCCATCTGATCACTGCAGCAGATACTTGTGTGCCAGGGAAAAGAAGAAAATCTGAAAAACAGAGGCAGGGAAGGAAGGGGAAATAAGTGGGTGTATTGTCCAGCACAAATACAGCTCCGCAGAAAGCTCTTGAAAGAATCAGATTTTAAAGTCAGAAAGGACCATTAGATCATCTAGTCTGACCTGTGTAACACCGGCAATAGAATTTCACTCAGCTACTCCTGCAGCAAACTCAGTAACTAGTGTGGGACAAACATAATCAAGTATTTGCTGCAATCTGATTGCTCTTAACATGTTATTTGTGTTGTCTCTGGATACTACGCTTTCATTTAATAAAACTGACCTTTCTAGCCTTTTCCCCTTGTACAGGCAGTTTCTGCTGTTTAAACAGAGGCACTGCTGCCTTGTTAACCAGCTTTAGAGATACTCATCATCAGCCCCTAGGAACAAAGCAAAGGAAGTGTGCTCCATTCCTCCATCAGGTTTTAGCATCTCAATCCCAATGCAAATACAAAATCTCTCCTAGATACAGTCACTTTGATCCCCTATCACCATGGTATCTAGGTATTTGATGTATTAACCGCAGCACTGCTTGTCTACCTTGCCCTGCAAATAATGTTATTGAAACTTCAAAGGCCAGGAATATTACAGGGGAACCAGAGAAACAAGCACAGGAGTGGAGTCAAAACAATGACCAGATGGGCAGTTTCAATTAGGTTACGTGATTAATGAATTTGGCCCCTTTCTCCCCAGGATGGGGAGTTTGGTGTTAGGGGGTCCTGAGACTTTCAAACAATAACATGGAATTAAGCATAAAAAACCAACCAGAAGAATTTAAAATAAACAAATCAAATGAGGGTTATCTAGCAGCAGGTGATTTAACAGTTGCACACAGAGAATGGGTTGGGTGCCATGGATAGTTCATTCTTCTAAGTGTTTTACTCCTTTATCAGAGAAAACTTAGCACTTTGCATCTTCAGAACTCTTTGGAAACACCAGTAATACCTAGTATTTATACAGGTTTTATTATTATTATTATTACAGTAGACTCTCGATTATCCAGGATGTGGATTAACCAGAATGTCAGAAAAAAAATATGCGCAACTCGTAGGGCCGGTTCTGGCTTTGTTGCTGCCCCAAGCACACACACAAAACCCCCCCACCAGAGCACAGGGCAGCCAGTGAACGAACACACCCTTCCCCCCGGTGCAGGGTGGCTGGTGAACCAACCCCCACTCCACATATTTCCTATGGATGGTGATTATCTGGGATTTTATTAACCAGAATTAATTTTTTCCCTGTCATCCTGGATAATTGAGAGTCTACTGTATTAACACTATGGCTCTCAAAGCACTTTACAAAGGAAAAAATATGTACTACATTTTGCCGATGCAAAACCTGAGTCACCGAGGAGAAATAACATCCATGGTCACATGGGGGGGGAGAGGGGGAGAGAAGAGATTGGTTTGTTTTTTAAACACATACCTTGTATTAGCTAATGTGTTAAAATTCTAGCGTGGACAAGGCATTTGCCATTTTAACATGTTAGCAGGTCAAAGTGAAGGTAAAGTCAGAGTCAATGGCAGAACAAGGATTAGAATTCAAGTCTCCTGATTCCCACCCCTATGCTCCTATCTCAACACCAGCTGAGAGAAGTTATCATTCTAAGAAAGATGTTAAGGTAATAAAAGGTGGGTCTGGATGCCAAAGTTTAGAAGTGTTTGGGTCCAGTGTCGGTGACAGACATTGGAGCCATTTTCAAAATTTGAATCCAAATCTTGAACTAAATTTCAAACACTCCCCTCAAGTCCAGGGATGTTCACATCAAGGGCCTGGGTTTTGATGCCTATCGATTTAGCTTCACCATTTTTAAGTTGGGAGAACTAGGACAGAGACCAAGACTAACATTTTCAAAAGAGAGGATTCTGATTTTGGATGCCTTCATTTGTGAATGTCTAACTTGACACACAGAGGACTTGATTGTCAGAGGTGCTGAACAACACCTGCTGCCATTACCTGGAGCTGTGCTGCTCAGCATTGCTGAAAATCAGGGTTGAGATCGGCACCCAAAATACGTGGACACTTTTAGCCTAAGGTCACAGCGGACAGATGAGGTGACAGCTCTTGCCAAGGTGTTATGCCTCAGCCAAACACTGACAAACTCATTGCTGGAAACCAGTCCGTTTTACCTGTGTGTTAGGATAGTTAAGATAGTTGGACTTGCAAGAGTGTGTTCAGACGTATGAAATGTTTCTAAGGTGTTGCGTGCATTAATCTGTTATAATTTATCACCTGCTATAGGGTAATATTTAATGTATTGCTGGACAACTGTAATAAATGCTTGCTCTGAAATTGTGGACTCAGTCAGGAGGGATTGTCTCCTGCCCATCAAGAATGGTTATTAAAACTAAGTGAGCCATTGTGGGACATTACAATACAAAGACTTGATTAATTGCCCTCTTGCACCCATGAAGAGACAGTGCACAGAAGGGCTCATCCCATCAGCTTGAATTCCGGGAGGAGGAAATAAAAACAGCTGCCAATGTTTTTCATTCTTTTTGTTGTTTGGACTCTCATAGGGCCGAGGAGCAGAAGCAGGGATCCCAGGGTCAGCCTGGGTTTGCCCTAAAAGGCTTTCAGAGCTGATAGATTACTACAACTCTGTCACCTTTCAAAACCCATAGACTAACTCATTTGTATATATATGCTTGCTTGAACTTTAATACCTATGCTTCTACTCCAGCACTCTACATGCAGGGAATCTTCGCTGGCAAATAAAATAAGTTGCAGAGTAGGAAATTCAACCCAAGTCTGACAAATATATTGCAACTGTTCCATTCTTTCATTTGCCAAGGGAGATGGTTGGATTTTGTTGGTCAGAGGAGTAAAATCTCATTAGTTTGTCACCACTATCATGCAGGAAGGGCGGCAGCAGACATTCTGACAAATACTGATGCCACTTGGCAAAGTTGGGCCTTCAGCTGAAACATCCAAATACTAAAATAAGCTTGTGGATGCCTGCGCTACGCTCAGAGCTAGAATAGAGGTTTCAGACCTGCTTCTACCAGCCTTGATAGAACTAGTGCATGAAGAACTTCTAAACAACTCTTAGCACTATCCATGGGCCCGATCCACAAATTAGAGAGTTAAATCCGAGTTTTCCCAGTGTTTGGGGGGAGGGCTGTTTTGATCCGGGGTTGTGACATATTAGAGAGATGGGGGTGAGCTAGTGTAAAACAAACTGATGCTTTAAAATTAAGGGCTTGTCTAATATAGACAATTTGCACTTATTTAACTAAATACATTTCAAACGGATCTGGTACACAAGTGCAAACCCTTAGATGCACTGAAACCAGGGTAAGCCTAATTTAAAATTGGTTTAGCTTAATTCAGTAACTTACTTTTACACTGATTTCATTGTGCAACCTTTCCAGTATGGGCCAGGCCTCAATGTTCCTCCACCTTTCAGTAGGTGTATGCATTTAAAATCCCTCACAAATAAATAAAAAAAAAATGAAGGGTTTATGGTTATATACTTAGTTATTAATAACCCCTCGTACCAGGGCTAAGAGCTTAGTTAATAGATGCTAGTAAAGCACTTTGACATCCCCGTGCTAGGGAAATGTGTTATAAATACTAAAGCAAATTGTGTAGCTGTAGAAATTTAAGTATTGTACCTTTAAAACCATTACTGACAATACTCAAAGTGAGAAGGGAACATGCTCCAGGCTAGAACTGAGCTGGGGAACAGTGCACAGGTGGCATACAGGACAGCTGATCAGAAAGCTAAAGCAAACCACCACAGAGCAGTTCTGATCAGATCCTTAATATGCTGTCCTATTTCTTTTAATCTTTTATTGCATTTTCCATCTTTGCATCAGATTTTTCCTGTTCCAAGATATTTATACCAATCACCAAATCACTAACTGCTGTGATTGCCTCGTTTCCCTGACTCCCATGGAATGCTGGGCACCATTATGTGCTCAGTGTTTTATAAACATAAAAGGCAACACTGTCTCTGACCCAAGAAGTTGACAACCTAAGTTAGGCCTGGATCAGATGTATAGAATACACCAGATGGAAGGTCAGGCTGTCTGGCATGGAGGTATTTTTGATACATTTTAAAAAAACATTCAGAAGAAATAGCAATTCAGAAACAGCTGAGAGATCTTGATAAAGAAAAGCCCCAGATCTCAGGCCCTGGCCCCATGAGCACTGAATGTAGCCAACCAAGCCTGATCAAGACTTCCTTCCACCACCAATGAATGACCCCGTCAATCTCAATCACAACAGACATGCCATCCAGTTATAACATTTGCCCATCTTGTTAGCATAGATGGGACCTTAACTATATTCCCTAACAGGACTAAAAACCTGGACATAACCAAGCCTGAATTTTGTGACAGAGGCACTTTTCCACTGGGAACTGGACTGAAAACTGTTTTCACACAGGCTAAATGGCCAGATGGTTACAACTTTCAGTCACTACTGCCCTGGGGTGAATACACCATTACCTCTCTAGGTTTATGTCCTCATTATAAAATCCTCTGAGCCAGCCAGTCCTATGTATATGAGCATATCTGACCAAAATTACAGCATCTAATAGTCAGTGTTCATAGATTTAATTTTGCACCAACTCTTGGTGGATGGAAGATGTGTCAAAGTTTTCATGGATGGACAGCCTTGAGTGTTGCTCCTGTTATCAGGACTTTGGGAACATTAGTTAAAGGAAGAGCAGGAGACTATAAAGCAAAGATATGATTAAAACTGATCAGTAATTCTTACTGCTTCTGATTTCAGACTGAGGTTTCCAATTTACGTCTGTGACCCTTTGATAATTCCACTTTAATTTGTCACTGTTGTTTTAGTTAGAAAATAACCGAGGAGGCTATTTCTGCCAACCACCGTGTATTATTTTAAATAACAACCCAAGATAAAAGTCAAGATTTTTGATTTTTTAAAAGGGACTCCTAAGCCCATATTTAGGCTCCCAAATAAGCAGCCTGATTTTCAAAAAAACCTTATCAGCCCCATATCTCCCAGCTTTAAATGGGCATGGATGAGAGGCACCACATTTGAAAGTCAAGTCATTTATTGAGATGCCTAAATATGGATCTAGGAGCCTAACTTTAGGTATCATTTTGTGTGTGCAAATATTGGCCTCAAGCCTTCACAGGCCAAACTTTGGACCAATTCAACATGCCCTTTCCTCATAGCCCCTATTCACACAGGGATCAGAAATGCTCTAACAGCAGCCATGATTAAGTGATTGGTAGCAGTATTCGAACACATTTTCCCTTACTATTGTGGCGAAGGATACAGATATGTACTCCTTTCCTTTGACTTTGTACACTGAATCTTGGGGTGTGATTGTAGCAGTGTAGGAACAGCCATGCTAGCTTGGGTACCAGAGCAACAAAGCCACAACAGCATAGGCTATTAAGCATAGGCTTAATTACTCAGGCAGCTAACCCACAGTGAAGCCTATGGTGCTGTGGCTTCACTGCTTCAGTATTCACAATGATTAGATTAAAGCTAGCTCAGGTACGTCTACATGACCTGCAGTGATACCCCATGATGGCAATGTAGACATCCCTTAAGCACTGTACTAGCTGGATTATTTGATGGGCTCAAGCTATACGAGTATATTTTGCTCTACCGGTCCCCACTATTGCTCACTCCAGTTCAGTTCCACCACTGTTAACATCTCCAGTATAGACAGACGGGGCAGACCCCAATGTAGTCACAATGCACTGGCACAACACAGGGCTTACCAGGTGCAGCATGGTTCTGTGTTATTGAATTTAGCTGCACAAGGTTTTCTCACCAATTTGCACCAGTGCATTGTGACAAGATCAGCTGGAGGAGCCAGTAGAGCTACATCAATGGAGTTACTCCAGTGTGACTCTCCTTGGTATGGAAAGGGCCTATGTGGGAAGGTATTTGTGCTGTTTCTTTAAGGTAGCTTTAGGAACAATCCTGCTTTCCCTTGGGCTCGTGTCATGGGGCTGTTCTACTTACGGCTGGGTGGCACTCCCTTTGGGCAATGGTGAGGACTAGCTCTGTCCAGTTCAGCGCCCCCTTTCTTCTCTTCTGCCAACCGCAGCACTCCTCCCTCTCACAGCATTGCAGCACAGCCACTTCGCAACTCAGCCCTCCAAGCAGGTCATGCTGCGAGTCTCCTCCTGGTGGGGGATGGGAGTCCTTCCCTCAAGCAGCATTACACAGCATTACACAGGCCTTTGCCTTGACCCTGTCACTCCTGCAGTGACCTAGGCAGTCTTCTAGTTCACTGCCCCAAGCAGTACCACTCTGTAGCGACTAGTAAGGGAACCTAGGCCCACCCCCTACTCAGGGTTCCAGTCCAGGGCCCTGTGGCAAGTGCTTAAAGTCCACAGCTGCACTCACCTTACTGCTCTAGTCCCTAGATTCCTTCCTACTGTGTGTCTCCAGTCCTGCCAGTCAGACCCCTCTCTCAGGCCTACCACTTCCTATCCCCAACTACTTCCTTCTCCCTTACTCCAGGGAGAAAGACTATGTAGAGACTGTGTCTCACAAAAGTCTTCAAATGATGGTATAGGGCTTGTCTTCACTACGGCGGGGAAGGATCGATGTTTTGGCGGTCGATTTATTGCGCCACCGCCCGCCGCCGCCGTGAGGACGTCAGGTAAGTCAACTGTAGAGATGCCAACTTCAGCTACGTTATTAACGTAGCTGAAATTGCATATCTACAGCTGATCCACCCCCCTTGTGAAGACCAGCCCATAAATGTGCATTACGGAACAGCCAGCTAACCCCCAGCCACCACTATTATTTTATTCCCCCCTGAGCCTCGGGTAGCCACTCTATCACCAGACACAGCAAGGATGTTTAGTTTCCTATTACAGTTTAGGAACTAAAAAGTCACAGACCCCAGACTATTATAAGGGTGATAGCTGACGTTCCAATTGTGCTGTTTGACCAGGTTTTAATAAGACTCTCGCATTGTTCCCTTTGTTCAGCCAATCATTCACCATTTGTGGCACTTGCCAGCCAGCTTTGCAAATATGAATAAGGAATCAAAATGCCTTTAATTAAAAAGACACCTCTAATTCAAATAGAAATGGATCTAAATGAGCTGAAGGGAGGTAGTGGGGAATCATTAAAAACTTTGCAGAAAGAGGGGGAAGGGAGGAAAAGCTTCCAAAAAATGTATCTACATAGCAGTGTAATTAGGCCTGAATAACACCTAAACTCATTCAAAAAGAGGAGGGGCAGGAGTGGAGTGGGGGCAGGGGCTGAGCGAGTGACTTGTGGGTCCGTGAAAAATTGTAAATCAAAATGAGGGTCCTCGGGATGTTAAAGTTTGAGAACCGCTGTCCGAAGGAATTAAATAAATAAAAGAATCAAATGGAATTACACCAATGCTGAATTTGATTCTCTCTGTTTGTTTCCCTTAGGAAAGTGCGAAAGCTGTTTATCACATTTAAATATACTGGTATAGTATAACAGCAAAACTTTCTAGTGCGGACAAGCCCTAAGATACAGAGAGGTCAAGTGATTTGCTAAGGAATTCTGTGATTCTGCCCCTCAAATTCTGGAGTATTGACTCCCAGTCTCCTAGTCTAAGCACTATTGAGCAGCATCTCCCACTTCTTTAATGAGGTGGTCTCTTCTTTCTCTTTGATCCTGCAAAATCAGCCATGTCGGGATCTGGTTAAAACGTGGTCAGTCCCCCAACATCTGAGCATGGTGCAGTGGAGTACGGGATACCCTGGCTATGAGAAAGCTTACTCATCAGAATAGACTGCCAAGAAGGAAGACAAAAACAAGATTAAATATTTAGACATATAGATGCCTTTCGTTATGTATATTTAGAAAAGGAAAATTCAATAGGAACCAAAGCTATGCTCCTCTTTGACTACTGAGGATATGCCATGAGGTTCTAAATGGAGGATCTAAAATGGGAAATAAACTAAAGGCATCAACAAAGATTCCTCTTACCTATTTTATTTTATTTAAAAGCAAGAAATGTTCCAGAAAATAAACACTGGGCCATGCCTGGAGCTACTATGTGCTCTCACAATATAAATGAGTAATAACAAAAAGCCCTCTCATTTTAAAGGTGCAATAATTTTAAAATATAGTGATACTTCTTGCTGTAGCACCCAGCAACATATTTATAGCGTCATCTAGCAACCACAATGTAATGATGGGTCTGTTGGCATTTCCATTAGAAAATGTTTTATTCCGGGTTTTAGACATAATAAAGGCCATAAAATATACTTTGGTCTTAACTGGTCAAATTCACATCTCTACACTGTGAGTTGTGTGCCATTATTTGCTGTGAACTGTGTACCACGTATATTATTTCTGGTATGGTAACTTAAAATTCATTAAAATAACATGGCATCAGTTTGATTTTGTAGCACAGAGATGACTGAACTTTTTTTTAACCACTTCCCTGGAAATGTATTGCAGAGCTGCACTTTAGCTCAATCCACACCTGTGGTTAATTCAAAGCTTGATCTCATCTATGGTACAAGACAGACCCTTTTTTGTTTGTTTGATTGATTGGTTGGCACATTTGTTAAGTGTGTGTTGCAATCAACTGCCCGTACATGGTTGATCCCACAGTGCAGATGGGACATCTGAAGCAACATCCTCTTTGGAAAGCACATGGAGCGAAGGAGCTCACAGGTAGGACTAGTGGAAAATCACAGGCCTGCAGTATTGTAAGTGTATAGAGCACCATACGGCAGGAGAGCTATGCCAAGCAAGTAACACGTTCCCTGCCCCAAAGGGCTTCCATCCCATCCCACAGGTACTGGTTGGTACAGGGCAGGATAATATAATATATGGAGATATGCCTATCTCATAGAACTGGAAGGACCTTGAAAGGTCATTGAGTCCAGTCCCATGCCTACAATAGCAGGATCAAGTACTGTCCCCTCACAGATTTTTTGCCCCAGATCCCTCTATGGCCCCCTCAAGGACTGAGATCACAACCCTGGGGTTAGCAGGCCAATGCTAAAACCACATCCCTCCCCCACTGCATAAGACAATGCAGTACAAAGAGGCAGCTCTCCTGGGAATGTGTGTGTGGGGGGGTTATGGAACGCTTTGAAGGAGGAGCAAGAGAGAGGGGCTGCCCTAGGTATAAAGGCAGCCTGGGAACAAGCAAACAGTGGAATTCTGAGGCCAACACAGTGTCTCGGTCATTCCCAAACAAAAAAGGAAGCTTCTGTGTTTCGCCCCTTGTGCAGCCTATTCAGCAGTGTAATCAAAGCCCATGAATCTGGCCCTGCAGCAAATAGTCTCCAGCCAACAAAAAAAAAAAAACACCTGCCCATCTACCACATTCACCTTGATGAGGAGCCAACCCTAAGACCTAGCTGGGACCACAAAAATGTGTCTTCAACTGACTTGTTGAGATAGTCGGGCAGGGACAATTAAATAATAAGCCTGGAGTCCAGGCTCCACTTCCGACACTGTCTTTAATTGTCCCTTTTCCACTCCATTTCCCCAGCAGGCTCCCTTTGCTTAGTCCTTGCCTTCAGAACAGGAATCCCATCAGCCAGCTGTGACTGGAAGGAGATTGGGCCTTTTCCTGCCCATTTATGCCTAGTGGAATTTTCCCTCTTGGTAAGACATGAAAAGGTCACTTCATTCTTCTCTGTATCTGCATTCTGCCACCACTATTACTGATTTATCTCTGTGAAACATTTAACTGGATTCACAAGTTGTCTCTTACTCTCTTTCCATTCCTGATAGACCCCTGGCTCCTGAGCCCTGCTTGCTGCTGCCCTGCATCAGCTTCATGGCTATTGGCAGAGCAGATGCATAAGGAAGAAGGGACAAAGGCCCCATCCAAAAGATTAGGGTTGTTAACTTTCTAACTGAACAAAGCCGATTACCCTTGCCCTGCCCCTTCCCTGAGGCCCCATCCCTTCTCTGAGGCCCAACTGTCACTTATTCCAGCCCCCCTCCCTCCATCACTCGCTCTCCCCCACCTCACTCACTTTCAGTGGGCTGGGGCAGGGGGTTGGTTGTGGGAGGGAGTGAGGGCTCCAGCTGTGGGTGTGGATTCTGGGGTGGGTCAGAAATGAGGGGTTCAGGGCACAGGAGGGGGTTCCAACCTGAGGCAGAGGGCTCGGGGTTCAGGCTCCAGCTGGGTGGTATTTACCTCAGGTGGCTCCTGATCAGCGGGGCTAAGGCAGGCTCGCTGTCTACCCTGGCTCTGCGCTGCTCCCAGAAGCGACTGGCATGTTCAGCCCCTAGGCGGAGACGCAGCCAGGCGACTGCACACTGCCTGTTCCCGGAGCCACCGAATTCACAGCAACCGGGTGGCCTTTTCAGTAGCACAGCTGGCTGCTGGCTTCTGCAGGGTTTCAAAACCATCCCCAGGAGCTCTGGGACAGAGCTAGAAAACAGGGACTTTTCCAGTTTTCAGTAACACATGGACACTGTCCGCACAGGCCTTTGTGAAATTCTCCCACTATGGCAGCTCCGCAGGGGCTAGCAACAGTAAGAGCACCCATTTGAGGAGTGCCAGTGTGTTCACCACTATGTCATGGAGGGCTGCTCTGAGCAAATTCAAGTCACACTGTGGTAGAAAGGCCAGTGGCACATCTACACTAGTCTTTCCACCATTGTATCAGGGACTGGGATATAAGCAGAGATCAGAGTCAAGTGCCAGTTACAGGACTTGAGCCAGTGATTGAGGCTGAGGGTCAGATACCAAATTTCAGAGCCAAGGGTCAAGCCTAGGGTGACCAGACAGCAAATGTAAAAAATTAGGAACAGGGGGATAATAGGAGCCTTTATAAGAAAAAGACTCAAAAATCGGGACTGTCCCTATAAAATCAGGACATCTGGTCACCCTAGTTAGGCCAGTCAGAGGTCGGAGCTGGGAATGGTTACTGATGTTTGGAAATGAGGCATATGGGCAGGAATCAGAGAAGAGGCAAGAATCAGGCATAGAGCAGGCATATGGTGGGAAATAGGAGTGAGGCCTGACCAATGTAAGCTCATGACTTAGTTCACCACTTCTTCATAGGAAAATGGCCCTGCGCCAGCCTTTGTAATCTGAGCTGAGATCCCCCAAGCAGATCTCAGCAATATATCTGAGATGTACAGGGCAAGCCAGAAAAAGTGCTCCCCCAGAGGAAAATATACAGAAAAGAGAGAGGGAAATATGGAGGAAAGGGACCAGAGAGAGAAAACGGATGGACAGAAAGCCTCCTACAAAGCCAGGTTGGGAAAGGCTGATTTAATGAGCATTTGGAACGCACTCTGAAGCGGAGAATTGCTAAGTGCTACTGTTGTTGTGAACAAGGAGTAAACAAAAGGCTCATCTTGGGAAAGGGGCGCAGGTGAGGCATAAAGAGGATACTCTGTAAAGAGCCCCAGCTCTGGTTTCTTAGATTGCCTGTGCTTAATTATGCTAATTATTCAGTGGAATGCCAACATTCTAGGGCCCTGTCTACTTTGCAACTTTAATAAGCTCAGTTTTTAACCAGTTGCTGGCATGGCTGGCTCTAAACACAGCTTTTGTCTGTACATCCGTAACCATGGCAGCTAGTGGGGGGGTCTCACCCCTGCCTGAGGCCCTAGCCTGGCACATGGTTATCTCCCCGTACACATCAGTGCAGTTGCTGTGAGTGACAGGACCTCCACAGCCATGTCCATATAACTGGCCTAGCTGATTTGAGTCGGGGCTGGATTTACACCTTATGTGCCCCTAGGCACAGCATCTTCAGTGCCCCTCCCTCTGCCTACAGCTGACCTTCGATGTAACGCCAATGGGTGTGTCCCTACCTGTGGATGGCTGTGTAAGTGCAGTGCCTGTCAGAGGCTTGGAGCTTGACATTAGCGTCAAGAAAAACAGGGTTTGGAGGGCTCAGTGATCCCCCCAGTCCAGTTTACACCCCGGGGACCCCGTCAGAGTGGGGACGAGGATATTTTGCTTAGTAACATCAGGGTTAATCTCTTCTCTGAAATGGTGTTTGTATTAAGCAAGAAAAACATTGTCAGGGCATGAGTTACATGAAATATGGAGGTGCTGGCTTGTCCTTGCAACAATGTACCTGGCAACCCATTTACCTCTCCACGCAGTTCACCTAGTAACCGGTGTAGTGTAAGTAAATCCAGAAACATCTCTCTCCCAGCACCTGCTGGGAACAGGGGTTTTCGATAGCTTCCAGCTGTAAGGCACTTCATTGTGGGATGGGGCTAGAGAGACCCGTTGAGTCAGAGTTGTGACAGTTGAAGTTTCCCATCCACATAGTGTTATTAGTTACCAGCAACAGGGCTTCCTTGTGTCAGGCTCAGTCCGGACAAACACACCGGAAGACATGGTACCTGCTCTGAAGAATTAACAATCTACATTGGGAAGAAACTATTTTGGATGGCAGCTGGTCCGGAGCTAAAGGCCTGGTGCATTTCCAAACATTACAACCAATCCTGGGAGAGGCCCTGGAGCAACCAACTCTGCATTGACAAATGGTTCTGCACAAGTGTTGCAGATGCAACGCATTCCAAGCAATGGTTTGTTGCACTCCTTTCAGTGTTAATCTAGAACCATGGTGGCGTGTTGTGACACCCATGTGATGGGATGATACCAGGTTTAGCAGGCAGAATGGAGGGAAGGGAAATAGTTCTGCATTTCAAAATCAAGCTGGTATGGCATCTAGATGGCTCTCATGGTAGTAGGCTGTAGTCCGTCCCTTCTAGCATCTATATTTATTGGCCTGGATTGTAACTGGGTTGATGGTTCAAATCGAACACAGATTGTTAACGTCTGGTTGTCATTAGCATATAAAGGTCAATTTGATGGTCTACATAAAGTGAGTTTTTGGTTTCAAATGTTCACATCACAATTGGTCCCTAGCTATTTTGTCATAGACACCAAGATCTGAACATGCTGTTGAGACTGCACTGTCTTGAGAGGAGGCATATTCCAGTGATTAAGGTGCTAGCCTAGGGCTAGTGAAATCAGGGTCCAGGTCCCTGCTCCACCACACACTTCCTGTGGGAAAGCCACTTAGCCTTTCTGTGTCTCAGCTGCAAAACAGGGATAATAGCGCTTCCCTAGCTCACATGGGTACTGTGAGGGCCCAGGAGTTGGCTTCCTCCAGGCCCTGAGGGTGCTTGACACTCCGCTCTGTCCCTTCCTGCCACCTCCTCCGAGTGCACCTCATCCCTGCTCCTCTTCACTCCCTCCCAGAATCGCCTGCATGCCATAAAACAGCTGGCTGCAGCGTGCAGGAGGTTCTGGGAGAGAGGGGGAGGAGGTGATCAGTGGGACAGCCAGTGGGCAGGAGGCACTGGGGGGAAGGAGGGAGGGAGCTTGCTGCTAGGGAATGCTGAGCACCCACTAATTTTTTTCCCTGGGTGCTCCAGGGCTGGAGCATGCACAGAGTCAGTGCCTATGTGAGAGGGTAAATACATTAGAGTGTGTCTACAGAGCAAGTAAACTCCCACGGCTGACTCAGGAGCATGGGCCTGTAAAATTGCAGCATAGACATTCAGACATGGGCTGGAGGCTGGGCTGGGGTCTCCCCAGGAGGGGAGAGGGTCCCAGAACTTTGTCTCAAGGCTGAATGTCCACACCACAATTTTATGACCCCACAGCCTGAGCCTAGATCAGCAGACACAGGCCAGCCACATGTTTAAGTGCAGAGTAGACAGATCCTTAGAGACAATGAGCTGCTGAGACATTGTGGTAATGGGACCTATAAAAGATAGATTACTTCTTACGCTGACAGCTAGGCAGTTCCTATAAATCACAGTTTACATCAGTGGCTAAAATCCTAATGCAGACAAGCCCCTGGTCTCTCTAGAACAGGGCTGGCACAGTGGCAAGACAGCATGAAGGAAGCTTGCTCCATGACTACCGATTCTATACCTGCTCTGTGGATAAACAAAGTCTCCAGGGGCTGCGAACACCAGGGCTGGCTCTACCTTCTTTGCCGCCCCAAGCAGCTCAAGAGGGAAAATTGTAGAGCTGCCGCAGGCATGCCGCTGAAGAGAGAAGAGCAGCTTTTGGTAGCAGGCATGCGGTTGCTCCGCCAAAGATGGAAGATTCTTTAGCTGCCACAGGCGTGCTGCCAAAACCTGCTCTGCCGCAGGTGTGCTGCCAAAAGCCGCCCAAATGCCGCCCTGACGGTGCCTGGAATGCCGCCCCTGGCCATTTGCCACTCCAGGCACCTGCTTGCTAGACTGGTGCCTGGGGCCAGCCTTGGCGAACATGTCACATTCACCAATACTAAATTCACATTAAAAGCGTGTCCTCAAGTCTCTTTTTCCAGTGACTGAAGTATCCAAGAATCCACTGATGTAGCCTACTGAAGGAAATCTTAGTTAAGAGAAGGCTGCCTTTGTTAAGCTAACACTTATCCTATTTCCTTTTACAATTCCATGTTGTACTTTATACGGTATGTTCTTTATACAAAGAGGGCAGTGGACAAATGGAAAAGGATGCTGGGAAATCAAGGATACAGAACCCCCCCCTCAGAGCCTATAATTTAGGGCTGTCATGGGTTTTACAGAATCCACAAGGCAAGTAATAACATTGTGTATCTAGTCATGCATCTTTCATGTAAGGCTCTGACTTGACAAAATAGTTAAAATTAAACTTCACCACCCTTCTGCAAGGTTCAAATATTATTCTCACCTTATTCAAATGGGACAATGGACGGAGGAGTTAGGCGACTTGTTCATGGTCACACGGTAGTTCTGCCTACAGAAGGCTTGTTCGGGGAAATCTTCAGTTACAGTATCACTAGTGCTGCTCCACTTGTGCAAGCAATGATGGAAGTACTAGTGTAGACAGGGCTCTGGTGGCCATTGGCATATTAAACAATGTGTCATCTAGAAGACTTCATCGGATACAGGGTATGGTTATACTGCAGTCAGAAGTGGGACCTGTAGATGTACCCAGGCTAGCTTTCATCTAGCCAGCCTGAATAACAATAGTAGTGATGCCACGGCAGCATGGGCTGTACAAGCTCACCTAGGACCCTCAGCATGTACTTGAGCAGCTAGCCTGTGCTTCAATCATCTTCTAATTGCAGTGTAGACCTACCCAAGATGGTTAAAAACAATGGTGTTGTACGGACACTCTCGACCAGTGCAGCTTCACTAGTGGTACAAGTGAAATGCTGGAAGACTGCCACCAAAAGTCTGAGTAGATGTGGTTAATCAATGGGAGAACTGGGAAGAGAACTCAGAATTCCTAACTCTTGGTCACATGCTCTAGTCCCTAACGCCCCCCCCCCCCTTCCTGTTATATTGTCTATTCCCGAAGTTCTCAGACTGTGGTCCGTGGACCACCAGTGGTCTGTGAACTCCATTCGCGTGGTCCACAGATAGTTCCCTAAGACGCCTGGGTGGCACACACACAAGATAATGAAGGGACACCCACCTAATCAGTGGAGTTGCATGGGTGTGGCTCCATTAATTAGGTGTCTGGACCTGGCGAAGACGCACATGTAAGGCAAGGTGGTGGCCTTGGGGGGAATAGGGGGTAGGTGGGAGGCGGCAGTGGGGTAAGAAGAGGAGGTGGGGGAATTTGTGATGTGCAGATCTGAGGCGGCCAGAGAAAGAGGCGACTTTCCCCAGCTCAAGGGCTCAGGCTGTCGGGGAGAGATGACCCCCTTTGCCAACCCCAGCTTGGGGGCTGCTGTAGTGGGAGAGATACCCCCCTCCTTCCCAGCCTCAGCTCAGGGGAAGCCACAGCAGGGGACAGAGGGCACATCCATCGCATTAGAAAGGTAAGACTATTGATATTAAAATAGGAGTTGTGGGCTTTCATTTATAGAATACATTCATTATTATTATTTTTTACAGAGAGCTTTTGCCCAAAGTGATTTACAATAGTTAGCTAACGGTACAACCAACATTTGGAAAAAGCATTAAGTGATCTGCCGAGACCCTCAGCAATTTTCAAGTGGTTTACGAAAAAAAAGTTTGAGAACCACTGGTATTCTTTACTTACATTTACCCTCCATGTACAATCAAAGCCCGGGGCCAAAATCTGCTAGGTTGTTTTCAGTGTAAATTAAAAGAAAACTAATTTCTCTTTGGTCTCCCTGCAAAGAACTTTGAGAGTGTGTAGCCACCATGCTGCTGCCACCCAATCAATCACCCAGCCCTGGAAAACAGCAGCACTAACCTGTGATCCCTAGACCCACCCACCGCCTCCAATCACTGCCTGCATCCCACGAAGTGGGTAATAGCCCACGGAAGCTTATACTTCAATACTTTAGTTAGTCTTTAAGGTGCCACAGGACTCTTTGTTACCTCTGCAATTAGGTGTTTACTTCAGAGACCTAGCTCGGGCCATTAAACTCAGCTATCACAGAATAAACAACAAATTGGAATCAAGGCACTTTGTTTACACAAACGAAGCTTTCTGCTCCCTTCCCACCTCTGCCCTTTACCGGCCTGAGCCTGGCCTCTTTATTCCCATTCTCTGTCTAGTCTAGGAGGAGACTGGAGGTTTTCCATACACCAACCTGTCCCTCTTTAGCTGATATGGGTCAATACTGGGACAGTTTAGTCAGAATTCTAGATGTCTGGATAAACTGGGACCTGGAGCCAACCGAAGCTAGTTGTTGTTTTCTGAAGACAAATCCTGACTGATGTGGTTATGTAAAATCAAAACAAGCCCCAATTTATCCCATCTCCAGTTAAGAGGGAGGAGCCCTGCTGAACAGAAATTTTGGCAGTTAGTCTCTCCAAATAATCATGCCCTACAGATTTTAAAGGTAGTTAGTTAACAGCTTGAACTTATTGTCTTCTTTATATGTTGCCTTTACACATTGGCAGATGTGGCTTTTTCCTGCATCTTTATTCTTGGATATAATTCCCCCCTCCCCCATTTGGGAAGTGATTTTAGTGCTGCAAATTATGCACAGCAAGGTCTTCTCTCTCCTCCTGAGAACAGCTGGAGAAAGCTTGGGTTTGGCCAACAGGGGATTTCAGCCACCTGAGTAGTTGCACCATCTGCATACCATCCCTAGCATAGATATGATTTACATCTGTGCAGTTATACTAGTGACTGAAATCCTAAGATAGGCAAAGGCCCCAGCAAACCTCAGTCATGCTTACCTCTAGCACTGAAACATCTCTAAAGGTTATAAGATGGCTGGATCAGTAAGTGTTATTGCTTACACACAGAAGGGAGAGCTAAAAACATAAAATGTTCTCCCCGGAAGGTTGCAATGTAACACTACTTTATTTCTTAGAATTCAGAACAATAAAACACAAGAACCAACAGAGGGAATCAAAGCAGGCTGCTCCTTAAAACAGAGAGGCACAACTTACCCTACCCTACTCTAAGCTAGCTACCTGTCTGCAGACTGACTACAGCCAGGCCCAGGTGGATTGCGCACTTCCCAACAGAGCCTGAAGCAAGATCAGGCCCTGACTCTCCTCCCCCGCCTCGACACACACTCAAAGTGATAGCTTGCAATTCCACCACAGTCCTCAAAACATCACAAGGGGGGAATTTAGGGCTTATCTCAGTTCCAGCAGTGGGGACCAAAGAATGGGTATGCAGGAAAGGTGGCAACATGCTGCCCTCAGTGCTCCCATCCGCTGTTACTTTTAGCAAGACTAGCTGACTCCCTGATCTCCCTCTCTGCCTAGCCCCTTTGGTCTTGCATCAGCTTGGGGACCCAAATCTCCCTTGATGTGCCACAAAAAGGGTCAAATGCCCTGGAAATGGGTTAGGGGGTTTCTCCTTAAGTAAAAATGACAGCACTTCTCAAGCCACCAAGGTGCAATGGAAACTGCCTATGCTGAAAAGTTTAGTATAATGAAGAGCTGCAGCTGTCTCCTCTTCTAGTGGAGATGAATGGGGCCTGAATAACTCTACCAGTTAGCCATTCGTTTCTGAGAGGACTGACTGAGGTCACCTCCGCTCACAGTTCTGAATGGCAGATGCCGTTAATGATAATTAGTGACTTACATTTGCACAGCCTCTTTCATCCCACCCACAGCAGCTGTCTAACAACACACAACAATGCTTCATTTCTGGCTCCATGCCACTGGGAAGGGGAAGGCTTTATATCCAATCAGAACTGCAGAGGGCATTTAGGAAGGGGAAATGCAGTTAGTGGATTTAGGATTCAGCCAGGATGCAAGGTTACCAGGCCTTCCAAAGATTCCATGAGGTTTTTACTAAACACCAGTGATCAAAACCTCAGGTTTACATATCACCTGGAAAATAGTTTCTCCAACAGTACAAGTCTCCCTAGCACCATGCTGGAGTTTTACTGATTCCCACGTAAGATTGTCACTTACTGATCAACCAACCCTACTCTGTCCAGCACCCTAGATTTCCTTCCTTGGACTTTCCACTCTCATCCAATTACTGACAAGGCTCCACTTTCCTTGATGAGATGTGATATGATCACAGCCAGAGGCAGTATGACTGCAGTGCAGGCCATTAAACGCCCATTCATTGCTACAGACGAAAGCAGTCCCATTATTAATAAGGCCCCATTAGTCTTGAGGCTAACTTCTACCATTGGGATTTCCTTGAGCCAGGCAGTAAAAGCAATCAAAACCTAACCTGCCTTCAAGACGGTTTTCACTGGGGAGATCTGGATGTGGGAAGTATTTCCAGATCTGCATTGCTTAACACTCATGAGAAACATGTAGTCAGTAGCTAGACTCATATGCAGGTTAGATTTACACATGTGTGTTTGGTTCAAAGTGCTGTGTTCTCAGCTGCTAAATGCAAAACACACTCCTCTAATTTTCCGTCATCTGCATGCCTGTGGATCACAGCTGCCGTTGAAAATATCACAATGAAGCAGTTATGTTTGTGCTGGAAGAGCAACCTATCCCCACCTGATAATCCAAAAGACTGACCTATGATGGGTTAACATAGACAGTGTCCAAAAATATCAGCTATTTTAGAAGTTCAAAAGGACATGTAACACCTGTGCT
This sequence comes from Sternotherus odoratus, assembly GCA_032164245.1. NCBI lineage: Eukaryota > Metazoa > Chordata > Testudines > Kinosternidae > Sternotherus > Sternotherus odoratus. The sequence continues at coordinate 132,024,716 of JAVMKO010000001.1, forward strand.
CCATTTTCTACCAAGTCCTGTCGATGTTCACAAAGAGAATGGGTTCCTATCAAAGCTGGTAAATGCTGGACTTTATTGAACTCAAATGGTGGCACTTTATTGAACTCAAATTGATCATCTCTGCTTAGTCCCTTTTTCTGTCACTTAGCTAGTTTCTAACCCATGACAGTATTTTACATCTCACCCCATAACTTCTTAGTTTCCCAAATAGCCTCCAATAATTTAAAGCTTTTTAAAAAGTCCAAATAAATTGCATCAATCTGTTCTTGTTTAATCACACTTTTGCTGAGACGATCTAACTCATTAATGAGGCACAGTTTTCCTTAACAGAAGCCAGCCCAGTTTATCCCCGTCATATCATGGTACTCTGGGTGTTTCATAATTCTATTTATCATTTCAACCAAAGTCACGGCTTAGGTGCTGGAATGGTGCTTTGGATTGGATTGTGTTGCTCCAAGGAGAGAAAATAAAAGGTACAGAATCATACAGTTCCATATGAGTTGAGAGGTCTGTGTGGCATGCCACCTAGGCCCTGCTATGGCACCTTTCCCCAGTGGCATAGTCAAGGTTGAACACTGCTACTGAAAAGCAGGTGGGTAACACATATGATAAGATTTAGCTACCACCCTCAATTATTTAGCACCTTTTAGCAAAGGATTATCCCCCTATATATGGATTCTGCCCATTTTACTGATTAGGTAATTGCGGCACATAGAATTGAAGTGAAAACCCCTATCTCCCAAATCCCAGTCCTTTGCGCTAACTACCAAGCAATACTGCCTTGCATTGCAAAGGCGGTTCTAAAGAAAGAAGAAACTAGGGCCCAGCGGTTATTCAGCATAAACCTCCCCAGAGAATATCCCTGGAACAGAAGGCCCCTACACCAGTAGAGAGCCAGCTTTGATACCTCAGCAGCAGTTTTGGGTGCAGGGACATTCCAGAGCAAGAGTAGGGGGCAGAGCAGAGGCACAGCACTCTGGCGATTCTGCAGTGGTGCATTGGGACCATTGAAGCTGGGGTGTGATTTAGGGAAGCCCTCAGAACAGTTCTAGTTTGTGCCAGGGGCTGAACTGGTCTAGCTCCTGCATAGAGGAGGCCAAGCTGCCGGACCTCAAACCCTGAGTTGCCCCCATGAGACAATCTAAGCTACAAGACAAGACAAAGCTATCTCAGGGAAGGTTAATGCACTAGAGGAGATAAGGAGATGGATGGCAGGTGTCTGCTGATTGAGAGTAATGCTTTGTTTGCTTCTCTTTGAAGTGTGGTATTAAGGGGAAGTCAAGCACTGGCTGTTGTGAACCTTAACCATTTGAAACAGTGGCATAAAGCTAAATCTCTGTGTTTCCAGGAGTTCTGGAGAGCTTAAGGAGATTGATCACGAGACACAAACCCTTTCACTCACTGCAAATTCAGTTCAGGTCAATAGTGACCCAAGGTCATTCCCATCTGATGACTGTTTGTAGCCAGTGAGACATGAGTTGGTGGCCTCAATTCGTGCTTGACTGGGGAGATGTCCACATTACAAAACCACTATCATGCTCCGCATGTGGTGAAAGTCCCAGCTAAGAGGTCAAGGGTTGATTGGGCCACAAAAGGTAGGGTCTACACAGCAATTAAACACTTGTGGCATCCCTAGGTCAGCTGACTCGGGTTAGCAGGACTCAGGCTGAGAGGCTAAAATTACTGTGTAGATAATCGGGCTTGGGCTGGAGCTCTAGGTTTGGGACCCTTCCCCCTATGGTGTCCCATAGCTCAGGCTTGGGCCCAAGCAGTTTTACAGTCCTAAGCCCTGCAAGCCGAGTCACCTGACCTGAACGAGCCAGGGATATACCCAGAGACTGAATGACCCTCTCACCCCTGTTGCCTCCAGGGCAGGAACAAGGCTTCAGTCTCCCAATCTAAGAACATGGGCATAAAAATCCATACACCCAAGGGGGAATGTGAGGCTTAATTCATTAATGTACCTCCAACCCATGTACAGGCCCTAGAAAAAAGTCTGAAATACTGACTAACGCTTTCTCGCCAGTCATCTAACTCATCTTCTATAATTCTCACTTTTGCTGATAATATGCTGCCATTTTTAAACAGCCCTTTCCCTATCCCAATCTTTGGGCATTCCAGCTCTAGCAAATCTAATTTGGCTTTGTCTACACTTAAAAGGGTTTGCTTGCATAGATATATGGTAAAGTTACACCGGCAACCTCCCCTAGCAGAGATGCAATTCATATGACCAAAAGAACTCTTTTACTGGTATGCTTTAAACCAATTCTCCAAATAGAATAAGCTATACCAGCAAATGGACTTTTTTTGCTGGTATAACTGTGTTTATATTAGGTCTTTTGCTGGCGAAGCTATGTCAACTGGGGTGCGGTTTTTTCCATGCTCTTACCTGAGATAGCTATGCTGATAAAACTTTCTAGTGTAGACCTGATCTACTCGATCTCATTGATTTCTGTCTCCTAGGACATTCCAGGGCATTTAGGAGGCAGGCAGGAATAGTTTATTCACCACACGTACCAGCAATCAATTGCTGGGACAAGACCAGAACAGAAGAGCACCAAAGGCCAAACCTACTTGAGGAGATTTTTTTTTCATTGAAAAACAGGAAAAGTTGCACTTGTACTACCAACAGAGCAAGCCCTAGTGTAGCTCAGAAACAGATGTTTTCACCACTGTGTTTAACATCTGTTTGATCAAAATGACTAAACAAACTGTTGGAAGGAATCCAACTCCTTCCATTCTACATGGCAATCGGAGATGTGAGCAAAGCTCACATACCTGAGATGACTTTAATCATTATCTAGCTAGCAGGAACACCAAGCTGGGGTTGCACAGATCCAAGTGCAGGCTGGCTGCCCAAGTAAGTATCCAGGATCCTGGGCAGGCTTGTACAACCACTGCTGAAGCCTGTGTTGCTATAGCTTCACTTCTACTGGTGCCTGAGCTAATTAGATTCAAACCACTCACCTGCCCAGTTGCAGTGTAGACATCCTCTAAAACTCAGAGAGTTCTCACTCCACAGGCCTGGCTCCTCCAAGGGAGGCCTCCAGCCAAACAGGGAAAACAAGACTCAATATGCCTGATTCTTCTAAGATAAAAAGCAAGCAGAGAAAAACAAGCAAGAAAAACAACAACCCAGAACCCTACAGAAAAAACAGAAACTTTTAGGTCTTCTTTATAAGTCATAAAATAAGGGTAAGATTTTGTCCTGGGTATTTTTAGTAAAAGTCACAGACAGGATGCGGGCAATAAACAATAAATCATGGAAGCTAGAGCTGTGCGGTGTGGGGCTGAAGCCTGAACTCCTCCGCCCGGGGCAGAAAGTCATGGAGGTCATGGAAGCATCACGGAATCCATGACCTCCATGACCATCTCTCGGAGCCTTCGTCAGAAAACAGCAAAACGAGGTAACACGTCCAATTTCCGTGTGTCAGGTTGACAGTGGGAGACAAGTCCCTGTGTTAAAAGGGGAAACAAAGGGATGGAGAAAACGTACTAAACTGGAGAAGACTGGATACAGTAGTTAGCCTTCTGATGATGTTAAATATTTTTCTTTTATTATTTTGTGGCAGCCTCTTCGTTTTCCTTTTTGACTAGTCAGTTTTCTGCACAGGGAGTACTTGCCAGGACTGAGTATATGTTCCTGTTCTGTCAATGCCCAAGGGGGGGAGGGGGAGGAAGAAGGAATGATAAATGCCCCTCTCGCCTCAGCTTCCTATTTCCTGGGCTTACATCTCCTCCGGCTGCTTGGCCTCACAGCTTCAAAACAGTGTCATAGAATGATGAGAGGGAAGGCTGCAGAGCACCATTTAAAATGGGGAGGCCTCATGATCTCCCTCTCCCCCACCTGATCCTCCTCTTCCTCTCTCAGGCACCCCAGCAGCCCTTACATCCACCTGCGCCTAATTTGAGTGAGTGGTAGTGTGATCAGGACATGGAGTCACAGTGCCACACAGGCTTGGCCCAGCCAAAAAGTGCTCCAGCTATGGCCCGGATGCCCCCGCCGCTGGCTCTGCAGCCTCTGATGGGAGGTCAGGTCAATGTATCTGGGACACTTTCCATGAGATTTTCTTTCCATCATTGTTATGAACTCAGCGTAACGGACCTCTCAGTTTATAACGCTCCGCGTTTGACTTCAGTTTGTATTGTAGGTGCTCAGAGAAGCTTGTGGTCTGAATTGACAAGATCTCTGCTTGCTGCTAAAGAAAGCCTACACCTGCAGGGTAGAGACACCGTTTGTATTTTTGCTGTTAGCTGAGAGTGTGGGGTTTATTTTATGGTTTCAAATATTAGTTCTCTTGATACCGAGTTCCAAACATACAAAGGATAGTCAACTATCACTCTAAGCCTAACACAGGCTTATCAGGGGGCTATTATTCACACAAGAATACAGGTTTTAAAAGAGCTTTTAGTGGTGGTGAATTGAGACCTCTATCTATAGAATAAGCTGGGTGACAGCAGTTCAGTGCTCCACACACTTCGCCGTCCCCCATACACCTGGAGGAATGTGGGTTTTCTTGGAACTGAGACAGTATCTCACTCGCTATGGCTCATCTTCAGTCCTGGACCTTTCTACTGAGAGCATCAACACTAGTGCAAGATTCGTTCGTAGTTTATAAGACAGGTATTGATGAGTAGGAGCTTGACTAAGACCAGTTAACCACCTCGTACAGGACACCTAACAGCTGTCACTTGGTAACAGCTGTCAATCACTGCCATCGTGAGCTGGATTCAAGTGAGCAGTCCTGTACAGCTTCTGTATTCAGGTTCTGAAATTGTTTCTAGTATCAGTGTGATCAAGGAAACAGTTGAGGTTCTTGGAGTTTTTCCTTTCTGATCAAATTAAGAAGGCAGTGGAGGTGGGAAATCAAATTATGAATGCTTTAGAAACTATAAAGTGTTGCCAAATCTCACGATTTTACTGTCAGTCTGGTGAAAGTCAATATTTTCCTTAAAGTTCCTGTTCCTGGAGTCACATGGCTACAAGAGTCTCTGCTTTCTTTTTAAAACAAAACAGAACAAAACCCCCTGCAAATTTCTAGCTTTTATGATGGTGGAGGAAAGCCTGAAAAATGGGTCCTGAACGTATCCAAAAGGCTCATAAAAAAGAACCCAATATTTATTGTTACTTTTTAAAATCTCATGGTTTTAAAGCCAATCTCAAGATTTTGGGGGGACCTAGCATGTGTGGGCTGGCAATACTGGATCTATAATACATTCCCTCTGCACATATACCCGCACATTCCTAGGCCTTCATTTGACTGATTTAGACTGTAGAACAGGCCTGCACAACTCGGAAAGCAGCGAGGGCCATATTACTGAAAAAAACCCAACTGCGGGCCAAAAAGCCCCATCCTTGCCCCTCCCATCTGCTTCCCCCCACCCCCACGCTTGGCTTGCCCCACCCCTACTCACCCCCCGCGGGCCACACAGTGAGCCCGTGAGGGCCGCAAGTGGCCCCCGGGCTGCATGTTGTGCAGGCCTGCTGTAGAGTGACCACCTTGAGACATCTTCACTCTGATTTTCAGGAGGTGTCCAGCACGCACACTTCCCATTGACTTGCGTTAGATTTGTGGGTGTTGGCCCATTTGATAATATGGGCACTCAAGTACTGAGGCACACTAAAGAAGTGGCCACACTAGAAAATTTTAGCCAAGTCTAAGTCCAAGGAATAGTGTGCATAGTACATTGAAGGTAAATACTCCTGTGCAGTAGATGCCTCTTTAAATTGCAGTCACTGGACCTGAGACAGTTAAATAAATATTTATTAAATGTGGGAAGGTATATGCATATATACCTACCAGAGGATGGTATCTATGTGATAAATTGGATTGCTCATGTAGCTTTGACCACCTCACCTGCATTCTGGACCACATCTGCACTAGACACCTATTTCAATAGGAATTAGGCACCTGAATCTCTTTGATCCAGCAAGGACTAACACTAAGCCACTTAGCTGTCACAAAAGAAAATGAACTTGCTAGAGAAATTATTCCTTTATCCTCAAATTACACTAGCAACATTTGATCTAGCACCAGTCACATGTTTAAGAACCATTATCTCATTATATCGAGATAGGCTAGCAAGTAGAGCTTTAGTCAATTAGCAGTGGTAGAGTCATAGCATCCCAGGGGAATAAACACAGTGTTTGGTTCTAGCCTTGAAGGTTCTAAGATTGTAAACCATAGAGCTGCCAGACAGATATGGTAAAGGCAATTTTAGAGGGGTCTTCGAAGGAGGAGAAAAATTATTGCTAGAATTGAAGTAATCTCAGACAGCCTGGCTTCACAGAAAATTAGTCCAAATAAAATATTTGAGAGCTCTCTTAAACATTTCCTGCATAAAATATGTGATTTATGAAGAATACATGCTGGTGTAGTCTACGTGTTTTATTGGCACTCCCTTGAGTATACATGATTTACAGCTTTGCCATTTGTGAAAAATACAGCCACGCACAGCAATTTCAGATCAGTTTTTAGATGAACAGAAAATAAGCACCCAAAAGTTTAAAGGCTTTTCGAACATCTTAAGGTGTGCATATTGGACTGGATCAGATTGCAAACACAAGCTGTTTCATGAATTTTCTGGCCTAGTACTTCCTGCTCTGGTCAGAATACTGGGAAATTAAGCTCTTTCTGGAACTCAGAAGTGCAGAGGGGCATTAAATTGACAAATAATGAGAAGTTAAAAGAATTCTCAGACCTTAAAAAAGGTTTGTTTCAATTTGAATTTTTGACAATGGTTCATAATAGTTTTATGTCCGTAACTGCAACTTCCTCTTCCAAAGCATATTTAAAATGAAAAAGACTTTTTTCCCTAAGTGTGTGCTTTTAAATTCCAGTGCTATTATGTTTTCTATATACTGAACATTTTACCTTTCTGATTACTCTCCCTGACCCTGATCCTTCAAAGAGTTGCGTGTGTGTAAAGTGATTCACATGCATAAGTGTGTAAAATCAGAGATGAGAACTAAGCACAAATGATAATTATTCTATTATTAAATTTTGTAGATATGTATTCATAACTGTGCTCCAGGAAAGCTTGAAAAGTAATCGGCTTGCAGTGAAGCAAGAAAAACATCATGTGCTCCAGTGAATAAAATCTGATCTTCATCACAAACTTTGGGAATTAGTTTTTAAGCAAGGAGTCTGAAAAATCTGCAAATTTGGTGGCTGCAAACTTGACATGAAATCTCATCTTTCATTCTGAATGTTTTACGTACCCCCTAATTAAGTCACTAGTACCCTTAATTATTCACAAAGAAGAATTTAAAATGAAGAGTCTGACCTTCTGATAGATTGTTTAGTGTTTCAGTTCAGGTCAGTATTTACTACAATGTGTATCTGCTGGAAACCACAATGGCTTGGGATAATAATAGGGGCAGTTACTATAAGTTAGGCTGTGAATATGCTGTGCTCTGACATAATAAATCACAAGTCAAGAGCTCTCTTGGTTCATGACATCATCAGCATTTGAAGTTCTATTTATAAGCTACTCTACTGTATGCAGTAAGAGCTTTCCCAGGTTAGAACTGACTGCTTGTTTAGAATTTTAATTTTAGACATCTGGTCTTTTTCAGATGTGCTGATCTTTTTTTAGCAAAATGACAGCAGTACATAAATATTGATAGGGCAGCATGGGGCTATAGTTGTGATGCAGGGGCACATTCACAGCCCATTGAAATAAATGGAACTCTTTCCATCAGGCCCATGACTATCACTTTTTCTCCCCCAAAAGTTTTCTTCCCACTTTCATAAAAAGTGGTCTGAAATTTTGGATTGGAAATACGTATCTGCACATTAAAGGCTCTGATGAGTCAAGGCACGGTGAGGACGGAGATGAGGTAAAAAGAAGGGGACCTAAAATAAAATTCCTGTGGAGTGTTATTTTGTAAGTCGCAAGAGACAACACTGGCACCACAAGCCATCTAAAATGAATGATCAGAAAAAGAAGAGCTTAACCAGGAGAGTTCTTGTCCTTAGATACCAGACGGAGACCATGACATGGGCAGCAATACATCAAGTGATGCTACTGACATATATAATAAGATCAGGGCTGATCTTTATTTTCAGTGCAAATCATTTACAACAATACAAGTGAAGAGGGCACCAACTTTATGGAGAGTGTAGGTACACTTGGGGGGCTGTCATGAGGCTCATACGTAAAGCGTACCAGTTGGAATTTGCTGGCAACATTCCCCTGTGTATTCAAAGCTCCAGAGAGCAAGATATTACAAAAACTGTAGCAAGAAAGACAAAGGAGAGCCCCTGATTTAATTCAATCAGAGAAAGGTAACAGGTGTTTAGTTCCCATCATAATTAGCTTAATTATACCGAAATACATGATTTTGTTTATATTCATTTTTAACTGTGGCTATCAATGTTCCACATGCTTATAATGTTTAAAAAACACACAAACGACACCTCTCAAATATCTGTTCCGTCAGCTTAGTCAGTCCCTTGCTCACAGTGCTTAATACAGTATTAGGATCGATTTCCACCAGCAGCTCTCTGAATGGCAGTCAAGCCAACATAGCTGGCAAAAGCAGGGCCCACAGGTCTGATTAACTCCCCTATAGGTCAAAGAAGCCAGCCTGTCCAATACTTCAGCGATAAACTGTTGTACTATTAGACTACTCTGATCCCTTCACATGCCCACTGGAACAGAATTAGATAGGGCCAGACTTGCAAAAGAATTGAGTGTACTCCGAGTGTCACTGAGGTCAAAAGGAGGACTCAGCAGTCCAGCCACGGTTAGTACCAAAGAATCAGTATCACTAGTTAGTATTCCAGTGAAGATCACAAACAGATGTCAAACAGGTGAAAAACAATATTAAAAAGAAATCAAGTTATAATTTTTTTTAAAAGCAGGTAGATCCACATGAGGTGGTAACTAATGCACTTCCATATCTTTATAAGATCAAGACAGCAACAAGTTGAATGATTGGAGTGTCCCATTTCTTAAAGGGAACATGGAAAGGACTTTTCAGAAACTGGGCTTCATCCGTGAACTAGCTCTCCAGTCACCAGTGTCTCCTTACTGCAAAGCTCAATTAGTTAAATGTATGAATGACCAGTGTGCAGTTTTGGCTGCACATTTGCTCCTTTTCAAAGGAAGAATGAAGTATACTTGGCCAGGTTACCAGCACTCTAGTAATTCTAAAAGCAGCAGCTCTGTAATGGAACTTGGAAGCATCGCATGAAACTTGGATAATTGTGAAACTGAATGGGTGGGTGCCATGGAATATTATTATCCGGCTTGCTTCCTTAGGATGAAGGTGTTGTCTTGAAGACAGTGAACAGGCAGTTGCTGTTAGTCCAGAAGCAATCTACACCAAGAACTCTCTTAGGGGGGTGGAAGGAAAGGCCGAGTGGGCTCAGATTCTCCAGAAAGACCAGGAGGGACAAGTAGCCCTCAGGTGTCCCCAGCGCGCTTCACTGGGTGCCTCAGAATGTTGGCAGCTCATGAAGGGGGTGGGCAGTCTTTTGATCTGTACCTTTGAGCAGATGGCCCAGGTCAGGTGTCAAGGTCCTCACTAGAAGTCAGAACTTATTTCTCCTCATCTTTAAGAGTAAATTACAGTGAATTTTCCCACGAGCAGTCCAGGACTAAGAAAATAACCAACATGAAGAAAAAAGTTTATTCAAAATATGAGAGAAAGAGGAAAAAAGATAAATGGTGTGAAACATCCTTAGGTCTCCTATCCAGCCTCATCTAGGTAGGCCCCAAACATGTAAGAAGAAATAAGCTGGAGAACCAAATGCTCATGTCCTTTGAGAACCTGGATTTGTTCTTCAAAGTGTTCAAGTCCCATTCTTCTCTTCTTGTCAGTCTGCATTTCCCAGCTTCTGATGTCAGCCACCTTCTCTTCTCAGGAGATGCCTCCCAGTTACATGCTCTGGTCACTCTAAAGCATGATGTGTGATCCTACATTACCATACTGGCCAGAGTGTCACAAACTGTATTTGCATAGGAACAATGATGTTTGCTCAGGTGCAGCAGTCTGGACATTTGCTAGGTCAGGGCCTGGCACAATACCCATTGTACACAATATTTAATGAAAGACTCACTCTCTCTCTGCAATCTTTGTGTTTCCAGTTTGCTCTCCTGTCTCTTTGCCTCTCAAGAGGCCCCTTGTATGTGCATAATAATGGCCTTATCCAATTAGGGAGTTATTTGCTGTCACTGCAAGACACAAGACTATCCTTCTTCAATGGTAGTTTAAAAGGTAACATGAATATATCTCCTTCAGCTTCATTCCCTATCTTCTCAGTAACTCTGATCTATATCAAAGATGACTTGAGGAGTGGTATCCAATCCATTAAAATGACGGATAACTGACAGCAGCATTCAGATGCTGGTAAGAATTTTTAACTTCCTGAGTCCCTGTTTCACAGTGTGTTGTGTCCGTCCTGATTACATAGAAAGGCAAACACACACATGAATTATGCACACCATTAAAACCGGAATGAAGAATCTCACAAGCATCACACACACTGAATTTGTCACTGGAAATTGAGACTGATACTTAATTGTATCTGGAGTTTGTGTTAATCGTTGTCGTTAGGAAATCTCAACTCATTGTGCACGAGAATGAATGTGAATAAAACCTCTGCCTGTTCCAGCAGTCTCTTGGATACAACTATCTTTTAACACATAGGAAGAAACATTCTTGTCCTTCTGATATAAAATGTTAATGACCCAGTTTAAACCATATGAAATGCACCTAGATACCATGCTATAGGCGGCTTTGGATTGTACAGAAAGAACATCAATAAAGGCAGAGGAAAGAAAGGACTTAGTCAGTATTTCATCTGCAACACTTACAGCTGTGAGCATGGAAACAACAAACAAAGGCTTTATTTATATTTTTGGCTTGTTTGTTTAAAAGTCAAGAATAATACAGATAATTTCGTATCTTTCTATCTAACTGGGACGGGGTAGAAGAGGCCTGCCACCTTGTTATCTAGATGCTAAACCAAATGAGGAAGTAACACATGTGTCCAAAACAATGACATTTTCTCTCTATCTCCTGGGTTAAAGAGGTGTTCAAATGTGTTTTGTTGACCTGATTCGCTATTGCATTATTCTAGTTTTCCACCCATGTATTTCAATGGGGTAACACTGGTGTGAAACAGGAGCAAAACAGTGGGGAATCAGACTCGGTGTCTTGGAGGGTCTGTTAGTGGACATTTTGATGAAATCATTACACACGAACAAAGATGCATCTTAGGGTTTAGGTTTTAACATAGTCTAGTTAAGGCTCCATCACAGTCCCGGAATAGAATGCTTTGCTCTCAGTCCAAGAGTCTAAACTTGGCTCTTCCTAGATGCACTAGCCTTATGAAGCAGTCGATAGTTGTCTCTCAGGACCACAAAGGGAGAGGTCTGTGAGCTAGCCAGTCCTTTGCAAGGGTTTGTAAATTAGGATCTCTAGTTCACTGGCACCAATGATTGTTATAGAGAGTGACCAGAAGTTGTTGCTTCTGACACGTGTTCAACATCCTGTGTGAAGTAAGTCAATGGCTTCTGTCCAGGCCAGGTGCTTTCAGTATAACAATCACTATCAGAACTGGCAAGTTCAGCAGATGCACCAAGGACTGAACTATTATTTTGCCTTCTATGTCTAGTCCCTTCATGTGACTACTGAGGTCCATTGCTATCTGTACTCTACCTTTTGCAAGTATGAAGAGAGAGGACTGTAAATTTCAGGGCTGCCTGAAAATTTGAATATGCATTAAGGTAAAGGCAAAAAAGCACATCTGTACTACATGTCTGCTCTCAGCACCATCACCTGCATGTGATTTAACTAGAGATTTCTGAACCAGAACGCTGGATCTCAACGTCCCTAAAATGTGGATCCTAATGGAGAGCCCTGTACATGCTGTGGACATAGCTAGCATAAAAGAGCACAGCTCCCTTCTTGAAGCCAGTGGAGTTACATCACCTCAGGATCTGGCTGTGTGTGTCTATTGTGAGGTGAACAAAAAGCCCTGGATCTGAACTTTGGACCCATCTCTAATTTTAAACAGGAAAAAGTAAATTTTGTACTCTTATTTCTCTCTGAAATAGACAATGCCACACCCTGGAAATTTCCACGCCAGGACCAGACGGATTGTATTTTAATGAAGTAACCTGATATTTAAAGCTGCCTACCCTGAAACAGCTTTAAAGAAACTAAAACAAAAGCCACACAGGGAAAAGTGAAGAGAACCATTCTGATTAATGAAAGAAGTGTGTAACAATAGATGAATTAATCAATAACTATGTAGACGCTAGTGGAACAGTTGCCAACTAGCCTGGAAAGTTTCTTTCTTGCGTAACAGAGTCAAACTCTAAGTGCTTTATTGCTCAACAGGGTAATTTTCTTCTTAAGCCTTAAGCTTTGCATTTTGCCTGTAATTACTGACTTTTCAAAAATGCTGGCCCTTTTGTTTTGCATTTTGTTTCCTGCCTTAGATGAAAGAGAGGAGAAAATGGCAAATGAAACTGACTTGATAAGTGAGTTGGAGGTGCCCTGCATTGAAATACCTCTGAATGGCAAAGAAAGAAGAATGTGTAATGGGACCTATTTTGAAATCAGAACTCCTAGATTATGTCTCCCAAAGAGGTGAGCATGCACCTGCTGGATTTATGAACTGGCACTCATGGGCACACATCAGATAAGTGCACAAGGAAGGTATTATTTTCTCTATGACTACCAGCTCCACAGTGCTGAGACACGCCCGCACTAGCTCTGGTCAAGCTAGTGCACTACAAACAGAATGTAGCTGTGGTCAAATGAGGCACTAGATGCCCAAGTACACGCCCCTTCTGCCACTATACCTGATTTTTGAGTGGTAGCATGATCACAGCTAGCACAGGTGTGTTGCCCTGAGCTGGGAATTGCACCCCCAGCTAAAAGTGCAGACTTACCCAGAGTCAGAGTCCCTGTCCTGAAGAGTTTACAGTCTAACCAGACAGACAAGGTGGACAAAGAATGGGGGAGGTAAGTGACCCACCCAAGGTCACACAGGTCAGTACCAGTTGGGAATAAAACCTACAGCTCCCATCTCCTAGTCAAGTTCCTATTCCCCTACACCAGGGGTGGGGAACCTCCGGCCCGGGGGCCTTATACGGCCCGCCAAAGCATTCCATCCGGCCCGCGCGCGTCCCTGGCCGGCGGCTCCCCGAGGTGCTTCCTGGCCCCTTTGCCGAACGCGGAGCGCCCCCGCCTGGCGGCCCGGGGCGGCTCCGTGCTCCGCAAAGAGGCCGGGAAGCGCCTCAGGGAGCCGCCGGCCAGGAACGCGCGCGGGCCGCCAGGCGGGGGTGGGGGGGACTGGGCTTCCGGGGGGTGGGGGAGGAGTGGCCCCCGAATGATATTGTAAATCTTCAAATGGCCCTTGGCACGAAAAAGGTTCCCCACCCCTGCCCTACACCATGCTGAATGTGGGACTTACATACACTGTGTGGTGGGCCCACTCATTTGTCATGGATCAGCATAGGTGAGTCATCTGTGTTGTAATAGTCACATAAGTTATCCAATTGAGTGTAAGTTGGTCAGAAAAGCAGGTGTTGGTGGGTGTCTAGTGGAACCTGCACCAATTCAGCATGTAGATGTCTAGAAAGAATTTTGTCAAACACAGAGCCCAGTTCTCCTTCTCACTCACATGTTAATCAGGAGTAATTTAACTGAAGTTGGTCGAGTTATACTGGTGGGAGGGGAGAAGCGGGTCCAGAAGGAAAAGGAACAGCTGTAAAAGTGAGAGAGAAACTAGTGGAAACATTCTCTTACATGCTGTGTTCTGCTGCTTTTCTCTCATTTCACCCCATGTCATTCTGTTAGGGTGACCAGACAGCAAGTGTGAAAAATCAGAACAACGGTGGGGGTTAATAGGAGCCTATATAAGAAAAAGACCCCAAATATTGGGACTGTCCCTATAAAATCAGGACAGCTGGTCACCCTACATTCTGTCAGCATTCAATTTACACTCTTTTTGCACAACTGACTAAATACTGAATCACTGAAGCTCTGCTTTACCACAGGCATCCATTTATACAAGCATTTCTGACCAATTTACACTTGATGTAAGTCATAGTTCTGCTGAATTTGGCCAGAGATTTAAATTGCAGATGCTCCACGTGTTACAACTTCCTGCTGTTCATAGCTAGCCTACTGTTAAAGAAATCAAGTTACAGGAACTATTCGATAGCAAACTGTCCATTTACTAGCCCGTCAGAAAAATATATCCACATCCCAAACTTACCCTGATGCTGCTAAATTAGGCTGACCATACGTCCCGTTTTGAACGGGACAGTCCCGTTTTTTTCATGTTTTTGAACCGTCCCGTCTTTTTGTCAAAAATATCAATTTTGTCCCGTTTTTGGGGCAGGTGCAGGACTCCCAAGAGCTCAGGTGAAGAATCTTGCTACCTAAGGACAAGTATCAGATGTCAAAATCTCTGTTGAGCAAACTGCGCTCATCGGAGACTTTGACATCTGATACTAGTCCTTAGGTAGGAAGAGGAGGCAGTGGACGGAGGGAGAGAGCAGGGAGGAAGGGAGGGATGGAGAGAAGGGAGGGATGGAGAGAAGGAGGGAAGGAGGAATAGAGAGGAGGAGGCGGCAGCGGGCTGAAACAGATCTGACGGCGGATTGGCAGCGGGCGGCGGAGCGGAGCTGTCCGGAGCCGCAGCCGGGGGCCGAGCGCGCCGGCGGGGGGGGGGGGGGGGCTGCCGGCCGGGTTTTATGAGACATAATCACATAAATTCAGTTATGTGATTATGAGTCATAAAATGTCTGCCGCCCCCCCCCCCGCCGCCGCTGTCGCGCTCGGCCCCCGGCTGCGGCTCCGGACAGCTCCGCTCCGCCGCCCGCTGCCGATCCGCCGTCAGATCCGATTCAGCCCGTTGCCGCCTCCTCCTCTCTATTCCTCCTTCCCTCCTTCTCTCCATCCCTCCCTTCTCTCCATCCCCTTTCTCCATCCCTCCCTTCCTCCCTGCTCTCTCCCTCCGTCCGCTGCCTCCTCTCGCTCCCTCCATCCCTTCTCTCTACCCCCTTCTCCATCCCTATCCCTTCCTTCCTCCCGTCTCTCTATCCCTCCATCCCTCTCTTTCTTCTCTCTATCCCCCTTCTCCATCCCTCCCTTCCTCCCTTCTCTCTCTCCCTCCACTGCCTCCTCTTCCATCTCCCTTCTCTCCATCCCTCCTTCTCGCTGTCCCTTGCCTCCTCCATCCCCCCTGCTCCCTACCCCCATCTCTTCTCTCATCCATCCATCCTCTCCCTTCTCACCTTCGTGCCTTCTCTCCCTCCGTCCTCTCCATCATCTTCATCCCTCATCCCCCCTTCTCTCTCTCCCTCCATCCTCTTCATCCCCCATCCCTGTTCTGCTTATTCCTCCATCCACCCCCCAACCCCCCTCTGCCTCCCCCCCGCCCAGCGCTGGGGGGCCCAGGTGGGGCCATGCCCCACCCCCCCACACATCCTGTCCCGTTTTTGCCATCCCAATGTCCCGTTTTTGTCTAAAGGAAATATGGTCAGCCTATGCTAAATAATACTCACAGAAGTGTGATCAGGTAAAAAACCAAGGTGATTTGGATTCTGAAATGCCTTAATAGACAAGGTGGGTGAAGTAATACCTTTTTCTGCTGGTGAGAGAGATGAACTCTCTTGCTTACACAGAGCTCTTCTTCAGGTCTTATGGCAGAACAATGGGAAATATTCAGGATAAGGAAGATGCTAGTAGGTGCCCTGAATGGTTCAGGAATTGACAGTAGGATGTGGAGTAGAGTGACCAGATGTCCTGATTTTATAGGGACAGTTCTGATTTCTGGGTCTTTTTCTTATATAGGCTCCTATTACTCCCCACCCCATCCCGATTTTTCACACTTGCTGTCTGGTCACCCTATCTCCAAATTGTCCAGTCAAATATGACACTAAGATCAGTAAAGACTGAAAATCATTATGCGGTTCAGGTTGTTTGGTGGCCAATATGAAAAGAGTTAGGGTTTCAGTCTACTTTCTAGTAGGCAGTTGGCCACATCATAGAAGTTCACATCATAAAAAGCACTCCTAGCAAAAAAGCTGTGACTGGAACAAATGTGGAGACAGAAGTTTTTTCTCTTGCCTCTGGGTAATTGATAAGAGCTTGCCTACATGGGGAAGCTATGGTGTGACTGAGGTAGATATGAATTTAAAATGCTAGAGCTATTCTGGAATAATTCCCTGTATGGACACACTTATTCCAGAATAAGATCTTATTTACCTGGGGATACTTGGGAAAGTAAATCCAAATTAGTGTTTAAGTGCATTAGTTAAACCACATTAACCCTCCTGTGTGGATGCTCCTATTAATAATTAAAGTGACTGTACTTCGATTTAGTTTAAATCACTTTGAAAATTAATTAAACTAAAATGAAATTAAGGCCACTTTAATTCTGAATGAGTGTATCCTCTCACAGGTTCAGTGTGCTTTAACTAATCCACTTCCAATTCACACATCGAGTTCGCCCGGATTATCTTTCCTGAGTGTGTAGCTAGGACTGAAAAGTGTCCACACAGGGAGCTATTGTGGAATAGCAATGCTGGTCAATTCCCTTGTGTAGACAAACCCATCGGGAGGATGGTGTGTAGAAACTCATACTGGCACTGCCTCTGCTTTGCCTAATCTGTTGATGAACAGAACTGGTCTACCCTGAGGACTGTCACCCCGGTCTACACTGCGGGGTGGGGGGGAAATCGATGTAAAATACGCAACTTCAGCTATGGGAATAGCATGATATCTAAGGTGGGCTTAAAAATGACATAATCATTGTACATGATACCAGTGCATCCTGACACTTTGCTTCTGGGGGCGGTTCTCATACTGCCAGAAATTGACACAAAGAAATTTCAGGCACTTGCATGTCACAAAGCCTCCCATTCTGTCTCTGGCCCTGCTGCTGTCCTTCCCCAGTCCACCAAAGAAGAGATATAACACAGGGTGGATGTGGGTGACATTATTTTTAGGCAAAGGGGGAAAGCTGACCCTTTCCAGAGAGCTCTTCATATGGTGAATGGCTCCCGCACTGTCCAAAATGATCTCAGGGAATCAACACTTAATGAGATCAGTGTGCACAGAAGGGCTATAGCCCCAATCTGGAGTGGAGTTACTCCTGATTTTCACCAGCCTACAGGACAGAAGAATCATGCCAAGGGTGTGTGTGTGCACCTTAGAATAGTGCTTGCCAACCTTTTCCATACTATGCCCCCCTGTTACAACAGGACAGTATTTTGGGACTTCCTTCCCATCTAGCCATAAAGAAACAGAAGGTGGGCATCACCCCTGGGAACCTTGTTTGCAATCCCCAGTTCGAGAAAACTGCATTAAAATCTGAGCCTACCTGCACTAGCCTTTAGAAAGCTCAGCTAGAGCAGTTTTACCAAGACTTGGGATGAATCTGAATCAATGACTTGAAGTTGAGACACTTCCTATCCCATTACCAATCCCCGGAGCCCTCTACCACCCTTGCTGGTTTCTCCTCTAAGCTTTTTATTTCCCATAGCCATAAAACTCTTCAGTGGAGCTTTGCCTTAAATCATTTGATCAGGTTTTTGTGTTTTTTAAGAACTCAGATAATTTTTTTCCTCCTCCTCCCAATCTCGACAGCTCTCCCACATGTATTATTTAACCAATACAAGGAAAATCCCACCTGCAAGCAAGCGGGCACTTAGTTTGTAAGAGGAAAGCTACAGTTTAACCCAGAAGAGCTGCTAATCATTGCTCACATTATAATCACTCCATCGCATTAAAAACAAAGAGTAAGCACGAAACTCAAAAGCAACGTCAATGCTGGGGAGAATGGGCCATGAGAGACTGGATAGCAGGAAAAGCAACAAATAGGAGGATGTAGGAGTGCATGAAAGAGTAAGTGCCCCTCCCATCAAGATTTATGCCACACTACCACACGACCTCCTATTGATGGTCTTTCCTGCCATGCCTCCCCCCTGACATTTTCTTATATCTGCTTCCCAACATGTGTAATAATCACCACTGCGGTCACTATTGACAGTGGCCCTCAGTTACTACAAAAAGTTATGTCCTATTTTTTTTAAAGAGGTTCAGTACACTACAGGAAGCTGCTATCTGGACAGGCTGACAATAGATGGGTCCCAGGAAATACAGTTTAGCACCTGAGCGCATGGGAAAGGCAGGAGGAAATAGAACAGTGGGCCTATTTCTGGACCAAGACATTTGGCCCTATGTGATGGGTTCGGTCACAGAGATCCCCGTGGGACTCTCACCTGATGTGCTGAAATTACCTCTGAGCCCATTTTCCCTGCCAGCTTGGGACTCCAGAACCCTGCCTTGTTGAGCCAGACACACTAGCCTGCTGCAACACAGATCCAGGGTCTGGGCCACGCCCCCAATGCTGCAGACTTTAACTAAAAACAGCTCAGCAGGTTACCTGTCTCCAGCACCCAGACCCCAGCTCCCAATGGGATCCAAACACTAGATAAATCTGTTTTACTCTGTATAATGCTTATACAGGGTAAATTTGTAAATTGTTCATCCTCTATATCACTGATAGAGATATGCACAGCTGTTTCTCCCCCAGGTTTTAATCACCTACTCTGGGTTTATTGATAAACAAAAGCGATTTTATTAAATATAAAAAATAGGATTTAAGTGTTTTTAAGTGATAACAGACAGAACAAAGTAAGTCACAAAGCAAAATAAAACAAAACAAGCGAGTCTAAGACTAGTACATTAAGAAACTGATCATAGGTAATATCTCATCCTCAGAGATGTTCCAATACGTTTATTTCAGACTAGCCTCCTTCCTAGTCTGGGCCCAATCCTTTCCCCTGGTACAGTCCTGGTTAATTCTAGCAGACATCTCAGGTGGCAAGCAGAGGTTTTCTCATGACTGGCAGCCCCTTTGTCGTGGTCCACCCCCTTTTATAGCTTTGGCACAAGGTGAGAAACTTTTGTCTGTGCTTGTCCCCACCCTCACCTCATCAATGGAAAAGTGCAAGGATGGATTCCAGCATCATGTGACATGGTCACATGTCACTGTAGGTCCCTCCCCCCCCCCCACTCCATTTTTCCTGGGTTGGCCCAAACGTGCACAGGAAGGTTTGCAGGTAAATAAACCATTTACAGCCAAGTGTCCTTGTCAATGGGAGCCATCAAGATTTTAAACCACCATTAATGGCCCCCACACTTTGGATAATTACAATAGGACCTCAGAATTATACTTCATATTTCTAGCTCCAGATTCAAGAATGACACAGGCATACAACTAGAAGGAATATGTTCAGTAGTTTATAACCTTTGTTATGATACCTTACAAGAGACCTTTTGCTTAAAGCATATTCCAGTTACATCATATTCACACGCATAAGCCTATTTCCATAAAACATGTAGAGTGCAGCATCGCACCCTGCTTTAAGGCTTCATTTTCAATATTTCTTTTTGCTGCCCTAACACGGTGATGTACGAAAGAGGCAAAGATTAATTATCTTCAGAAAATGCCTGATCTTCAGTGTATTAAGGGTGATCCTCGGTTAGCCCTTTGAACCCAGAGGAAGATCCTTTCCTGCACTGACAGGAAGAGAGACCACACGACTCAGTTGCTCTTTTCCTTCTTAGATAGAGTGACTAGACAGCACGTGTAAAAAAATGGGACACGCAGTGGGGGGTAATAGGAGCCTATATCAGAAAAAGCCCCCCAAATCAGGACTGTCCCTACAAAATTGGGACATCTGGTATTCTTAGATTCTTCCTACTCTTAGATTCTTAGATTCGATGACTACTGTGAGCAAAGCTGGTAACAGCTGAGGAGTCACACGAAAAGGGATTATTGTATCCCAGTCAAGTCCTCTGTTTCAGCACAGAACAAGCACAACACGGGTAGCAGCAACAGAAGCTTCGCCCCAGGTAAATGTGCTTCAACTCTATGCAAAAGGGACTGTCTCTAGTATTGAGAAGGTAGTACAGCTTCTATAGCCCACTCAGTCCTTGGGCCTGTCTGGGATGCCCGCCAACAAGTGCCAGTTGAGAGATGGCCAAATATCCGTTGTGAAGTGGATTGAGACCCACCGAACTAATATCAAATAGGCTATACAGCCAATCATGCCCAGCCTTTAACAACAGTAGTGCTACCGAGCCAATTCTTTTCACCCTTGTAGACTTTAGACATGCAGTGTACACAATGAGCTTAACTGGAAGAGCTATGTTAATCTCCTTTTGTCAAATCAAAGGTAGGAATTTGTACAGCTGTGCAAGCTATTCAATGCAATAAACTGGCGGCCAAGTATCTGCTATTAATTTAATTGCTGCTATCCCAGGTGAGAGGGAGATTACTCTCCTGGCTAGAGTCTAAAGTGAGAGATGACTTTATGGACCTGAGTCCAGTTTCACTTATACTTGTTTAAATCAGAGCAACTCCTCTGAGGTCAATGGAATTAAAATGGCTGTGAACAAGATCAGAATCAGGGTGGCTTTCTCTACTCCTATAGGTTCTGATTTAGCAAATCTCTCGGTATGTGTTTAACTTTATGCATGCAAGCTTTATTTACCCTACTGAAGTCAATGGGATTATCTCTGTGCACATGCCTGAAGTGCTTGGCTGGACTGGGCCCCATGTGCTCAGCACTGAGCCCAAGTGCTTGAAGTAAAACTTGAGCTCAAATGCTTTTCTGGAGCAGGATCGCAGTCCTCCCCATCTCTGTTTAGGACCCTGAACCTCTCCAGGTCTAAAAACTTTTCTTTTCAAACTTCAGCACACAGAAATACAAACCCAGTCAGCAACTAGCTTCAGAAGGAGAAAAACTATGGGAACTCAAAGACTGGCATATAGGCAATACATCAAAACAAACACACGGAACTCTTATTTACACTGGTGTAACTCAGGAGTAACTCCACTAAATTAGTGCTGTTTACACTGCAGCAAAACCAATGTTAGAACAGAGTCAGGAGCACAACAAGGTACATATTTAAAAAAATTCTTATACATGATATTCATATCTTAGATAATTAAGAAGAGTCTAGCTTACCTGTTAGCTCTTTGTCTTCTTTTTGGTCCTCACTCACCTTGGACTGTTAATATAGGCAGGTCAATTTCACTTGTTTCTAGTTAGTTTCATTTCCCGGTTCTCATGCCCTAGCTCAGTGCTGCTGGGCTTTTGATGGAAAGAAAGGAAGAAAGATTTAAAAAGTTTTCATTGAAATTAAAATAGTGAAACGCTTCTATTCTTATCAGGGTGTTTACCTCCAACCAGGGCTGGCGACAGGGGGGTACTACGGGTAGAGCTGTACCGGGCCCCGGACTTTAGGGGGGCCCCGGTACACAGCAGTACCCGTAGTCATCCCCCCTTGTCGCCGGGCCTGGAGAGCGGGGAAGGGGCAGGGAGGCGTCACAGCTCTCCTCCGGACGAGCGCGCGTGTCCCTGGCAGGAGCAGTGAGCCCGGCCGGCGGCAGCGGCGCAGTCCGGGGGAGAAAGTGCGGGGGGTGGGAGGAGGAGCAGCAAGGGCAGCTCGCACCGCAGGACCCCGCACTGCTGCCAGCCGCTGTCAGCTATGGGGGGGAGCGCCGGCTGGGCTGTGGGGGGAAGTGCCAGCTGGGCTGGGGGGGCCCCCAAACGATCAGAGTAGGGGCCCCCCAAATTTCTGTCGCCGGCCCTGCCTCCAACAGCATTTTGTGTGTGAACAATGATTGAAAGGGGTGCTGGACTGGTAGCGCTGGAGGCTGAAGGTCTCTGCTTATCTTTAGGACCAGTATAGCACCATTGCGAATTTCCCTTGCCCTCTGCCCATGGGCCATGTGGAGAGTTGCTTCTCTGTGGCCCATTCAATCTCTTCGCAGGTTATCCCTAACAGGAGCCAAATTACTCTCAAATGCAGTGGCGGTTTTTGAGATATTGGTTTCTTTAAACCTCCTTCTCTATTTTATTTAAGGTTGTGGTTTTCCAGGAGACTAAGGCAGGTGGGTGCTCATCTCCCACTAAAATTCAAAGACAGGTGGGTACTAAACTTCCATAGGCTTCCTTGAAAAGTCCCAACCTAAGGCCTTAGTTTGAGACAGACTTTATGACAATGTCCTTTAAAGAAAGGGGAAAAGTTTATTCTTTCCCTGCCAAGCCCATCTCTTTCAAGGTCTTGATTTGCCTTTGCAAGAATCTCAGATAGATACACTGAGCTCGTAAGTCATTATTTATCTGTGCTTCAGTAGCGTCCAGTGATCCATTGCGCTAGACACTATATAAACGTCAAAGGAATACATTTTAATCAGCAGTTCTTCACAGATAAGACTGATTACATTTAGATTGCACTGGTTATCTACAAGGGAAGAAAACCACGTCATTTCTGGCTGCGTTACAAATCATTTCACTCATGAAAGGTGGAGTGGGGAGAGAGGTGTTTGGGGAGCTTCTGGGCCCTATGTGTTACTTAGACCCATGATCCTCCTGAATCAGAAAATACCCCCCCACAAACAAACAAAAACCCCTACACAACAGTGGATCCCGTATCATCCCACTTTAAGGAAGGCATTAATGATTTCCATCAATTTAGCAAGTTCAAACTTCTATTTGGTTTTTCAATTTTGTTTTAAATATAGAAAGGCCTTGAATGTTAGGCTGTCTCAAACAATTTCTGGGCCACTGACATGGAACATTCATCACTTTGAAAACACTGACCCAATTGTCTTCAAACTTGGCTTGTTTTGCAGCCTCATTGAGAGTTGAATCCAGCCCAATATGAAATTGGACCTGAGTGTATATAAAGTTGTACAAAGAATTTCAGGTTGTATAAACTAACACTATAAAGACATCAGATGTTTAAGGCACAAGTACAAAGGGCAGAGTTACTGAAACTGTTAATAGGGAACGCTTAACCTATTTCTTGACTTCCAAGTGCTTGCTTTCCAAACTTAAATGCTGCACTGGTGCTAGATTTTTTGCACAGAAAAAGCCCCGCCCCCACAAATGGACCTCACTGAGGGATCACTTCCCCACAATACTTCAAAGAATGCAGCTGTCTCAGGGGCAGAACGTGGTAGCTGTTAATAACACTACATAACAGTTGTGCAGTAAATGAAGAATATTGTAAGCAATGAGTCTGCAAGAAGAATTTAGGTCTACAGAATGCAATTATTCAAAATGGAATTTGGCCAAGAGACTGGGGTTTGAGTTGCTATTCTTGAGAAAAGTATCTTTGGATCTTTAATAATCAATGGTATTCAGTTTTCTTGCTCATTAGAGAGATGGCACCTCTTAAGCAGAGTGCAGTTTAATATCCTGACCAATCTGAAAACTGTTTAGTAAAGTTGATGATATCACTTCCTGAAATGCTGCAGCTGTTAGCTTTAGATTAACATAAAGTTAAGCCTGGGGTTAAGACCTGCCACAAATCAAGGACTTAGGTACAATAGCGAGGGACATAAAGTATTAATAAAATTAATAGCTTATTAACCTTGGGTGAAATGCTTGCCTTGCTGCAGTCTATTGGAGTTTTTTCATTGGCATTAACAGGCCAAGTTTTCGCCCCTTGTCTGCACTGCGTAGATATTCACACACATTGTGGAAACCCAAGTCTTATCCCAGCATGCCATGATCTCTGTGCAAAGCCTGGAAACAGTTCCTGAAGGAAGTGGGGAGCTTGCTCTTTGGTTATTCCAATGGTTTAGTGAGAAATCTGGAGGGGATAGTCCCAGAACTTGACACATAGTGCAGGAAACTGAAACAGGTTCCCTCCAGAAACGGGTAAGTGTGTACGGGCTACCTTCAGAGACTTGCATATTGAATCATTACAAATATTTTTCCTTTCTCCTTATAATACTCTATGGGCAGTTCCCTGCCCCAGGCTGTTCCACCCCCAGCAATACGCATTAGCTGTTAATCCCAAGGAGCTCTGTTAATGAAAAACCAGATCACGTTAGCAACACTCAGTCAGCCAGTGTGTTGGTTTTATTATTGCTTTCCTCTGAAGCCATCTCCCCATTCAAAAGAATAAAACAAAGCCTACTACTGGAAAATTTGGAGTGTCTCGCTAGCATTCGTAAATGTACACTATAATGGACAATCATTATCGAGCCTGTGGCGACATCTGATACATCATATAGATGGACCTGTGATATGCCAAGGAGTGGAATATTCCTATCATCCAAGCTGAAAAGTCCTTAGGAATTAAAATGCAGGAGAAGTAGATAGAAGAATTATGGCTCCCAAGTGGCTAGGAATTGCCTGTCTCCTATTATCTTTGTTACCTTGTCTCACACCCCTTCTGCTTGTTCATCCATTTGATATGTCTTTAGACTATAAACTCCTTTTGGGCAGGACTATCATGTACTAGGTATTTGTATAGCACCTAGTACAACGGGGGCTGGTTGGATTCTAGGAATTACTGCAATATAATACTGCATGGTGGTAAGGAACCTAATGTAGTGTGGGTGACAAGGATGATTAATGAAGTATTAGCTGGGCTGATGGAGGATAGGATGGGAGGGAGAATGGCACAGTCATGACAATTCCTTTTTCTCCTCGGCACAGAATGCCTGGGAGGGGAAGGATGAGTTGTGTTAGATGCTCATATGCTACAATGAGGCATACAGTTCTGTGCGCAGGGAGAAGGAAGAGGTAAGGTTACATGGAGCCCCTTGGCAGAACTGGTCTAGGATTTGATTTCTCATTGAACCTCGTTGTTCTTCTCTGATTGTCAAGCAATGTGGTTCTGTTTCTCTCTGTGAATGTAACTCTTTGTGGGTAAGTGCAGTTTTGTTGATTCTTTATGTAACCCTTTGGGACTGGCTGATGTTTGTCATAGCACACTAGTTTGTGATCATTCTCCAGTTCTCAAGAACAGCAGAGATAGTTCGGTAGCATCTGGGTTGTCACCACAATGGACAGTTGAGGTAAACTAAGGTAGGGCTATGAGATAACTGTGCTATTGTTGCAGTAGGCACTGTGCAATACGGGACAGCAATTTAAGTCCTCATTTCAACTCTCCAGGGATGCACACTGTGCCATTCTTCAGTTTGTCAGCACAAAATTACGCATTATAGCAATTGCAGGCTGGCTTTAGGTTTAACTAGTGAAGTTCTTACAAACAGCCACTAAATGAAATGCATGGAAATCATTGTATTTCTGTTACCGAGATAACATGTCATTACATTACACAAATGGCACAACATGGTTCCTCGGAGCAAGCTGGCTGGGTAGTACTCCCTTTCACCAAAATAAGACAGTTTGGAAGAATGAATAAAAATGCACAACATGAGCATTTATTTAGTTGGAAGAGAAGAACTGGAGGCAGGGGACCCCGCTATCTGGTCTAACATGTCTGCCCCTTTAAAAGTTTTGCTCGGCTAGCTTAATCCTGCCTTCTCACTTTTTCATCAGACCCCTTAATCCTCTGTATCTCCAGCAGCCAACCTTGCTTCCTCTTGATCTCCTTTATTACATCTCAGATACTTCCCCTGTAGTTCCAAATGTTTATTACCCTTTGACTGAAGCAGAGCTGCCCGAGTTCCCTGCTTCATGCTGAGTTTCTAATTTGTGTCCCTAGTGGCTCAGTTCCTTCACCCCAGTGATTAACTTAGCTGAGTAGGTTTATAAACAGTAATTTCTAAAAGAATTGAGGAAGGGGGGAGATAACCACATTGAAGGGGCCTCTGCAGAAGTTTTAAAACTCCTTCCTAATGTTGACTCTTCCACCTCAGGAAGGATGGATGTCTGGGTGGTAAGGCACTGAACTGGGGTCTGGTTCAAGTCTTAGCTCTGCCACAAACTTCCTGTGTGACCTTGGAGAAGTCACTTTACTTCTCTCTGCCTCAGCTCTCCATCTGTTCTATCTTTCCCCCCACCATTCGTCTTATCTATTTATAGTGTAAGCTGTGTTGGGAGCAGGGACATCTACCAGTATCTGTGTTTAGTTCAGCATCCACTACAAGGAGGCCCTGCTGTTGGTCAGGGCCTCTACCTGCTACTGGAATATAAATAATATTAAAGACTTATCTTTATTGCCCTAGTTGCAGTGCAGTAACATTCTTTTGGGGGGTGATTAGGGGACAAAGAGCAGGGGGGCTTAGATAGGGGGTGGGGTCCCGGGGGGTGGTTAGGATGGGGGGTCGCAGGAGGAGGCAGTCAGGGGACAAAGAGCAGGGGGGCTTAGATAGGGGGTGGGGTTCTGGGGGGCAGTTAGGGTGTGTGTGGGTCTCCAGAGGGGGCAATCAGGAGACAAGGAGAGTGAGGGGGGTTGGATGGGTCAGGGTTCTGAGGGGGGCAGTCAGGGGGCGGGAAGTGGATGGGGGTTGGATAGGGGGCAGGGCCCAGCCCTCCACACAATTTTGAACCTCAATGTGGCCCTCAGGCCAAAACGTTTGCCCACCCCTGCCATAAGAGATCTGGATCAATTCCTGGAGGTTAAGTCCATTAATGGCTATTAGCCAGGATGGATAAGGAATGGTGTCCCTAGCCTCTGTTTGTCAGAGGGGGGTGATGCATGGCAGGAGACAGGTAACTTGATCATTACAAAAGGTTAATCTGACCCTGAGGATACTGGGCTGGATGGACCTTTGGTCTGAGCCAGTACGGCCATTCTTATGTTCTTAATTCAGTTTGGCCTTCCCAGAGCAGTTACATGGGCTGCACTTTGGCAGGGCTGGTGACAGAAATTTTGGGGCCCCTTACTCTGATCGTTTGTGGCCGCCCCCCCCCGGCCGGTCTCCCGCCACCCGCGCCCTGCCCCGCCCGGGCCTACGTGGGACTGCCTTGCCGGTCGGGCATAGCGGGGGTGTCGTGTCGCGGGGGTACCGGGCGTGGTCGGCGGTAGCACGGTGGTGTGAGGTGCGCGGCGCGTGTGGGCGGCCTCTAGCACACCACCCCTGCCTGGCCCACCTCCCGCCCCAGCCTATTCTCCTTCCCCCCCTACCTGACCCGGCTCACCCAACCTAATCTCCTCCCCCAGCCTAACCTCCTCCCCTCCCCACCCATCCCTGCCTGGCCCATCCCGCTGTTGGGGGTGATCTTCCTTTACTCCCGCCCAGCCTCCCCCCCATCTAACCACCTTCCCTCCCCCACCCCCTGCCTGGCCCGGCCCATCCCACCGAACCTAACCTCCTCCCCCCTCCCCCTCCCAACCCAGCCTCCTGCCCCCATGCCTGACCCGCCCAGCCTCCCTCCCACCAAATCTCCTTCCCTCCCACACCCACGCCTCGCCCACCCCATCCAGCCTAGTCTCCTGCCCCCCTCCCCGCCCGCCCAGCCTGGCCTCCCCGCCGGCTACCAGACATACCTGGGGTGGGGGTGCGACTGGTTCCGGCGTGGACCTCGGTTGGGCGGGAGGGCGGAGGGGGGGGCAGAGGGAGATGAAGTTAGAAGTGGGGCGGCCGGGGCGCGCGGTGCGGCGTGACAGTACCGAACGGACCGTGTTGAGTGCTCTGGGCGCGAGCCCCGCCCGCGAGGACACGGCGGAGGCGGCTCCCCCCCGCCCCTCCCACCCTCACCAGCTCACGGCGGCAGCGGCTCCCCCATGGCAGCGGCGCGAACAGGGAATCCCCGGGAACCATCTCGTGCCGCCCCCTGTGTACCGGGCCCCGGACTTAAGGGGGCCCCCCTTAAGTCCAGGGCCCAGTACAGCTCTACCCGTAGTACCCCCCTGTCGCTGGCCCTGCACTTTGGGATTCCACAGACTGTCCCTTAGGTGCCTTTGATTACTGACAAGCACCCTCCTAGTATATCCAGGAGATTTAGAGCAACGGGTTCCCCTCCCCACCCCCTTAATCTTTTATTTCAATTCAGAAAAGGCTCTGTCAATATGCAAAGAAAGGAATACACAAATCATGACTGCTAATAAGGCAGTTTCTGGATGCAAAGGCAGACTTATGAAAGCTGAGAGCTCTGCAGATGAACAGATTTTCTCTTATTAGGATGATGCATCAGTACACATTTGTTCCAGTCAAACAAACAGATTATAGTTACCAGCACAGTGACCTGTTGAAAGGGTTTATGACATTGCTTTTATGGCTGCCCAGTTTCTTCCCTGTCAATAACGTTCCTGTGCTTAGTCGAAAGCGACTTCTGCTACTGAAAATGGGGTTGAAGGCATTTGTAAGAACACTTCCCTTCATACATTAGGTCTTAAGCTGTGACCACACTGCAAAACATACCCATTGCCAGACTGTGGCAGGGTGCTGGCCAGGAGCGGCTGAGCCAGCCCTGCCGCCCCTTTAAGAGCACAGGAGCCTCTGCAAGCTTTGCCTGAAGGGGAAGGCTAATCAGCCACCTGGGCTGCAGAGGGCTCAAGCTCAACTTGTTGCACCTGGCAGCCTTCCTGGGGGATATAAGGCCCGGCAGGAAGGAAGCCCATTGTGGGTGTGGTGGAGTGTGGAGTTTGGAGAGGAAGCTAGGGAGTTAGGACAGGGAGGAGTACTTAGACTCCAGATCCCTGTGAGCCAGGAAGGGGGTTGATTCCTGAGCTGTGGTCTGTCTCCCTGTGCAGGTATTAAGCCAGCACTGTTAAAGCTGTACAAAGGGGTGGGGTTTGCACTATAAATAAAGGACACTGGTGAAGCCACAGAGAAGTCTGCTGCCTATTTGTGGAGTGGGCAACGGATGGATCTCCTACAAGACACACAGTGGATCTGTTTCTGTATTGCCCTCCTTCTTGTGCAGTCATTTACACAAGTGCAACGTGGGTGTAAAACACTACCAGATCAGAATGGGGCAACAGAGCACTATCTGGACAAGTCAATGGCTTCCTATATGTGATCACTGCTTGATGGCTTACAGAAAGGATACCCGATAGACTCCTAAATAATGACCGGTGTATTATGGGACAGTACGGAAGGAAGAAAGGATGGGTCAGGAGGGTTAGGACACTAACTTGGAACATGGGAAACCTGACTTCACTGCTGTGCTTTCCCATAGTCTCTCCCAGCTCCACAAAGGGTATGTCTACACAACCACTAGACACCCTCGGCTAGCCCATGCCAGTCGACTTGGGCTCACAGGGCAGTTTCATGGCCAGACTTCTGGGCTCAGGCCGGAGTGAGGGTCCCACAGGTCGGGCTGCAGCCGAAGCCTGGAAGTCTACCCAGCCATTAAACAGCCCTGCAGCCTGAGCCCAAGTCAGCAGGCATGGGCCTGCTGCAGGTGTTTAGTTGCTGCATAGACGTACTCAAAGGGACCTAGGCAGGTTAGAGATATGCTAGGGGAAATGAACATTATGTCGTATTTCACTAGAGTAAATAAGTCTTTCTAGAAGAAGGCTGCTTGTCTTTCTCTGCACCCCTTCTTTGCAACTGATTAATGAAAAGTGTTATATAAGAGCTAAGTATTTTCTACAGGCTAGAAAGCTTCCAACTGAGAAGAAAAACAGTAGAACTGGGTTTTACTCATCACCATGTTTAGTGATTTCTTGGCTGTATGGCTCACCACAAGCCAGTTCCTTTGCATGCTTGTGTGGTTGCCCCTGACTTACATAAACTATGGGGGTTTTGGTTTCAAAGCTCTGACTGGAGGGGATTGCTCTATAATGTGTTTCTAAGGCAGGAAATAATTTCACACCTTTTCCTAAGGGCTGCTCAGCTGCAGGTCTGTATATTACAGCTCACGGGAGTGCTGATTAGAGCTCATTATAATTTGATTGACCTGTGTTGGACATAATTGCCTAACAGAAGTCACGCTGTCCTTTTGGGCTGGAGATTTTGTTTCTGTGTGTTTCAGATTCAGTCACCGTTGCAGGAATAAATATGAAGTGATATTTGAGATACACACTCATTGTATCTCCAAATCACTCCTTCTGGCAGGATTGCTCTGTCGTAGACATGCTAGAGCAGGGGTCTCAAACTCAAATGACCATGAGGGCCGCATGAGGACTAGTGCACTGGCCCGAGGGCCGCACCACTGACACACACACATACCGTCGCTGCCCAGGCTCTGCCCCCACTCCACCCCTTCCATGAGGACTAGTGCACTGGCCCGAGGGCCGCACCACTGACACACACCCTGCCCTCGCTGCCCCGGCTCCGCTCCCACTCCACCCCTTCCAAGAGGTCCCACCCCTGCCCCACCTCCTCCTCTGAGCACGCAGCTCCCCATTCCCTCCTGGAAAGCGCTAGGCACCACCAACAGCTGTTTGGCAAACAAAGCAAGAGCAATATAGGAAGTCCAGAGCTAGAAACACGCGCGGCCCAGCCAGGCAGCAGAGAAGCCTCCACTTCTGGCCCCTCCATCCTGCAAACTGCTATGGGGAGACCGGGGGGAGGGAGGGCGCCAGGAAGCTTGGTGGGCCGCAGGGAAGGGCTTTGTGGGCCGCATGTGGCCCCCGGGCCGCATGTTTGAGACCCCTGTGCTAGAGTGAAATTATTAAAGAGAGGACTTACAGATAAAGCCAAGCCAGGAATAATAGCAACTTATACTGCAGAACAATGTTTATTAAGGCCTGGTCTACACTGGGGGGGAGGGGTCAATCCAATATATGCCATATCTTAGGTTGACTTACCTGGCTGTCTACACAGCAACGAGTCAACCGCTGCCGCTCCCCCGTCAACTCCGCTTCCGCCTCTTGCTGAGTACAGGAGTTGATGGGGAGCATGCTCGAGGATTGATTTATCACGTCTACGCTAGATGCGATAAATCGATCCCAGCTAGATCGATTACTGCTCACTGATCTGGCAGGTAGTGTAGACGTACCCTTAGTACCCTGTTTCCCCGAAAGTAAGACATGCCCCGAAAATAAGACCTACTTCCAGTTTTGCCTCTCGCTGTAATATAAGGCATCCCCCGAAAATAAGTCCTCCCTTTTTGTTCAACAATAAATGTGTACCGTATTCTTCTTCATGGAAAAATAAGACATCCCCTGAAAATAAGACCTAGCGCATCTTTGGGAGCAAAAATTAATATAAGACACTGTCTTATTTTCGGGGAAACACGGTAGTTGTAGGTGTGGGACAGAGATAAGTGGGTAGGATCTGCAAGAAACTCAGCCACATCCTCCTAATATTAAACAACCCTACAGGCTCCCTGTTCATTGCAGGAACCCTTCAAGTAGCCCTCCTGGAGCCAATTACAAAAGCAGTTTCTCCTCTCTGGGCGTTCACACCTCCAAATCACCTGCTGGAAGTGCCCCCCCCAATTGAATTTACCTTACTTTCTTGCCTGCATATTTATACTTGCCTCTGGAGATTTCCACAACATTCATCTGATGAAATGGGTCTTAGTCCACGAAAGCTCATG
This sequence comes from Sternotherus odoratus, assembly GCA_032164245.1. Lineage (NCBI taxonomy): Eukaryota > Metazoa > Chordata > Testudines > Kinosternidae > Sternotherus > Sternotherus odoratus. The sequence continues at coordinate 132,055,913 of JAVMKO010000001.1, forward strand.
ATCCCAAACATCTCTGTTCGTCTATAAGGTGCTACAAGACTCTTCATTGCTCCTCCTGGAGCAAAATTCTGATCCAGTGCCTTGTACCTTGGTTAGTTACACCTGTGCAAATGGAGTGCAAAAGCTATAAGACACCACCCAGTATCCCCTTATGTTTAAGGATTGCTACAGTGTTCTATAGTCATTGCTGTAAAATGCTTATAGCTGGGAAGAGTGTCACTGCAGGCTTCTGAATCATTCCTGTACAAGAGGGTTGTATTTTTTTTTAAATCATCCTTGATTTGGGAACTTCACTTGAATTGATATGGATGCGGGGGAGATTAATCTGTTCTAAACCGAGAAACTGATTTCCTACAAGTCTTGGTTATGAGTCCCATGAAAACGAAATTCTAATTAGTAATAAGGGCACTTAGCTTCTACTTGAGGGAATGGACCATCCTTCTGCTTGTAAAGCACCTAACACAACAGGGGCCTGGCCCAGGACTAGAGCTCTTTGGCATTACAGGCATATCCTATATAATAAAAGACTAGAGAAGTGTGTGTGAAGCCGTCATGCGCAGTAGAGACGGCCCAGACGGCATGCTGGGGGTTGTAGTTCGGCAGCACAACATGGCCGCCCCGCGTAGCCGCTGAGAGGGAAGCAGGGTCTGGATCAGGGGCCTTGGACAGGAGGGTGGCTGGGCGCAGGAGGCGCAGGCAGGGGGCTCTGGCCGGGCGGGGCACTGGGCCGGCGGGGCAGAGGCGCCCGGGCACGGCCCAGCCAGCTGCGCCCAGGCTAGCCGAGGCCGTTGGAGTCGGGGAGGGGGAGAGAGCTGAGTGGGGGGGGGGAGGGGAGGCTGAACGGGTGGGGGGAGACATGGGGGGAGGGGAGGCTGAACGAGCGGGGGAGCTGGGGGGGAGGGGAGGCTGAACGAGCGGGGTGGGGTGGGGGGGAGGGGAGGCTGAACGAGCGGGGGGGTTGTGGGGGGGAGGGGAGGCTGAACGAGCGGGGAGGGGGCCGTGGGGGGGAGGGGAGGGGAGGCTGAGTGAGCGGGGGGGGGGCCCTTGGAGTGGGGGGGGCTGAGCGGGGGGCGTTACTGTTGGCCCGTGTCCACGGGCTTTTACACTAGTAAATAATAATCCAAATGGTTGCACTTTATACCAGTGTAAAAGACTACACGGGGTCCATGACAATGGTAAATCCATGTTGTTGTGCCAGCCCCATTCATGGCCTTTCACTTTCTTTCTCCCCCGCTTTTTCTTGCCGTTGCTCATAGGTGCCAATTGTCTATCATCACCCCAAACCTCATCCCCGCTATTTCTCCAAAAAGCATGTTGGGCCAGCTCAGTCCTGGCCTAAGCTTTCACAATACCCTGCAATGGGAGTTGTATCCACTTTACACCAAGGCTAAACTCAGTCTTGTGTGTCTAATGTATTTTGGTGGAGTTAAAGGAACATCCTTGTTTCCCCCCCACCCCACCTCATTTATAGCTTTAATGTTGTCAGGTGTGAGACTCATTCAGCATCTGCCTCCCCCACCTCCCTTGATATCAATCTCTCCACAACTGATTTGTAAGCTTTCTTCTGAAGCTCCTACTGTCAAGAACAGCTTTCCTGTTTCTCTCTGCCTCATCAACTCTCCCTCTCATTTCCTTTGTCTCTGTTTTATCACAAACGGTAGGAGATTTAACTCTGCTCAAGGATCGAGTTTATGCAAAAGGTGCAATACAACCATTAAGTGTCACGTGGCTTGGTTTCCGCTTTAAAAAACACCCAAAACACCATAATCTTGAGTTGCTGTTTAAGATTTTTTTTTTTTTTGCCTGTGTGTCTTACTGCAATGCATATCCTGTACTGCACCATTGGTCACAGCCTTGAGACAAGGCACAAAGGGAACTCAAATAAATGAACAATGCAGTAGCAGAGACAAAAGGCATAATAGCAAGAGGAAGTTCTTCTTTTTTTTTTTTTAAAGAAACAAGCAAAACTTCCTGCAACGTTTAAAGTAATGTCATGTAAATAAAAAACACAATACAAAATGATTAATGAGTTCTGTAGATCTGGGCTGACAAAAAGCCTATGGGGAGACCAGTCAAAATAATATACTGACTTGACTTTAAGCGAATAAATGCAGAGCTGTGAATTAAAGGGAAATCACTGTAGAGTCTGTTTGTTTAGTAATTCTCATCCCAAAGGATCCCATGGGACTTTATAGGATGTATATAGAGAGGACTTGTTTGTCCCCTAAAGAAGTGAAGCCATCTCTGTGGTGGAACACGGCTGTGGTTTAACAGTGCACAGTAATGTCAAGTAGCAATTTAAGGGTAGGTCTAACTGCCAATAAATCATCTGGCCACAATGCTGGTTGGCTAACGAGTTAGCTAAATTTAGCTTAAAGTAGCAGTGAGGAGCTGGTAACTCAGCTTTTACCCTGGGTGAGCTGCTCAACCAACGGCAATCCAAGACTCCCTGCTTACCCGTGGCTGAGTTGCCATCTCTTCACTGCTGTTTTAACCTGGGTTAAGACCTCACTTTTTCCAAGTACAGAGCTACCCAAAGAGAGGAGATACAGACTAGAGCAGCTCCAGTTCTTTTTTAACTTAACTGACAGTTGTCTTAAAGAAACACAGAATGATATTTGAATATTTTGACAGCTAACTAATGAGATACTAAAGAGGAAGAAAGGCAAGACAAACATCTCCCACATCCACATTAGTGCAGAGGATATCATACCTCCTTTTGGGAGTACTGTGACTTTTGTAGTGCCCTCCCCCCCCGCCTCCCTCCATTGTCTGTGCCAGGTGAGCTTGGGGAAGAAAGCGAGGAATTCTGGGAGGAGCCAATCCCGGGGCTCAATGAAACTGAGGCCTGCAGGAGCAGGCACCAAAGCAGCCTTAGTAGTGACCAGCCAAACATTTTCAAAGTATTAACTCCAGACATTCTGGCTCAGATCTACAAAGCTGCTTAAATATCTAGTTTTAGGCACCTAAATCGTAGTTTTAGGTACCACTGAGATTCACAAAACCCTAACTCAGCCGCAACCTAACCCAATAGGTGCCTCAACTTCACCGTACACATTCCCTAAGCACCTAAGTTTCTGCTAGCCCACGAAAGCTTATGCTGAAATAAACTGGTTAGTCTCTAAGGTGCCACAAGTACTCCTCGTTTTATTTACAGATAATGAGTCCCTTTAAGTGTCAGGATGCCTATGTCCTGCCTACGCCCCAGAGTGATCCATAAACCAGGAACAAATACTTGTTACCCCACCACCTATGGGATCCGATCTGTAGGTGTAATCTTCATGGATTTGAGCCTTTGCTCTGTGCTGACTGGCTATTTGCTCCAACTCCCCTTGTGCTCTCTTCAGCCCAGCCTCACCCCACACATGCTGCTTGTAACTTCCTTTCCTCCTCTATCCCCCTTCATTGTTGTCCTCTCTCCATCCACTTTTTCTATACACACAGCTAATCACTCCTAACTAAACCCATCCAATTTTTTTTTTAAAAAACAACAACATGGCACTAATGTGCTATTTGCTGTCATCACACTGATTCTGCTCGTATACGCTACCTCTTTCCCCTACCCTGAGTCTTCCTTGTCTATTCAGACTGCAAACTCCTCAGGGCAGGGATTCTGTACTCAGGGCCAGCGACAGAAATTTTGGGGCCCCCTACTCTGATCGTTTGGGCCCCCCCCAGCCCATTCTCCTTCCTGCCCTGCCTGACCCGGGCCACCCAACCAAATTTCCTCCCCCAGCCTAACCTCCTCCCCTCCCCACCCGCCCAGCCTGGCCTCCCCATCGGCTACCAGACATCCCTGGGGTGGGGGTGCGACCCAGCGACGGCCGCAGTGTTGCTCCCGGCTGCCGGCTCCGGTGGGCTTGGCGCTCCGTGGCTGCCCCGCCTCCCCCTGCTGGGCTGCCATTGGCTCCCGGCCCCGGGTCTCCCCAGCCCGCTCGCTGGCCCCCCGCCCCCGCGGAGCGCTCTCCAATCGCTCTCCCCGCGCTGTCCCGAGCTGCACCCTACCCCGGCGGCTAAGGGAAAAGGGGCCCGCGGGACGTTACTTAGCAGTGAAGTGCCAGGGCGGTGCGAGCCAAGCCCGCAGAGGAAATGCGATTTCCAATGCGAGAGGCAGCAGCGGCTGCTCCCCATTCCCACCCCCGCCACGCCAGGCCTTTCCGCCTCCACCCCGCACAACTCCCCGGTGGGGAGCGTGTCCTGCGCCCAGCCTCGCTTTCCCCCCCTTGAGGTGCCTATTGTCTGGCGCTGCGCTGTGCCGCGGCGAGCCCCGAGGGGTGGGCGAGCTCTGCCAGCGGGGGGCTCGTGGCTGTTCCAGCCCGGGGCACTCCACGGGGAGGAGGAGGCGGCGGCGGGCAGGGCGCGCCTCTTCCCTCCGCAAAGGCCTGGCGTGGCGGGGGTGGGAAAGGAGAGTAGCCGCTGCCGCCTCTCGCATTGGAAATCGCATTTCCTCCGCGGGCTTGGCTCGCACCGCCCTGGCACTTCGCTGCTAAGTAACATCCCGCGGGCCCCTTTTCCTTTAGCCGCCGGGGTAGGGTGCAGCTCGGGACAGCGGGGAAGTTGCCGCCTGGGCATCATTCAGGCCCCGCGACAAGGGGGGATGACTATGAGTTGTACCGGGCCCCGGGCTTAAGGGGGCCCCCCTTAAGTCCGGGGCCCTGTACAGTTGTCCCCCTTGCCCCCCCCTGTCGCCGGCCCTGTCTGTACTACTCTGTTTGTACTGTAACTAGCACAAAAGGGTGTCCGTCCATCTCACTGAATCCCTAGACACTACAACAAAATAAGAACGTTTCCACGCGGTTGTGATCATTCACATTATACAGGTTTCAGAGTAGTAGCTGTGTTAGTCTGTATCTGCAAAAAGAACAAGAAGTACTTGTGGCACCTTAGATACTAACACATTTATTTGAGCATAAGCTTTCGTGGGCTAAAACCCACTTCATCAGATGCACAGAGTGGAACATACGGTAGGAAGACATATGTACAAACAGAGAACATGAAAAGATGGGGATTAATCCATACTAACTTTAAGTGGCTAATCAATTAACGTGAGCTAATCAATTATCAGCATGGCTAATCAATTATCAGTGGCTAATCAATCAATTATAAGTGGCTAATCAATTATCAGCATGAGAAAAAAAAAACCCTTCTGTAGTGATAATCAGGATGGCCCATTTCAAACAGTTGACAAGAAGGTGCGAGTAACAGTTGGGGGATACTTAGCATCGGGCAATAGATTGCAGTTTGTGTAATGACCCAGCCACTTCCAGTCTTTATGAATTATTAATAATTATTAATGATTATAAATTAGGCTTGAATAGTCTCTAAGGTGCCACAAGTACTCCTTGTGCTTTTCACTTTATACAAACACCCAATGGGCAATAATGCTGAATGTATTCATTGACAAACACACACTCGCCTCTCCACTTTTCCCATTAGGGGATAGGGGAACTTGTGGTTCTATTGCTAGCCCTTCAGATGGGAAAACAAATCCTGGAACAGCAGGCAATTAGCAGTTCAGTCATATTAAGGAAGGAATTGAAAGAGGGCTGTTTTTATTCATTACCATATAAAACAGGGGTCTCAAACATGCGGCCCGGGGGCCACATGCGGCCCGCAAAGCCCTTCCCTGCGGCCCACCAAGCTTCCTGGCGCTCCCCCTTCCCCCCGGCCCCCCCATAGCAGTTTGCAGGATGGAGGGGCCAGAAGTGGAGGCTTCTCTGCTGCCTGGCTGGGCCGCGCGTGTTTCTAGCTCTGGACTTCCTATATTGCTCTTGCTTTGTTTGCCAAACAGCTGTTGGTGGTGCCTAGCGCTTTCCAGGAGGGAATGGGGAACTGCGTGCTCAGAGGAGGAGGTGGGGCAGGGGTGGGACCTCTTGGAAGGGGTGGAATGGGGGCGGAGCCGGGGCAGCGAGGGCAGGGTGTGTGGCCCTCGGGCCAGTGCACTAGTCCTCATGGAAGGGGTAGAGTGGGGGCAGAGCTGGGGCAGCGAGGGTATGTGTGTGTGTGTCAGTGGTGCAGCCCTCGGGCCAGTGCACTAGTCCTCATGCGGCCCTCATGGTCATTTGAGTTTGAGACCCCTGATATAAAATGTAAATACATTTTTGCCAGATAGGATGTTTTTGTAAGGTCACTCTCCCCATCCCTAATGCATTACTCCCTTCCTTTCTCTGGCCAGATACTAATTAGCTGCTAAGTCTTGTCTTATCTCTCCTTCTGATTTGCTTTTCATTTTTAAAATGCACTAGGGCCCAAAGTTGCGAGAGAGCTACAAGGCGGGAGGGAGGAGGGAGCACATTTCCACTCCCTCTTACTATCAAAATAAGTGGCCTGATTGATAAAGGAGATCAGTATTTTGGGTGCTGAGCTGTTTGGAAAAGCAGACCATAAGTGTCACAACAGGTGCTACTGAGGACTTGCATCTGGCCTCATTTGTAGGTGATGACTGCTTGAAAAATCTGACTCATGTATGGGTCACTTATTGCATCCACATTACCACTTGGGAAATAGCAACCAAGCATTCACTGTCTAGGCATGAAATTCTAGGAGGAGCAAGGGCTGTGTCTTCAAAGCATAGGTTAGGTAAGCAGTCAGCAGCAGTAAGGGCTGGGAGCGACTCTTGCTTATTATCCTATAAGATTTCCACTTAATAATAAGAGTGATCATAATGGTAATTCTCTGCACTTATACCCAAAGATCTCCGCAAGCACTTTACACACATTATTTTGTGAAGCTTTGCAGCACTTCCTGGCATCTGTGTTTTACAGCCAGAGACAGAGAGGCACAGAGCAGGTATGGTCCAGATCCACAAAGGTATATAGGCATCTAAACCTCAGTTTTAGGTTCCACTGCAATTCCCAGTCCGCTAACCCTGTAAGGGCCTAAACTCACTGGGGGCCTAAATTTCTGCTGTAGATGTTCGCTCTGTAGATGCCTCTGGGCATGTGCACTATTGCCTTAGTCTAGTCATCAGGATGCCTGTACCATCCAGGGGAAGGTTGGTGGGCAAACACCACTCTTTCCTACAGAGCCTCAATTTGGTAGGCATGCTCACCCTGTTAGGCCCCATTTGAACTCCCTGGCGAGGTACTGGATACTTTAGGACAGGTTTAAGAATAGCTTTTGTTCCATTCTATGCATCCGATGAAGTGAGCTATAGCCCACGAAAGCTTATGCTGAAATAAACTGGTTAGTCTCTAAGGTGCTACAAGTATTCCTCGTTTTTTTTATGGATACTTTTTGATTTTCAGCCTAGTGGTTAAAGCATTTGG